>CM034150.1:665942769-666542769 GCA_019776745.2 Taxus chinensis
ATAGATTTTGGGACAAGGACAGCTCAGAATGCAGACCGAGAATGCGAGTAGGAGAGGGATAGCGCAAGAGTACAGAGCTTGGCTTATGCGATTCCTAGCGGGATTTTACTTGCGAGTCATGCAACATGAAGCGACCAGAACCTGTAACTATCCTGTAAGTACCCAAAATTGTAAGGTACTGTACTGCCAGAACAGTGTAACAAGTGCCCCAATGATGATACAAGTCTCCTCACAAGGTGTTCGGGATCTGGAAAAGCCCTCGGAGTATGCATTAACATCCCGCATGCCCCGCTTAGCCCCCGCGCCCTTTGTTTTCCCCCTTTTCCCTCTTCCTTGGCCTCTTGACCTTCAGTGACGAAACCGGTGCCCTGCAAGGTGGCGGTCTCGTGACCGCCGCCCTGAACAGGGCGGCGGTCCTACAACCGCTGCCCTACTCAGAGCGGCGGTCCTGTGTGCGTTTTCCAGAATGCTCTTTTGACGCGAATCGCGTGAAATATCACGATTCTCCAGTTTTTCTTTTCCGACTTGAGCATGCATTTATGTTTTTGGTTCCCTGTTATAGTGTTTTTCCTTTGTTTATTGTTTAGGAGTTCAATTTGGTTTTGGTTTTTGAGTGTTGGAATTCCTATAAATGCATAGCTTGTGCTGAGGAAAACGACACAAATTTTTTGTTAGAGTCTTTTGATTTTCAGTGGTTTGGTCTGTCAACTTGCTTAGGATTGATAGCATAGTTCATTTCATACTTGGTTGGTATTGTTCAGCTGTTGGTAAGCCACAGACCCATCTTGTGCAGGCAGTGCTGTTATCTCATCCCAATCCAGTTAGAAGCTTGCCTCTGAATTTCTTTTGCTGTAGATTTGTTTTTATTATGTCTTGGAGTTCTTAGTTCAATCCATTATATGACTAGTTAGCTTTATTTAGCTGTTGGTAAGCCACATATCCAACTTGTGCAAGCAGTGTCTTTATTTTATCCAATCCATTGGAACAGAATAGCTTAGGAAGCCATTAAAGTTGTAGGTTTTGCTCTTCGTATAGGATAGTTACAGGTTCTAGTCGCTTCATGTTGCATGACTCGCAGTAAAATCCCGCTAGGAATCACATAAGCCAAGCTCTGTAATCTTGCGCTATCCCTCTCCTACTCACATTCTCGGTCTACATTCTGAGCTGTCCTTGTCCCAAAATCTACTCTTATTGGTGCCAGCATTACACGCTTTTCTGGATCCACGTGAACACGAAAGAACGAGGAGATCATATTGAGGGGATGAGATCACATACACCATTGGATTCGCCACTGTTCTGCGGAGTCCAGGTTATAAATTTCAAAGTTCTAGTCAGATTCATATCAAATAGAGTAGTTAATCACTTTATTTCATTTCATTCTATTCTCGACATTGCCAGGGAAGTTGTGGGGATTGATAGTTTCTGAGCAACTATGATTCACTCCTCACTTCTGAGGTAGGACTGAGAATCTTGTAGGTAGATTAGACAAGCTATTTTATTTATTTAGAATAATTCTACAAATCGCACAGGCAAATAACCACACTCGGTTATCTTGTCTGTTTTAAATTATTGTTTAGCTATTATTTCTAGATACGGTTAAAATAGTTTGCTTTCCTTAAAATTGTTAGAATATTTCTTAGAAGAATAAAAGATATATATGTTAGATTTATTTCACGTAGTTAGAATTTCTTTCATTACAGTTAGATTGCATTTTGTTTTGTATGACAATCAAGGGACCTAGAGAGCCCAGGGAATCCACTATATGACCTTATCAGGAGATATACACGAAACAATCCCAGGTCATTTTCCACGTATTCCGCAACCCATAGATCGAATCACGCCAGAGCTCGATATTGATTGGAGCCTTCGAGCAGTCATCCTTGCTGATCGATCTATCACACCAGTCCAAGTTAGAAGGGCCTTCTTTGCCTTAGATTCGTAAATTCCACTAGTGTGTGTCGAAGACATTAGACTGCCTAACTAGTTTGTCTGCATGTTCTACCCCCACCGGCTGTCTCGGCACGACCTCGGGAGGTCAGGTACGTGGAAGAGTTACTTGTTGATTCTCACGCTCGCCTGTCACTTTTCTGACGTACAGTGACACGTGGTAGTTTGAAAATTCAAAGATGCAAGGAGGCAGACCATCAGAGGCAACTTGGATGTTTTGCCTCCTTAAGGATTAAAATTTCAAAATGGCCCGCAAGTCCGATGAGGGAAAAGGTCAATGTTTTTCCTTAGTCAACGATGGAAGTGTGGGCTATCGGGGGAAATTTTGAAAAATATCCTTTTGAGAAAAAAAGACTCAAAAGTAAAAAGGAAGTGCAGACCCACTCCAATCCCATGTGGACATGTGTTAGGCTCATTTCCTGAGGGTGGGACTGCGGGGAAAATTTGGAAAATTTTCCCTTTTCCAAAAAGAGAGTAAACTCATAGAATTTAAGCATTGTTCTAATCTAATCATATTTAGGCACGTGTCAAGCTCATTTCCTGAGGGTGGAGGTGTGGAGAAAAATGGGATTTTTTTCCATTTTTTCTAGAAAGTTGTAAAAAGTCAAGGGAATCCCTCAGGTCTTTTATAAAGTTTAAAATATGCCATATGGACAGCGCAAATTCAAAGTAGAGATCAACGGTAATTGTGAATATAAACCTGATTTTGCCCCCTTTTTCTCTTAAACACATCTGGAAGTGTGAGTCTCCATGATTTCATGGTCTTTTATACATGCCAAGAAGAGAAGGAAGTTAATATTGATATCTGAAGTTTGGTGGGAAGATATGGAGGACGTCTTTCACCCTTAAACTAGTCTGACTTTCGTGCTTGATCGGATTTTCCATTTTCCTTCTCCCAAGCATGTAAGGGGATAGATTTGAAAGATTAGGGGTGGAAGTGGTTGGAAAATTGAAGGAAGAGTGATCTACAAGAGCAAGTGGTGTAATGCAGGAGGTGTTCGATGAAATATACCCCCTCGAGCACCGGGAGGCTTCATATAGATCTGATCCTATAAATCATGAAAAAATCATGGTGAACACTAGTGCATTAAACGTTTTTATCTTTTAGGAGGAAGGGGCTATGTTGTAAAGGTTATAAATGGCACAAATTTGTTGTGTAAAAGTGTTGGGAAGTTGTAAGTTGGTGGTCAGAGTGCTAGAGGTCGAAGAAAATTCCCAAGGGGAAAATTTGACGAAGACTGTCTTTTGAGAGCCCATATGAGAAACTAAGTTATCTTTTTTTTTTATTAATATTTATTTTGTCAAGGTGTTTGCAAGTTTACAGCCATTGACAAGCTTTGAGACTATTCTAGAAACTTTCCCTTGCTAATAGACTTAATCAAATTCAAGTTTTTTTGTGTTGTCCTAGGAAAAATGGGTTTGTTTGATTTCTGGATGAATGCAAGTAGCTCTTCTTGTTTTGTTGTAATATTGTATTAAAATTTGATTCAATCACAAAGGTCTCAATCCTTGTGTTAGTTTAGTGGCATTTGTAATTCCATTTCTCATAAGATATTTCATTTGGGATTGGAATAAATGATTTTAAATCACTTTTCTCTCATTTGTTGACAGAGATTGTCCATAAGCCTTTGGGTGTACGTTAGGAGTGATTTGGTTTAGATATTGATGCTTTGCTGGGTTTTCTAGCTCGATCCTTCATGATAAAATCTCAGAGATTGTGTGAAAGTTTGCTAATCTGGGCCTCCATTGAAGCACATATTCTAGTTGAAGAAACAATTTGGCTATTCTGTGGCATTTTATTGGTATGAATTTCCATTTTGTAAGGTTCCTCAAGGATCTAGTGAATCTAGTTTCACCCTGCCTAACCTCCCACCAAAAATTGATTTAACATCAACCAATCCTACCCATACTACCCCTATTTTTCAAGTGTGTATGCTAATGCTCAATCCTCATCACCTAAACATGCAGAAGCAACCAGGGGTCTCAAATATCTTTAATAACCATTTCCTTGGTGTGAAAGTATTTCCACAATCTAGAAGTGACAACTCATGAGAGTCAGATCTTGTGTGTTGATTATATTTTGTCCAAGGTCTTCTCTATAAAATTCAAGCAAAAATAAAAGTACATGTATCTCCTTTCACATAACAGAGCTTACAAAATATGTTCTCTTACCTTGGTTAAAAGGCACAACCTAAAATAGTTAGGATCAAATCACATCCTTTTTAATGTGCTACTTGCTCCCTTCAAAGCTTGACTGCACACAATTTAGATAGATTGCTTCCCTGGCTACAAAATGACATACATGATTGTCTATCTGCCTCTAAGTGTCCTATCTAATCTATAATTCTACTCGGTCTTTGAAGGAGGTTAAATTTGCATACCAACAGTATGTATCATTCTTCCATGCATGTTTTCAGTAATTTAGGACAATACTCCTGTTGGCCTTGGTCTCTTTTATCTGTGACTGTCCTCCACCTTTCTTGTATCCTTTCAACTTCCATGCATCCCTTCCCCACTTCTTTTCTTTGGCTCATTCATCCACATGCTCTACCCCTTTAAGACCTTTCACCAGCCTCTTATTTCTTTTGGTGCACCTTTTTTCATGTGCAATCTATCATCGTTTCTTTATATTTCTCTATAATGTTATCTTTGAGATAACACCTTCCTATCACTGTAATGGGATCTCCTTGAATTTTCATTATTTTTCTCCCATGTGTCCCTCAATTCTTGGGAGCATCTTCCTTCTCTAGTGTAGGTTTTAGGTTTTCTCTAAGTCCCAAAATTCCCCTGCATAAATCATTTGAGGAACTTCTACAAACTTTTTATGGTGAGTGATAACATCACTCTTTTGACTATATCCATACATAGTCCTACATCAGTAAACTATCAAGCCTTTCTTCTCTTTCACTTCTTTCAACACTTCTTCCAATCCTTAGCCATTTCCTTGTGGTCTCTCCATGATACCCCATATCCTCTCGTGAGTGTCTTTTTATCCTTAAGGTCTCGTTTCCAAGCCTTCTAATTTGTAAATATATCCTTGCTAATGTCCTCTACCATCTACCATACCACTAAACTTATCCTCTCTTCTACTCATCTTTGTGCACACTTCTTTCCTTATATTCTTTTCTTATTCTTCATGGCCTTCTTGCAATTTTCTCCTCCCCTTCCTCTTGTCGCCTTTACATGATGACCTTTCTTTGAGTGTGTCCTTGTCATACATTGTACTTCTCATTTCTTCCATTCTTCCTCCAAGATTCTTTAGCGTGTCTCAATTCCAAACATATTTGCTACTCATTGGTTAATATTTCATCATGACCTTCTGGAAGAACACTCTTCTTCATGTTTCTCTCGATGCATCTCTATTGTGATTTTATATCTCCCTTTCTTATAGAATTCTTGAGGGACTATTATCTCTCTTCCCTTTTGGACTCTATTAGAATGCACTCATATTGATGGCCTTTATTCTCTCCTCCATCTTGTTGTGGTAATTTCATCATGCCACATCTCTCATTTATCTTTACTCATATGTTTACACCTTTTTCCTTGCATAAGATTTCTAGATCCTCTTCAAAATATTCCCCCTTGAGATCTATGATGATCTCTTCTCCTCCTTGTGCACCTCTTTCTATGTGCACATTGGAAACTGCTTTCATTTTCTCTACATTTTTTACCTTTGGGGAAAGTGTTGATGAATAATCACAACAACCATGATTGTTTTCAACTCAATAGATTGATATTGTTAGTGTTATTGCATAACAAGGAGCTTTTCCCAAAGTGTGGGACTTTTTGATTGAGAAAGCTCTCTTGAGAAGGTCAACTTCCTATCTTATCCTAGTGCCAACTACTCCAAAGTGCAGAGAGTTTCAGATATAACCCTAATCTAATATTTCTAAGGAAACAGAGATAGAGAAAATGCATGAAAATAAAGCCTAATCTAAGGGAAGGTGATGCACCAAGAAGGAGTGTTGAACAACTTGCATAATAAACACACCACAAATAGAATCTTGCAATGAAAACACAACAATACACAATAAACATGCATGCAATAAAATATCATGAAGATTCAATAGAACATAGAAGAGGGTTTAAAACATCCACAAATATGATTTTATACCTCTCAAGTTGATATAATACATTAAATTTATGGCCAAATTCACATATTTTTCATTATAGTTTCTAGTAGGGAGGTTTGGAATCTCCAAAAAATCTCTTACATATAAGAAGAATAAGGGAGGGGCATATACAAGGTGTTAAACCTTTTAAAATGAGCCTCTCCTTACAATATAGAGAAAGAATGAGAGAAAGGAAGACAAAAGGAATTCAAAAACTTGCTTCAACCACCCAAAAATGCATTACAATCACCCACAATAATGATGTGTGCCACTACAAAACCCATACCTCCTTGTACTTTTCCTTGTTATAGAAGAAAGGAAGCCCATACCTCATCATTTTGGTTGGTGAGAAATTTGGAAAACCCTTTAAAATGGAGGACCATATTCCTTCATTTTTAAATTTCTAAATGTCGTAGTTGTGTAGAGGACACTGAGGTATTTCCAAAATGTCTGATCTTGTGCAAATCTGACCTCCAAGTAAAAATTTATGGTCATCTAAAGATGGGGGTGTCATACTATAATAAATGTCAGTGGTGATCTATGCCTTTTCAGACTCCAAATTGCATCGCATCCTCTGAAATCCAAAATTTAAGTTTTTTAGGATTAAGAACTTCAAGCATTTTTATTTTAGAGTTCAGGTTACTATTCATCACACAAGAGTTTGTGAAACCTCTAAAAATCTGAAACCCCGAAGTTTGAAATTCAGACTTTGGGTTTCAGACTTCAAGTTTTTATTTTTACACACAGGGGCTTCAACGTTCTAAAATTCTGAAACCTTGAATTTTGAAATTCGGACTTCGGGTTTTAGACCTTTGTGTTTTTAGGGTCCGGATTTCAGTGTTTTGGGGATTTTGGGGTTTTTAGGGATTTAAGTGTATATCAAGAATTTTCACACTTATTACTTATCGAAGTTAATGCACAAAAATAAACACAAAAACCCTGAAAAACTCAAATAAAGTCGATACTTGATTAATTAGACAAGATTCAAAGACGTAGATGGAGAGAAAGCCTGATGGAATTAAGACGGGCGCACATGAGAAATCCTGCTAAGTATATCCAAGAAACCTATGATGCACGAATACTTGATAGAAAAAGATGTCGTTAGAAGATATAAGGGTGAACTGCCCGGAAAGCGGGTCCAGGAAGTGATTAGCTTCCTTAGTAGATTTTAGTTCACATTTTCAATTAAGAATAAAGGTATACATGATAAAATATGTAAGCAATTGTTTAGATTTTCTGATTTTAAGTTGCAGATAGAATGTAAAAATAGTAGCATAAACTGAAAGAAAGCAGGAAACTATAAAAACAAAGATGAAATTATGTCATCTAGATCCTGTACCTTTTTACAAAGTGGTCAGTGTCGATAAGACAGTGATCGACGTCGATGGTTTGAAATGACACTGATTTGGACAAATCGGTGTCAATTAAAGTTGGGTCATCATCGACTGGGAAGGAATTATAGAAAGTTTGATTGATGATTGATGATGATCGGATTGTGGAGACCTACAGGAGCTACAGAGATGTGGACAGAGTTCCACCTTGGCTGGAGGGAGAAATGAAGTCACCCAGAGATTGAAGAACTTAAGTGATATCAATATTATGTGGGCAGAATAATGGTGCACATCTCTGGGATTGATCTAGATAGAATTCACTTTCTCTCAATTGATAGCTTCAAGATTTGCTCAATTTTTTCACTATTTCTCAAGTCTCTACCATCTAACCAAATTGAGTTCAGGTCATGTATTTATAGTCAGCGCCGACTAAGGTAATATCGGTGCTGTTCCAAAAAATTAGTGTCGATCGAGGACCAGTCGGTGCCGATCAGGGAATAGACTCCCAAAGTGGCGAAAAGGGACGAGTTATGAGGATAAGAATATTATACCTCTAACTCAAATACGGGAAGAATATTGCCACATGGTTACAGGAGAGGAGAAATAGGTGGGATGGATGGATAATAATAGCACGGGAGGTTGGGAAGTGATATGGGGTGAATGAGTAGTTGTAAAAGATAGAATTACATGGTTAATGTTTAATTATCCATGGGTGGAATATAATGGGGTGGAACAAACTTAGGATAGGCATTTAAATTAGATATTTAATCAATTCCCAAAGAGAGAGATAGTGATACAAAAGTGCCCCAAGTTACCTGAGAATAGAACAGGTAAGTGAACACGGGGGACATTAAATTCAGTGACCAATTTTATGTGTCTACATTTGCCCCTTTTTTATCGAGTAACTTATGATAAGCAATGTTATGAGACAAAAACAAGGAGTTGGAAGAAAAGGAAGAATATTGATGATGTGCTCCCCCTCAAACTAGGGACGGGGTGGCCCCAAAAACAAGCCGAACGATCCCGAATGTGAAAAAGGTAGATGAAAAAGAAGAGAAGAGAGGATGCCCTAGCTAGATGTCTGGAGTAGATATGATCATTAATGACACACGTAAAAACAAAAAAGGCATCGACCTACAAAACTCACATTGGTAGGGCAGACTATACAGTCTTCGTATGAGATGACGGTAGTGGCTATAGACTTGTGAGTTAAAGGTGACTGCAAAATCATAACAACCAAAGAGTGACACATTGGTAGGGATAATTAGACAGCCTTCGAATGAGATGACGTTAATGCCTATAGACCCGCTATCTCTAGGTTGCAAAAAACATGAGTTACCCATGTAGAGGGAAAAACCTCGGAAGGGGTGATAAGACCGAAAATATACCGAAAAAGGCGTAAATAAGGTAATAACAATGATCAGATACACAAGCCAAGAATCAATGCTTAGATAAGCAAGATGAAGCAATGGCCTTGAGAGGGGGGCTATCATGGAAAGTGACATATGACCACTATAGTGTTCTTTGTAATAGAAATGCTGCTAGACTATGAAAAACAAGTGTGTTATGGGTGGCACATGTAAGAGATATAATGATGGGATGCCCCAAGTGGGAAACGATAAACAAAGTTGTGTGATGAGCAACACACACATGGGGCTATGCAAGGCGACATGGTACAAGTACCTAAAATAAAGACCCAATGATGGTGATAATGTGTTATGGGTGACACATGTACAAGACATGATAAGCAGACAAGAATGAAACACGTCTTGGTATGATGAGATGAGAAAATATGTCAAAATCTACTCAATTGGCCCCAATGGGCTCCAATCGGCGTCGACTCAAAGAATCAATGACGACCAAAATAATCAGCACCAACTACTCCAAAAACCTTAAAATATAGAAAATGTGAACAATAACGATTCATTTATAGTGATGATTGATTTAGAAAAAGTCAAAAATTTAATTTGAGCGATAAGGAAACTTCCGAGAGCGGTCAGATGAGGAAGAGGACGTGGCCAGGGGTAAGTGGTCCTTCCTTAGCTTTGTAAATTTGTGTTGCTTTGTAGTAGGAGGCAAGAGGGTGTTTTTAGTGCTTTGCCTTCCAATTAGTGTCAATTGAAAAAATCAGTGATGACTAGTATGCGATCGGCGTCGATTGTAATACAATCGGCGTCAACTATAAAGTAAATGACACCGATGGAAATGATTTGGTGCCGATGGGAAAGATTAGACATTTGGAAGCTTTTGAGAAAAAATTTGATGAAATTTTAATGATGTTGATTTTGATAAGTATGAACCTAATGACGATGTTGGATGTGATGTAGGCACAAGAGTTCCTACACATGCGGGATGTTATTCCTGAGCTACTGGAGACTATACTTCCATATGTGACAGATGTTGAGTGGCGCCAACTGGAGTTATCCAGACTAGGGGGTTTCCGTTATTATCAATGGGTACCCCGAGATGTGGAGCTTATGTGAGCATTAGTGTAGTGGTGGGATAGCCAGACATGTACATTTTTGTTTCAGATAGGTGAGATGACTATCACCCATGAGGACATATATAGGATCCTCAAGTTGCCTATTACAGGGGACTTGATAGAGATTACTCCATGAGAGCAATAGAGGAGGTCCCTGATATGGTTATATGGGGACATGGATGATGATGCAGAGATAGTGTCCAGGGCTGTGAGGATAGGTTCACAGTACAAGTAGGATGACCCCAGGAGCAGACTGATAGCCTTGATCTAGGTGGCTATCTCATATTATGCACTACCAGACTCCAGAGGTGGACAATTCCCACTGCTCCTGCTTGACTACGTCTGCGATATCCTGGAGTTCATGTAGGTATTCACATTAACTGATGCACTTTTAGCACAGATCTATCATGAGCTGTGGATGTATTCCATAGGTAGACGGACTGAGATTAATGTTAGTTTTTTTCTCAATTGTTGTGCTTATGAGCATATATCAGTGATCATACCATCTAGACTTCCATGGATGCCAGAAGCAGAGGGAGCCTTTGATTATGGGTTTCGACGATGGTAGGAAGACATGGCCCCTGGAGATAAAAAGAGATCATCAGAGTGGTATGCCCAGAGATTTAGGACTTTGACACCATCACAAGTGATATGGAGGCCATACAAGGTCTATCCTACATGGGACAGATAGGACACCCACTTAGTGGAGATGAGACGCAGAAGAGTGGTCAAGGGCTGCAAGCTAGATATTTTAGAGTGGATCTCATTTTTACAGGTGATGAGATAGTTTGGATTGATACAGATTATTTTGATTGTATATATGCCATATAGATGGGATAGCAAGGAGATAGATCTTCCAATAGTGGTTGCAGTAGATCCACTCAGGGAGGCTCTACCTCCCATAAATGATGATGATGATACAGGAGTAGATGAGGGCTATGAGGCATGGTATCATGAGGAGCTACCATGGCATCTCACAACATCTACAGAGTCAAACAAGGAGGATACAATGACAGAGCTAGAGAGACTACAGGGAGAGAATGCCACCTTGGAACAGACCCACCAGACTTCCTTGGAGGAGATCAGGACTCTGATGGAGGGGAGGAATACAGTGATACATGAGAAAAACACCACAACGTCGACCACTACCGATGGTGCATCGGAGGGTGCGAGCAAAAAGGGAGACTGAGGAGGTCTTAGGGTCACGACTACGAGAACCTCCAATTCTATAGGTGCTAGTTAGGAGAGAGATATCGTGCCCCAGGAGGGAGGGGGTGACAACATGTTCCACTTATCTGATTTTACTATATAGAGATGTGATTTGTAGAGATATATTTATGTTGCCTCAATTTGAAGGCATTTTAATACGAAGTATATGACTCAATTTGAATCCACACATACACACACACACACACACACACACACACACATGCATCTTTGTGTCATTTTATTGTACTCATGCTTTTGATTTTGATAGATACATATAGATAGATGTGATTGAATTTTGATTTTTCATGGATGAATAATTGATTAAATTAACATGTTTAAGACGTTAATTCAATTAAAGGATATGGATAGATGGATCCACATAATATATGTTGCTTTGATGTTTTTTAGATGAAGTAGACAAGATGAACATTGATAGATGATAGATTTGATTGATTAAATTAACATGTTAAATGTCAATTTAACTAGGTAAATAACAAAATGAACATGGGTAATGTCCATTTGATTTGATGAAAATAAAGTGATGCAATGATATTATCCCTAAGAATTAAAATCACTACACCTGGATAGGAAAAAAAATGATAAGTGAGTCCCCTAACCAACCATAAAAAGATACCTTGATGGTAAATCAAAAGACAATGCACATAAGGCCATAGAAATGGATAAAATAAACCTGACACCAGTTAGTCAAAAACCAGATCTAGGAGGTAGATAAGAACAAGAGATAAGGATGCATCTTGTCAGAACACATGAAGGTTTAAATATGCACTCATATGGGGAAAAAGGGTCTCTATATGATCGAAAAGGTCTTATATCATAGCTTCATGAATTTTTCTTTTGATAGAAAAGTAAACTAATTAATGCAGGTAGTTTGCGAGATATGGAAAGACTGATCGATACGGGAAGCCTTTCAAAGATGATAACAAGTGAACAAACTAGCTGAGAGAGGAAGTTTGTTACTACAAAGGCTTAAAATTCCATAAAACAAACAAGCATCCTGTAAGGGAGCAGTATGTATTTTGAATTTGATGGTAGCCATCCTTCGAGGAATGGTCTACATTTTTTATTTTATTTGATAAGGCATGGATAGCTGTCCTTTGAGGGATCAGTCTATCTTTTGGAACTAGGATAACATCTCTTTTTTTTTAGCTTTGGAAAAAGCTGAGTTTAGACTAGATAGATCAAATAGAGGGAAAGAAAATGTATATAAGCATGTACTCATGCCCCCAAGTGGTTTTGATCAAGATGAACACCTAGGGTAGATGAAGTAGTGATTAAGCTATTCCTACCATGAGGAGGAACAAATCCAAAAGGAAAATTCCATGAGTAGAGCCGCAGTACTCATATTTAAGGTATAAAAGGAGATAACACAAAGAAGCACATAGTTCCAAATCACTACAAAATATATGACTGGGTGCAGATGGATGAAAGACCTGGTTTGCGACTAAGATTATGTAAGATAGATTTTAACAATAGAAGGTCCTTAGATGCAAAGCATTAAGAAGTTCCATTTTAGGTATACCATCCATGGAAGACAGGTGATAAGCCCTGGACCCGTACTTATGAGTGACAATGTATGGTCCCATCCAGTTAGGAGCAAACTTACCATGTTGACTCCATTCCAGAGTAGTGACATTTTTGTTTTCTTTAAGAACAAGATCACCAACTTGGAAGTCACGCTGCTACAAATGCTTGTTATAAGCATGCTTGAAATGCTCAAGATGGACTTGATGATGTTCAATAGCATTGAGATTCCATTCATCTAGCAACTCAAGCTGTGCTAGATGGTTTTGACGATAGTCTTCATTAGAGACAAACTATCTGTGAGAGAGACGTGAAGAGAGGGAATATGGACTTCCAAAGGAAGGAAAACCTCAAACCCATAGACGATAGAGAAGGGAGTAGCACCAGTAGGGGTACGAATGCTAGTCCGATAAGCCTAGAGAGTGAAAGGGATGTGTAAATACCAATCCCTACCAGCTCGACTAGTTACCTTTGCGAGGATATTACGTAAATTTTTATTGGAAGCTTCAACTTGGCCGTTAGCTGATGGATAGTATGGAGAAGAAAATATGAGTTTAATATTGAAGGTGTCAAAGAGATTCTATAAATTGAAAGACTTTCCATTATTTGTAATGAGTTTGTCAGGAAAACCAAAGTGACAAATGATGTGTTGATAGATAAAATCAAAAATAGGTTTATCTTTGGTCGATGAAAGAGGAATAGCTTCCACCCATTTAGTGAAGTATTCTATGGTAGTAATGATAGAGTGATGTCGCTGCAAATATTGTGGATTGATGAGACCAATGAGATCAAGACCCCATTGTAAAAAAGGCCAAAAATCCACTGTAGGTTGCAAATCCTGACTAGGGATATGTGTAAGATTAGCGTGTTGTTGACACTTGACACATTTCTTGATATATTCACAGCAATCTTGATTAAGAGAAGGCCAATAGTAACCTAAACGTAGGATACGCTTAGCCATAGCAAAAAAACCAAAGTGTCCACCACAGATACCATCATGGACCTCCTGAATGGCTTAGATGATTTAGGGGTTTTGAGGCACTGAAGCAAAATACCCTCAAAACCACGTTTGTAAAGGATTCCACCCAGAATAGTATAGAAGTTTTTGCGTTGGATAAATATCTTATGCCATTAGAATTCAAATCTGGAGGAAGCACTGATTAGGATAGGTAATAAAA
The DNA here is from genome assembly GCA_019776745.2 of Taxus chinensis. NCBI lineage: Eukaryota > Viridiplantae > Streptophyta > Pinopsida > Cupressales > Taxaceae > Taxus > Taxus chinensis. The sequence continues at coordinate 665,956,571 of CM034150.1, forward strand.
AATGTGCTGATACCACTCATCTTGAGTGTCAGTAGTGATAGTGTTGATCGAAGTCAACTTCCTGAGATGAGATGGTTGGTCTAGATGCTGAACAACCACATAAATTCGTGAGTCTTCAATGAATGGAGGAATAAGTGAGGCTAAAGAAGCCATCATATTTGCAAATTGGTTTGCAATGGAAGGAATAGCTTGGATAGTAAATTTGTCAAAAGATTAAAGCTGAGGGGGAACGATATCGCTATATTTTTGAAGGATATCATTTTTTCATTAATAAATACTAGTGACTTAATTAACGATGATCTTAGAGTCACCGAATATGTCGATATGGAAAGCACCGAGATTAATGGAATTTTGAAGACCTAAAACAAGGGCTTCATATTCATCCATATTATTGGTACATTCAAAGTTAAGCTTATGTGCTACAGGGATAGGTGTACCCCAAGGAGGAATCATGATGAAACCTACGCCTCCCCTTGCTGACTCTTGGAACCATCAAAGAAGAGTTATACTTTAAAAGGAGATAGAATGATGTCGATTTGTTGGATATAATCATCTAGAAATTGAGTGAGGGGGACTTGAGTGTCCGGAAGAGGGGCATCAACTAATTGATCAGTGATAACCTAACCCTTGATAGATTTCTGCGAGATGAAATCGAGGTAAAACTCTGTCATGAGCATGAACCAACGAGTGATATGATCATTGTGATAAGGTTTCGTATGAATTTTCTTGAGTGGATTGACACTTGTAACAATGCAAGATTTATGATTAAGGAGGTAATGACAAATTTTAGAAGTTGCGAAGAAGAGAGCACAACACAACTTTTCAGCTTCAGAATAGAGAGTTTCATACTCATGAAGAGTGCGACTGATATAATAAACAACCTATTCCTTACCATTAGCATCTCGATGCGAGATCATGGCTCCCAGAGCATGGTCAGTCACAAAAATATAAAGATAAAATGGCTCCCCCTCGCATGAAGGTGTGAGCACAGGTGGAGAAAGAAGATAAGCTTTGAGATCATCAAAGGCTTTTTACCAACGCTCGTCCCATTCAAAATGAAATTTTTTATGGAGGAGATGATGAAAAGGTTGACAATGGTCTGAAAGCTGTGAGATAAAACGTCACACTGATTGAAGGTGTCCTTGAAGACCACGTAGCTGTTTTAAGTTGGAAGGAGAAGGCATCTCTCGATGATAGCCTTTATTTTTTCGGGATCGACCTCAATACTCCTAATAGAAATGATAAATCCTAAGATTTTACCAGTGAGAACTCCAAACATGCATTTAGACGGATTTAGGAAAAGAAAAAAATGAATGAGTCTCTTAAAGAGAGGCACAAGGATGAGAAGATGATCCTGATGGTGTTTGGATTTACCAAGGATGTCATCAACGTAATCTTCTACAGTTTTGTGCAAAAGGTCATGGAAGATGTAGGTCATTATGTGTTGATAAGTCACCCCTACCAGGGTTTGTTTTAAGAGACCTCTTGGAAATTAGAGGTGGAAAATACTTGGCGAATATCCCCAGAACCGGTTTTACAAGATGGTAAATTTTTTGGGGGTTGTATGAAAAAATTTCACCTAATTTTCAAGTGGTGTGATAGAAGGTTGTAGACGTGTGACAGGAGATTTACTGTCACGTTTCAATGAGGTCTGTTAATGTGCATCAATGAATTTATTTGATGCATGATAGTAAATCTCCCATTGCGCATCTACAGCCTCCACCCTCTGCTTGCGCATCAAAAAAATCTCCATCTCACATGTCAAAAAAATCTTTGTCGTGTGTGTACTACGCATCAATATCTACAGTACCTCCTTGTCACAAATCAACTATCTGTTAGTGTCATGCATCAACAAATAACCCATTTATCACACATCTGCAAACCCTCATTGGCGCGCGTCAACAGACCTCTTTGACGTGCGTCAATAAGGTTGTTGACATGCATTAATGAGGTCTGTTGACGTGTGTCAACAATTTTTTTTGACGTGTGACAAAAAATCTCCCGTCGTGCATCTACAGCCTCCACCCTCTGCTTGTGCATCAAAAAAATCTCTATTTCACGCGTCAACAAAATCTTTGTCATGCGTCTAATATGCATCAATATCTATAGTACCTATTTTTTACACGTCAACTATCTGTCAGTTTCATGCGTCAACAAATAACCCCATTATCGTGTGTCTGTAAACCCTCCATGTCGTGTGTCAATAAATTACCCCCTTGTCACACGTCTATAATATGGGATATTGTTGACAAAATGTGAAATAGAAGTGTTCTACCTGATGAATAATCTAGGATTATATAGGGGATATTTTTCAAGGGTAGGTGAAGCTGACTTTTAAAAAAAATTAAAGTGTAATTTTTAGGCAAACAGGTCACTGACCCATGCAAGAAAATTTTCCTTTTCAAAATTTTCAAAAATGGAATATTCACCATATTACGAATATTTGCCACTAAAATTTTCCCTGGCCCCTGTGTTCTTAAGACTGAAGGGCATGATGTGATAATAAAAAGTCCCCCAAGGAGTTATAAAGGAAGTCTTGAGCTGATCCTTTGGTGCCTTGAGAATTTGACTATACCCAGAGAACCCATCCATAAGAGAAACCATCTCATGACCTACAGTTAATTCCATGAGTTGGTCAATATTAGGTAGAGGGAAATCATATTTTGGGCAAACGAGATTAAGATCTCGAAATTCGGTGAAAATTTGAATTTTCCCAGGAGCTTTGGTTACTGGTACTACATTTGAAACCCATTATGGATAGTCAATGGGTTGGATGAAGTTGGTGGAAAGCAAGTGCTACAACTCTTCTTTAACAAGGAGAGCTACACAAGGATGCATCTTACGCAGTTTTTCTTTAACTAGTTTGATGTCTAGAAGAGTAATGATATTGTGGACCATGATGTTAGGATCAAGGCCCGACATATCTTCATATGACCAAGCAAATGCTTGGTGATGGTTGGAAAGAAAGGCGGTGAAGTCTCCTAACTACTGTGGGTTAAGAGATTGGTTAACCTTAATGATGCGAGGGTCTTCAGAAGTCCCTATATTAAGGTCAACAGTGGCTTTGTTAATAAGCGTAGATGTGTCAGAATGAATGGGTTTAGGAAGATAATAATCCTCTTACCCTAGATAAGTAATGACATCATCATCATCTGAACATTGGATAGTATTGATAGTAGGAGAATCATCTCTGACTATTTCGGGGAAGACCAATGGTATGGAAGTGCATTTTCCATTAGTCTTATAGGTCAATGGACCTAAGGAAATGGAATTGACTAAAAAAAAGTTAGGCAGGATGGAGATGGTGTCATCCACATCAAGCAATGCTTCAGAACTGGCGGGAGAAGATGGTTCCTCAATGGAAAGAGGCTCATCGAAAATGGTGACGGTGGTTTTCAAGAGAGGTTTTAATCCTAAACCAAATTTTTGATGTCGTTTAAGAGTTGGAATGGATGCGAGGTCTTGCAAACCCTGTTCATACTTTCCCATGCCAAATCCCTTCCATGTGCATCGATATAAATATTTTTTTGTGAACGTGGGATTTTGTAGATAGTCAAACCCTACCGAATAAGGTTTGGCCCTAGGAGGAAAATACAGACAATAGTGAGGTGTATCAAGACCACTGTAGATGAAGTCAGTCTGTTGATTGGGCAGACTAATGGTGATGATGTAGCCAAGCTCTAGTTGTTATTCAGGTTGTTTGTATGGCCTACCATACTTATTAGGTTTGAGATGGGCGTCAAAAGAGAGAAGGGGAAGTTCTCCTACCAAAAAATGCTGCAACGTATCTTTCAGATTTTATAGATCTAGTAGTTTTGCTACAGGTATGGAAGAGGACGAATCCTCATTAGGAGAAATAACATTCTCTTTGGAAGGATAGACCCTGTGGTCATGTCACATTGTGTAGACAGAAAAGGGTCTCCTGGAAGAGTATAGATTTTTCCCTCATATTGATATTTTATGCATCGATGGAGGGTTGATGGCATGCACTGCATTGTATGAATCCAGGAGCATCCGAGTATCATATTGTAGTGGAATTTTCCTTCAACAATGTAAAAAATCTTGTGAAGAAGTTTCTTGCCTACCCAAATGGGTAGAACCATGTTTCCTAAGGTGATCGCACGCTGATCTTTAAATGATCAGAGAGTGAAAGGAAATGGTGACACTACGTTCTTTGGTAACTTAAGTTGCTCAAATGTGTCAGAGGAAATGACGTTAAGTACAACACCACTGTCATTCATGGTGTTTTTTAATGTAGTGTTATTGATTTTAACTATGATAAAGAGAGGAGCCTCTAAATCATTAGAAGAAAGTGGGGGAATTTTAGAATCCTCAAAGGATATGGTGGTTGACAGTCTATTCAGTCCAACATCCATCTCAAAAGGCTAGGGCTCATCTTAATTCACCGTGATGTGGCCCAGATTATCAATCAGAGCCTGGCGATGCCAGGGAGATGATTGAATGAGGTTAAAAAGAGACATTTTGACTAGAGCATGGGTGATTTGTTTCATAACACTCTCCTCAACTGACACGGGAATCTAAGCCTAAGGGGAAGCATGAATAGAGACCTGAGGTCTTGGGACCAATGAGGAAGGAGGAACTCCTTCAAGGGAAATAGAAATAATGACTCATGGTCGAGAGGCTATAGAAGATGATGGATTATCGTACCATTGTGTTCTAGTGGCGATACAAATTACATCGATTTGAGAGGGTGGAAGATCCTCTGGATTGATATCAATAGAATTAGGGGCCTGAATAGACCGTTCAGGCTCAGACGTAGTTGGGATGATAGGAGACACTTGTTTCTCCTCCTCCTCCAATAAGAGATCATTTTCTTCCAAGAGGTTGTTAATGACAGATTAAAGGGCTTTACATCCTTCGGTGTCATGACCTGGAGTGCGATGGTAAGCACAAATCAAATCAGAGTTGAACCATGCAGGTTTTACTCCTTTGGGATTATAGGGTTTTATTGGAGGAAGCGATATAAGTGAAGATTTCATAAGTTAGTGAAGGATTTCAGTATAGAATATAGTAGACAAAGATGTGGATAGAGAGGAAGAAGGCACCTCTTTAATCTTAGAAAACTACCGAGGTAAAAGAGCCTGCATATCTTGTTTGACAGTATTTTAGGTATTTTGTTGTTCTTCTGAACACTGGGAGAAGCATCCTTAGGTGCTTGAGATGGAAGCAAGTGAGGCAGGATTGATTTTAGTGGAGGAGGAGTTCCTGAGATAGATTTTGAAGATGATGAACACATGACCAGTGTGTTAGTCTTTGAAGATGAAGAAGGTTTCTTGGCCAAAACAGAAAATGATTTAGATGAGACTGATTTAGATGGGGGAGGAGCTCCCAAAATAGATTTGATAGGAGGCATAAAGGGTGCCTTGGTTTTTGGTGATGAACATGACGGTTTTGATAAAAGAGGTGACGCCTTTTGAGTAGGTGAATCCACTTTACAAGGCACCAGTGAAGATGGTGTTGTAAAAGAAGATGCCTTTTTAATGGATAAATCCACTCTTTTATGATGTGTATAGAGGGGTTTTTGAGGAAGGGAACCAAGAGTTTTGATGGTCCGAAATATTGGTTTTCCCTTTTGAGGGATGGTGAAAACTTTAACCGCATAAGATGATTGTAACCTTTTTGGAGGAAGTAAAGGAGACGATACTGATAATGCAACCTTAGACTTAAATTCCAACTGTTTATGTCTGAGTCCAAGAGTCAGAAATATGGGTTTTAATGCTATCTCTTTAGGTGTTTCCTTAATAGGCAAGGAAGCACTAATGGTGAAAGAGGTAGGTATTGAAGAAGCAGTCTCCTATGAGGAGGGTACTTCAGATGCAATAATTATGGGTGGAATTACTGTAGGAAAAGAGACATGAAGAGTCAAGATCGAAGATGCTTCCAAAGGCATAGAATTTGGTACAAATATGGGTATGTTGACCAAAGGCATGGTCATGGAAAAAATTGGAGCAACAGAAGTAGACGAGATAGATGAAGATGTATTCGTAGTGAAAATTTAAAGAGATGTAAATGACTCAAGCATGGACAGAATATCTGATGATTAGACAGATGAAGATGACACTGTCTCAGGTATAGGTGGAAGATCAGATAGAGAGGTAGAGGGAGATGACTCTGTTTCTAACAAAGGAAGACTCGAAGATGGACCATTCGAGGATGGTGGAATCTTGGAATTTGAAGGTGTGGAAGGAAGTTCTGATTCAGTCAACATGTCTGTGGATGGCTCAGAATTAGAAGAAGAACTATCAATAGAAATGGAGCTGATAGTATGTGTGTTTGGTTTTTGAGACCCTGAAGTGTCATTATTTGGGGAATGATTTGGAAAAGGTTGTTTAAAAATGTCAAGTTCCTGGTTTAGGGGGGCATTTGGGTTATCTATAATGAGCTCACCTTTATCAATGAATTTTTAGATGATATTTTTGAAAGTCTGACATTGTTCAATGTCATGGCCTTTACTTTTATGATAATGACAAAAGTCTTTTTCACGATTCATGAATGGTCGTTATTGGTTCTCATCAAGATTTCTAATAGGAGGAAGTTCTATCATGTGAACTTCCAACATTTTTTCTAAGATAGAAGCATATGATTCCCCCAATGAAGTAAACGACCAAGATGACAGAGTTTCTTTTCGAGAAGATGAAGAGTATCTTCGAGGTGTTTTATTAGAAGTGTTATCAAATCGTCATTTTTTTAATATGATAGCATTTGTGGACCCCTGATTCTTGTCTTTGTTAGAAGAAGAAGGGTTTGATTTTGTAAACTAAGAAAACTCTGGTTTAGACTTAGAGTGAATTTTTAACTTTCCTTGTTTGATGGTGTGAGACTCAAGTTTGCATGCCATCATAAAGGCTTCTTCAAATGTATAAAATGTTTGAATCCTTAATGTGGAAGAAATATGATTGGCACAATATCAGGTAAACAACTCAATTTGCTGAGATTGAGGGAGGGAGAAGGACAATTGATTTATTATTCCTCTCCAATGAGTGAAAAAGTCTGTAATAGACTCGTCATCGAATTGATGAATGTTATAAAGATCTGTGATCGAGATCTTATGTGTGATGTTTATTGAGAAGTTTTCAACAAAAATCTGGGCTAATTGAGAGAAAGAAAATAGAGAATGTTGGGGTATGTTATTGTACCAGTCTAAAGAGGGCACTGCTAAAGACATATGAAAAGTATGAAGCATAAGCTCCTGGTCCTAGACTATAAGATAGAAAGCATGCTTAAATGTTCACAAGTGTTGTTGAGGATCCTCTCGACTATGAAATTTTGAGAACTTAGGAAGTTCCCATCGGAGAGGATAAGGCTTAAAAGCCACTGAGGGATGAATTGATTCATTACATACTTCTTCAAAAGAGTATGAAGGGCAATCCCCTTTGGTGGAGGCTTCTAGGTCTACGATTTTCTTGAAAATAAGTTGGATGACATTAGATTGAGGGGGGGCATGTTGATATGTCCCATATGAGAAGTGAATGGTATGTTTTGTTGAGGCATTAATGGGGGAATCATTTGCTAATTAATAGGATGATAAGAGGAATAACCAGGCATTCTGGGTGATGCCTGATAAGGTATTTGGTGTGGAGGAGCATGAGTATAAACAGACTATGAGATGACAAGTGGTTGAGAGAAATAAGGTTGAATGGAAGATGGAGCCTATGATTGGTGGGTTTCTACACTTTCCAACTAAATCGGAATGGATTGAGGAATGTGGGTGTTGATTTGATTTGATATGATGGTAAACAAACTCTGAATGAGGCTTTTGACTTCCGGATTAGTTATTAATGGTTCTAATGCCAAGGGATGGGTAAAAACCACTGTAACTGGACCATTGGAAGAAAAATCAGCCAGAAGACAAGAAAGAGGAACTGACTGGCTCGTAGGAGGGGGTTGGCTCATAGAGAGATACTGACCCTGAGATGCAATAGATGACATAGAAGAATCGACAATAATTTTTGGGAGTGTGGATGCACTCATCATAGCTGAAGAAGAGGGCCTCTTGAAAGTAGGGTGTGGGGTAGCCAAGGTAGCTACTGCACTAGGGATAGGAAGGATCATTTGAGAACTGAAATGGTTGGTGGAAGAGAAAAAGGAGGAATAGATGTGCCACCTTCTTTCGTGGTTTGGGGTGAGAAAAAACATGCTAACTGCTCTATCAAATCCTGGGATGGTTCATGAGAATAATCATAAACATGCTGGATCAGTGGTCCCTAATCAGATATTCGAGTAAGTAGTCCATAAGGGCTACCGAGTTGTGGTCAAGGAGTGCCTGAAATTCAAGATCTCCGTGAGGAACATATTCTATATTAGAATTAGATAGCACCTCTGAAGACTGGGGGAAGCTGATAATGATGGGATCACTTTAGGATGATAAAAAGGATTATACGACCAAGATGGGGAACCAACTAACATTGGTTCCAAAGAATACCCAAGGGGTTCTGAAACATCCAAATTAGCGGGGGTCTCAAATGAGGAAGAGGCTAGTTGATCCATTTTCCTAGACTGTGACCGGGTGATGACTGTCATAAACAAACACAAACATAGAATAGGATTTGCCTACTTAATTCATAGACAATTCAAGTAGCGTAGGTGATTATCTCTTTTAAATTTTGATGATTTTTAAGAAAGAAAATTTTAGGGAAGGCTTTTTAGAATGGGGACTACTCAATTGGCCAAACTAAGGAAGGTTTGGGAAATGTTTTAGTGAGGAGTCCCGAAGGCACTTTAGTAAAAGACTGGTACATAGCTTGATATAGGGGCGTACCCCTACACTTCACACACCGTTGCGATAAGGGAGTCGGGTGCTTTGCCAATATATACTAGAACTTCCATGAATTTATAGCATGGCCTGAGTACCACGTAGGCTCTTCCTCTTGGATGTCACTTCCAAGTAGGTGAGGCAAGGGAAGGAGTTTTTTGTTTAAATGCTTTATGCCTAGTGATTTTGGATTTGTGTGCAAGGGTGAAAAATAAAAAATCAAATAGTGTCACTAACGATTTTGATTAATTTTCCAACCTATTTAGAGAACTAGGTGAAAAACACACAACAAAAATGGAAAAGAAAATGTTCTTTTTAAGCACTAAAACTGAAGTGTTTGATTTAAATGAAGACAAGTCAAACAAGTTCTTTCCCAATGCGATTAACTCATTTTAAGGACCAAAACCAAAGTGCTTGAGTGTGATAAAACAAACAAGCACATTCTTTATAAGATCTTAAAAAGGAGAAAACATCGCAAAAGAGAAATATCTGTAGATTTAGCTCTCCAAGGTGTGTGTACTTGAAAAATCACATTGTTGAGCTCTTCCCCTCAAACAATCCTGCAAACAAGCAAACCACTCCGTAAAATAGGGTTAAGCAAAACACACAAACAAATCCAACAAGATACTAGTGGAAAGGAAACTTCTATTTTAAGAGACTAGAGAACCTTCAAGAAAATGACAATTTTGCATAAAGAGATGAATCAAAAATGTAACTTTGAAATCAAATGAAGGATTTACTAATTTTAGAAATAGAAATAGAAATTGAGATTTGTAAAAAAGAAGGGACCTAACTTTGCAGATTTATAAATGAAAGAAGAAAGACCGAAATGATGAAAGGAAATGCTTAAGAACAACTGTTGACAATCAATGAAGAAAAAGAACAAAGCTCAAAACTGGAAAAGAGATAAACTTACCAATAAGGGACTTTGGTGGGGTCCCATTAGGTGTACCAGAATGTAGATCAAGAATTTCCATGCTTGTTACCTGTCCAAGTTAATGCACCAAACTAAACACAAAAACCTTGAAAAACTCAAATAAAGTGGATACCTGATTAATTGGACAAGATTCAAAGACGCAGATGGAGAGAAAGCTTGATGGAATTAACACGAGTGCACATGAGAAATCCTACTAATTAGATCCAAGAAACCTACGATGCATGAATAATTGACATAAAAAGATGCCGTTAGAAGATATAAGGGTGAACTACTCAGAAAGCAGGTCATGGAAGTGATTAGCTTCCTTAATAGATTTCAGTTTAAGTTTTCAATTAAGAATAAAGGCATACATGATAAAAGATGTAAGAAAATGTTTATATTTTCTAATTTTAAGTTGTAGAAAGAATGTAAAAGTAGAAGCAGAAACTGAAAGAAAGAAGGAAATTATAAAAATAAAGATGAAATTGTGTCACCTAGATCCTATACCTTTTTACAGATTGGTCAGCATCGATCAGATAGTGATCAGTGATGACAGTTTGGAATGACGTCATTTTAGACAAATCGGCGTCAATTGAAGTTAGGTCGTCATCAACCAGGAAGGAATTATAAAAGTTTGAATAATGATAGATGATGATTAGATTGTGGAGACCTGTAGGAGCTACAGAGACGTGGACAGATTTCCGCCTTGGTTGGAGGGAGAAATGGAGTCACCTAGAGATTGAAGAACCTAAGCGATATCGATATTTTTTGTGTAGAATAATGGTGCACCTCTTCGGGATTGATCTAGATAGAATTCACTTTCTCTCAATTAATAGCTTCAATATTCACTCAAGTTTTTCACTATTTCTCAAGTCTCTACCATCTAACCAGAATTGAGTTCAGGTTGTGTATTTATAGTCAGCACCGACTAAGGTAAAATCAGTGCCATTTCAAAAAATTGGTGTCGATCGAGGACCGGTTGACGCCGATCAGGGAATAGACTCCCAAAGTGGTGAAAAGGGATGAGTTATGAAGATAAGAATATTATCCCTCTAACTCAAATATGGGAAGAATCCCATTGCATGGTTCTGGGAGATGAGAAATAGGTGGGATGGATGGATAATAATAGCAAAGAAGGTTGGGAAGTGATATGAGGTGAATGAGTAGTTGTAAAAGATAGAATTACATGGTTAACGTTTAATTATCCATGGGTGAAATATAATGGGGTGGAACAAACTTAGGATAGGCATTTAAATTAGATATTTTATCAATGCCCTAAGAGAGAGATAGTGATACAAAATTTCCCTAAGAGAGAGATAGTGATACAAAATTTCCCCGGGTTACCCAAGAATAAAACAGGTAAGCGAACATGGGGGACATTAAATTCAGTGACCAATTTTATGTGTCTACATTAAGGTTTCAGGAATTCAAGTTTTTTGAGATTTCAGGGTTTTCGGGTTCGGGTTTTGGGATTTCAGGGATCCAATAGTTCGGGGATTTAGGAGTTTTGGGATGTTGGGGATTTTCTAATTTTTTCATTTGCTCAACTTTGTTGCCAACTCTAAACTTCCAAAAGCCTGAAGTTTTAAATTCAGACTTTAGGTTTTGGAATTTGATTTCTCCCATGTGGCACTATTCACTGTAAGCTCCCAATACTCTGTAACTCCAAATTTAACCTACCTTTTATTTGTTGACCTCTTAATTTTGGAACTTTGTGCTCCCTATCTTTGTGTTTCACCATTTTTCACTTAGGCCTACCTCTAAACAACCACACCTCTGAAGTTACAATTTTTAGACTTTGGAGCTCCTTCATTTCCTGAACTCCTCTACAGTGTGTTTGGCTTGACTAACCTTTTTGGCCAATCCCAAAATGTAATGTCCCTTGGCTGAATAGCTTCCTCATTTTTTTCTCCACAGGGTCTTGTTTGTCAATTTTTTCTTGAGGGGCCAAATTGGATAACAAACGCTTCTTTCGGGTCATACTGTTCCTAGCCTATCTTGATCCTAGCTTCCTTTTCCACATTCTAATATAGTTTCTCTAAAATTACATTACATTCCTTTTAGCTCATGCACTACCCTTCTCCCATGTTCCTTTAGGAACACATTCTTTCAAGATCACCCTTGACATCCTTACCGAGCATTCCCTTTTTCAGGTGTACTCTAGTAATCTACTAAGATTGCTCATCTTCTCCTACAATGATGCTTCCATTTCTCCAGTTTTTCTCATCTCCATGATCATTTACTCCTCTTATATTCTTCTTCTCCATATACCCTATTTCTCTTCTCCTTTCTACTATGGTATATTCTCTTGCACTTCCTCTAGTGCATCCTACCTCCAGTTCCTTCATGATGTTCTTCCATATATCTTCAATGTTCTCCTTATTTATTTCCTTCCTCTTCCATCACCATGTCCTCCTCTCATTGATCTTCCCATACCTTTTGTTTCTACTTTTTTCTTAGATAATTTCTTTTAATAGTTTTTGAAACAGATAGGGTAACAGGCATAAGAGGAATACCTATTCAAATGTTGATTGATGGGTTATTGCATGCGTATGACTTCTAAATCCATAGCTGATCATGAGAGCTTCCTTTTTGCTAGGAGGAACTACCTGTAATGGAAACAAGACCACCAGAAAGCATTAAACACTATGGGTAGTGAACTGGCTAGAGTGAGCTAGATCTGGGAAGTATGATACTTCCCAGATGGATGTTAGTCCACTGTTTTAAACAAATTAATTCTAAAAACAAGGTAAATCCTATTTTTATTTTTAAATGATTTAGGTATCTCACTTAAAAACACAATAAGAATAAGATCTAATCTAACAGGCTAAGTTAGAATAGAATCCACAGGTCAAATGGCTGGTTCTAGGTACTATAGGTCTGCAAAAGGTCTTGGGTAGGTTACAGATGAGTGAGGGTGAGGTAAAATTAGGTGGATAGGTCTTTGTCTAAGGTTGTATGAGCAAACATAGAGATCGGTGTCGGTCAGGGTGTGACCGACCGTGGTTAGGTATAACTAGCACCGGTTACTATGAAATTTGTGAACGTCATAGACTGAGGTTTTGGTCCCTTCTTGTGATTACACAAAGGATTTTGGCTGGTCGGGATGAGGTAATGGGTGACTGGAGTAGGTTTTGGTAAGGTTTTTTGTTGGGTCTACGGAGGTGTAAAGTGTTGGAGATAGTCAATAATGAGCAAGATGAACAATGGGTGATAAAATGATGATGCAAGGAAGTAACAGGAAAGTATGATGTTATTCTTACTTGGATTTCATTTCTCAAAGTTTCTATATGAAGAATGGAGGTGCTGATGATGAGATTAAAGACTGTAAGTGATCACCAATTGAAGAAAATCTTCTGCATGGGTTGCATGCATACTCCTCTTTTCTTGAAGAGATCAGATTATGGCTGGGATGGCTCTCTGAAGATGTGTTATCTCCTTGAGATGCGTTCTTCCTCGTCAACTTCCTTGTTATTGCTTGCAAAAATCCAAGTTCCAACCTTGAGAATAAGGTTGTTATAGGGTTAAAAGGGGTAACCGACAGCGGTCCGGGCTAACCAGCGATGGTTAGGGATAACTTACGTTGGTCAAGGTGGGATTTTCTAGGTTTGCTAAACTTAGGGAGATCCTCTTGGTTTCCTCAGATCTTATGTCATTATCCCACGGATTAGACTGGGAGATTCTTGTGAGCATGTAGGAATGTGGTTAGAGGGAGTGTAGGCATTGATTTTTAGGGTTTGGGTAAGTCTTAGTTAGTTATGGTAACTTGCTAAGAATAGGTCTTAGGTTGAGTTGGCTTGGTGAGGTGTCTAACTGAACTGTATGTGGGGATATTATTCAAATAAGATATTTAAATAATAAATATAGTGATGATAAGGCATTAATTTAATTAAATTAATATAAGTGGGGTGAAGGGGGTCATGGCTAGGTAAATGTGATAAAGGGTGTTTTATATGTCAAGGGATGAAGGGGGGGGGGGGGTAGACCTAATTTTAGTGTCTACATTTTTCCCCTTTTTGTTGTGTAGCTTATAGTTGTAAGCTATGCTAACAAAAATAAGATGTGGTTGCCCCATGTGTGGGTGAAGGTGATCCCCCTCAAACCAGGAACTGACGAGGCAGCAAGCTGAGGTAGTGAGTGGTTTGATAAACGGTAAATGTGAAGAAAAGGTAAGTAAGTATAGGTAAAGGGTTGAAAATTCTAATCAAGTGATCTAGGTAATGGGTCAGGGTCAAAGGTAGCAAGAGTCAAACGCACTCACACATATAAACTGCAGCACACTACCAGGTTAAACAACAGGCAAACTCTACATCGTCTAAGGTCAAAGGGTTTATCCAAACAAGGTTGAAGTGAATCTGGTATCCAAGGTATAAGATAAGGTTAGGAAACACAACATAAGTTATTTGCAGGAATGTTTAGGTATGTTTAGGTACACCAAAGGTAGGGTCAGGATAAATGGTCACGACAATAGGCTAGGTAAGGTCATTAGGTCAATTAACACAGGTAACAGTGCCGCAAGTTATAGCGAACACATGAGGTCAAAAGGTCACTAGCGATGGTCCAGGTCCAAATATCTAAGTCATGGCATGTGTATGGCCAAGGTAGGGGTAAAATAATAAGGCATCAACAATGGACGTGAGGAGATGAAAGAGGGTATAGGGCCCAGGGGTAAAGGTAAAGTGGTCCAGCTAGGTGTAGGGGAGGCAAAAGAAAGAGGAGGTATGGAAAAAATGAGGTAAATGTGAGGGCCAAGAGTATATAGTTTAGCCAACATCAGTTGTGAGTAACCGATGATGGTATAGGGGAACTGACAACGGTAGTCGAGGGCAGAAGACCGGTAGCAGTCAAGAGTTAACTGACGTCAGTCGGGTCGGGTCGGGTATAAAAAGTGGAAAAACCCACATTGGGAAATCCATTTTTTGTATTGGTAAAAGGTGGAAAAAGGACAAGAAGAAAGAAAAGAGGAATAGGAAAAAAGGGTACATAAGAGAGCTTGATTGGCAGGCCAAATAGGTGAGATTGATTGAGTGGGAGGTGGGGTCAGGAGATCAGGTGGAGTGAGTTGATTGGTATGTAGATTTGGTGGAGATTTGGTGAAGGTTTGGTGATGGCAGAGGTGGGAGAGGGGTCGAGTGGATAAGTGTAGCAGCCAGAGGTGCCACGACGTCAACGGTAGTGGGATACGGTAAGATTAAAACCCTGTGATTGACTTTTAGTTATTTTTTCTGAAAATTTAGAAAATGTTAAAAATGGGAGTTTGGGGGGAATAATTTTGAAAATAAGTGAAAAAGAGGGGGAAAGAGGGATAGAGAATGGTAGGGGTGGGTAAAAGGGTAATGTAGGAAAAATTAAGGGTGTAATGAGGGATTTGGGTAGGTAGAATTTGTAGGAAGGGAAAAGGTAGGGTTAAAAATTTAGGGCGGGCGTTTGCAACAGTGACCAACGGTCGGTCGATGTGTGGCTGACGTCGGTGGGTGGTGACCAGTATCGGTCACAAGAATAGTGACCGGTGTCAGTTAAAGGGAGACTATGAGTGGTCAAGGTATAATTGATTGGGGTCGGTTAATCGAGGTGAAGAAAAAGGATAAAAATGAAGGGTAAAATGGGTGGTTTGGGTAAGGGATAGCATAAATAGGTTTCGATGGGAAGGTGTGCTAATACATTATGTTGGTTGGATGCAGGTGAGAGATGAGCTATGGATGAGAGACCAAGAGCTGCTTATACTGCTAGAGCTACATGGACAGGTGACTTTCGAGGAGTGGAGTCACAGTGATGATGTTGGCCTAATTGGGATCCACCACTATGGACAAGTAGTGAGAGATCAGATTTTGATTGTCACACACATCGAGAGATGGGATTCGGTGACTAACACCTTCCACTTACCAATAGGGGAGATGACCATCACCCTTGAGGATATATACAGGATACTAATACTACCGATTAGCAGAGAGTAGGTGTACTCAGTGACATCAGAGGTTGCAACAGGGTGCATAGATGAGGTGTTTGGAGAGAGAGCAGGCGAGTTGTACTACCATAGTGCTAGCCTAAGTTATCGAGAGATTTATGCTGCCCACCCAAGAGGAGATGAGGTTGATGGTGTTGATGATGGAGGTGATCAGGTGGTATGCATTGCCAGATTCAGAGGGTGGGAGGTTCCCACAGTGACTTATGGGTGTCCTTTGGGACATGATCATTAATCATATCAGTTTTGCATGGGCGCCGACTTTATTGGTACAACTATATAGAGAGCTGTGGGCCTACGGAAGGTTGCAGAGACATAGTTTGTGTTGCACTTTCCTTCTACACTGTTGGGCTTATGAGCACATTGTGTGTGTGTGACCTGTAGATTTTCCCCGAGTAGATACATTTGATTTGGGAGACATTTGAGTTGGCTATAGGCGATGGGCGTTCTGATGGTAGTGTATAGAGAGCCCGAGCTACATACGACATAGCATATTATAGACAACGACTAGAGATCCTATCTAGTGTAGATATAGTCTGGAGACCCTATGTGACTTATCCCTCTTACAAAGGGATGTATGAAGATCTAGAGGGACTACAGTTATGGATGTGGATATAGGGGTGTCAGGATGGAGAGCACGAGATGATACCTGTCAACTGAGTGAGGCGACAGTTTGGTTTAGTGTAGGATGTGCCCTCCCCCTTCCCACAGTATAAGAGGGATGAGGTGGAGAGACCTTTTTCTCCACCCCATCTGATAGAGTTAACAGGGGTAGAGGAGCAGCCCATGGACCATGGCACAGATGATGTGGGGGTGATAGTGGCATACAGCCACTGGTGGGCCGCACAAAGGCAGGGTTAGGCAAGGATAGCTGGGAGGCAGGAGCTGCAGATACAAGTAGAGAGGTGAGAGCCTCAGGCATAAGTACAAGAGGAGGAGCCTGAGCTGTAGATATTATTAGATGGTGTGATGAGGTCACCACAGATAGTCTCGAGTGATCAGACACCATCGCGCACGTATAGTCGAGCAGTGCACGGGGGTCATTATCAAATGTCGGGTAGTCTAGTGGTAGATTGAGAGTAGCAAACCATTGCTCCAGGTCAGAGGGGACGGTTGACATTACAGATGATGTAGATATGTTATAGCAGATGTATACCAGCCTGTGAGCTGAAGAGATATTGGAGCTACTTTTTATACATGATATCGGCCTATGAGCCGAAGACATTTTTATAGTATATACCGGCCTACAAGCCGAAGACATTTTTGATAGTATATACTGGTTTGCGAGCCGAAGACATTTTTGATAGTATATTGGTCTGCAAGGCCAAGACATTTTTGATAGTATATACTGGTCTATGAGCCAAAGACATTTTTGATAGTATATCGGTCTGCATGCCGACATTTGTTTTGAGATGATAGCCATGATGAGACAGACATGTGTTTATTTGAGATACACATTTATGTGATACGAGTGTACATTGTGCTGACACACACATGTATATATGATGATATAGATGTTATGAGGTGATGTTGCTATTATGTGTATGAGTTTTACTTTATTACGATATGAATTGGAAATAGATGAGTTAGGCATGATGAAAGTCACATCATAGGCATGGGATCAAGTCAGGTTGATTTAGGCATGGATCGACTCAGGTTAGGCATGGTTGAGTTAGGTCATAGGCATGGATCGAGTTTTAGGTCATAGGCATGGATCGAGTTAGGTCGTAGGCATGGCTGAGTTAGGTCATAGGCATGGTTGAGTTAGGTTGTTAGGCACGGTTGAGTTAGGTCATAGGCATGGATTGATTAAAGTCGTAGGCATGGATCGTGTCAAGTTGTAGGCATGGTTGAGTTAGGTTGTAGGCATGGTTCAGTTAGGTTGTTAGGCATGGTTGAGTCAGAGTCATAGGCATGGATCGAGTCAGGTCATAGGCATGGATCGATTCAGGTTGTAGGTATGGTTGAGTTAGGTCATAGGCATGGTTGAGTTAGGTGGTTAGGCATGGTTGAGTTAGGTCATTAGGCATGGGTTGGGTTATTTCAGTATTTTGGACAAAAAATGGAAATATAAATTCATGAGATAGTGTAACATATGGTAAAATGTTGGTTATGTATGAAAATGTGAAATAATATAAGTAGTTTAAAAGTTATGTGGTAATATGGTTTAAACGTCGATGTTTGATATTGAACATAGGAAATCAGGTAAGGGTGATGAACAGTGGTTAAGGTAAAGAGTGGCCGAGCTAACCCTACTAGGGCCCCATGCCCTGGAAGTGCTTCCTACATAGTCCCAGTGAAAAGGGACCTCAGACTGATATAGTTATCCCGTAAGCTAGGGAATTTGATGAAAATAAGTTGGTAGGTTTTATGGCATGTTACTAGGTTTAGGTGTTAAGTGGTGGAGGTAGATGAGAATAAAAATGTTTTAGGTGAAGGTGAATATGGCGAAAGGGGAGGATGACCCCAAAAGGTAAGTGGTCAGGGATTAAGTCCTGTATAAGAAAATCAAAAGGTAACGAAAAAGAAAAAAAGATAAGAGGGGGCAAGAAAGCCACCCGATTGGGCAAGGATCAAAGCTGTATGAAACATATTCTATAGATAAGCCAATGAACGTGAAGGCCCTAAAGGTAGTAGGTGATTAATTGTTCTACAATGAAAGTAGTCACAGGATCACCAAATGTCAAAAGTCCAAGACGTCCCTTGAGGTGATTTAGGAAATAAGAGTGGAAATGGTAATGTGGGGAAAGAGTGGTTATTTTAGGTATGTTTGGGGTGACGGGTCTTTTGGTCATGAGGTCCTAGGTCACAATGGGCAAGTCCATGACTAATTTTTTTTTGTTTTGATATATTGATCAATGTGAGAAGTCTATATGGGATAAATATGTCTCCTTGAGGTCTTCGTTGAAGCTAATTGATGCGCAAAGCTTCAGTTTCTCTCATTTTTTAAATTTTTATTTTAGCTTCACATAGCTGTCCTTCGAGGGAGTAGTCTATTTATAGTAGTAATTTGGTCGAGAGAAAGATGTCCTTTTGAGGGAGTCATATTTTTGTTATTTAGAAGTTTGACCTCAAGGAGATTGGTCCCATTAAAGGTCTTTAAAATCATGGAAAAGACCAAGGTGAAGGATATGACTCTTTTTCAAAAGGTGAGGTGGAACGACCATGGGATCTCATCTAAAAGTAGATGAAATGTATCCATGAGAATTATGTTATGTGCAGTGCTGTGGTGCACAGATTCAAGAGAAGAAAACAAGTCACAGGTACTCACATGATTCATGGATAATTGTTAGGGAGGTGTATGAAGTAGATGGTGCTAAAGGGACGATCCTGTAAAGATACAAAGGGTGAGGTAGGACAATGAGTCAAAAATAGAATGGTCAAAGATGTAATTCATTAAGGGGCTCAGGTTCAGGTTTACCCTCAAGTGAGGACAAACGATAGGCACCTGATCCATAGGTATGTGTCACAATGTATTGTCCAAGTCAATTAGGAGAAAAATTTCCCCATTTACTATTGTCTACTTTGGTTACGTGTTGATTTTATTTCAAAACAAGCTCACTGACCTGGAAGGTTCGTTCATGCACACGTTTTTCATAAGCACGTTTGATACGTTGTTGATAAACTTGAAGGTGATCCAAAGTGTTAAGACAAAATTCATCTAATAACTCTAGTTGTGCCAAGCAGTCCTGACAAAAGTCATCATCATTAATCATGTCATGGAGAGAAATGCAAAGTGAGACAATCTGGACTTCAAGAGGTAGAACAACCTCAGTACTATAGACTACTAAAAAGGGTGTAGCCACAATGGAAGTGCGAATACTAGTGTGGTATGCCCAAAGAGCAAAAGGAATGTGCATATGACAATCCTTCCCAGTATCATCCACCACTTTCATGATAATTTTATCGATGGTTTTTTTAGTGGATTCAGCCTGGCCATTGGTTTGTGGGTAATAAGGTGAGGAGAAACTAAGTTGAATGCTGAATGCATCACAAAGTTTTTGTAATGTTTTGTTTTTGAATTGTTTACAATTATCAGTGATGAGGCGATGAGGGACACCAAAGTGACAAATGATGTGATGGTTAATGAACTCACATATTTTCTCAGATTCTATGGAGATGAGTGGTACGGATTCTACCCATTTTGTGTAATATTCAGTAACAGTTATGATCCATTGATGGCATTGGGAAGAGTGAAGATTGATTTCTCCAACAAGATTCAAACCCCATTGAGAGAAGGGCCAAAGGTCCCGAGTGACCTGTAAGGCATGACTAGGTGTATGATGAAGGTTGGAATGTTGTTGACATTTCATGTAGAGTTTGACATAGTCACAACAATCATGGTTAAGTGTTGGCCAGTAATAGCCTAGGCAGAGAATACGCTTAGCAATAGCAAGGCCACTAAAGTGACCTCCACATATGCCATCATGAACCTCGTTGATGGTATAAGGAATCTCAGAACTTGTGAGGCATCATAGGAGAATACCATCAAATCTATGCTTATAGAGGAGTCATCCCAGGATAGTGAAATGAGAGACCCTTTTAAGGAAGGCACGTTGTCCGTTACGGGTGAGATCAAGTGGTAAGATGGAGAGGGATAGGTAGTTGGAGTATTGTTTATACCAAAGGTCTTGTGTGTTTAGTGAGGCAGTTCAGATGAGGTTAACACAACAAGATTTATAAGAAGTTCTTGGTATACATTTGATGGTAACAAAGATGTATGAATCGGCAGGTGAAGCGGGTATTTGGGAAGTGAGGCAGGACATGGTATCCATGAATTTATTGGTAGATCACGGAACAGTTTGAAGTTTATAGCGGTCAAAGGTGGTCAACATGATGCTAATGTAATGTTTGTATTCTTGAAGTATTTCATTATGACACTAATAAACACCATTGACTTGGTCTACTACTAGTTAAGAATCACCAAAGATATTAATGGACTTAACATCTAAGGCATAGGCAGTCATGAGACCCAATACGAGTGCTTTGTATTCGGCGATATTGTTGGTGCATTCGAAGTTGAGTTTGAATGATAAGGGCATGGGTTAACCATCAAGAGGAATGAGGATAACACTAGCTCCACCCCCACGCTGACACTTGGAACCATTGAATAATAGTGTAATTTGGTGAGGGGGTTCGTCCAGGGAAAGGATAGCAATGGATTCATTAGGAAAGTCAAAATTAGAGGGTTGGTCCTCAGAAATAGGTGCATCATCTAGTTGGTCAGCGATATCTTGGCCATTAATGGAATTTTGGTGAATGAATTCAAGGTCAAGATCATCTAAAAGCATAAACCATCATGCGGCACGCTGATTTTGATAGGGTTTGGCATACATGAAGTGTAAAGGATTAGTGTTGTTCACAACATAGATTTTGTGGTTGAGTAGGTAATGACAGAGTTTAGTGGCAATGAAAACTAAGGCTAAACAAATCTTTTCTAGATGGTTGTATCGGGTTTCACAATCCAAAAGAGCAAAACTTATATAATAAACCACTTGCTCCTTGTGTTGTTCATCGCAATGAGCGAGCATGGCTCCCAAGGAGTGATCGGTAGCTGAGATGTATAGGTAAAAGGGTTGATCATCTTTAGGTGGAATGAGTACGGGTGGTTAGAAAAGGTATTGTTTTAGGGCCTCAAAAGCTTTGGGACAATCATCATCGCAGTTAAAAGAGACATCCTTCCTAAGCATATGGTGAAATGGTTGACACCAATCAGATAATTGTGAAATGAAACAGAGAATGGACTATAATTTACCTTACAGGCTACGGAGTTGTTTGAGGTTAGTGGGTGGAGGCATTTCCAAAATATCCTTGACTTTGGTAGGTTCAACTTCTATACCACGGAGGGAAACAATAAAACCTAGGAGTTTTCCTGAGAGAACCGCGAAGACATACATTTTAGGTTGAAGGTGGAAACAATATTTAATGAGGCGGTCGAAGATGGTTTTGAGGACGGTGAGGTGCTTGACACAATGTTTAGATTTGGCTAAGAGATCATCCACATAATATTCCAATATTTGATGTATGATATCATGGAAAAGTGTTATCCTGCAAAATTGTAAGGGCAATTTTACAGGTAACAATACCAAATTTTGTTCTAGGTCCTTGTCAAGGTCCCTTTGTGTTTGGAATTACGTAAAATCCTTTTCAAGAAAATCCAATTTTTTGAAATTTGTAATTTTGGTCCCTTTTTGGTTGGGAACACATTTTTTCATGTAACACGATAGTTATTTGTGCCCCCTTGTATACCTTTGGCGCACCCTTTGGAATGTTAACACAATGGTTGTTGCACCTCCCCGTGATGTGCCTTTCTTGCATGCACTAAGGCGCATGCGCTAACCTGTCAACAACAAAAATGTTACGCCCTTAAGCGGTGTGCCAAAGTGCTAAAAATACCATGTTGACAGTCCTAAATTTGTGCCAAAGGCATATATAGTTTCTTGCTGACAGATACATAACCGTGCCAAAGGGCACAAATATTTTCGAGTCGATATACCTTTTGGTGTGCCCTTTGAAAAAGTTGGTGGCACATTTATTGCACCATTTGCTATATATAGGCGCATCCTTCCTATCATTTTCACGATTGAAAAACACGTGAAAACTTTATTTCTCTGCACCTACCAGTGCTCCTATCATCCTCCTGTCACATTCATGGACCCCACTTCGTTTCTCCCAGTCTATATATCTCCAGTAAGTGGCTTTTTCTTTTCTTGTGAGTTTTCCTTGTTGCTCTGTTGTGGTTTTGCTTGTTATTAATTAAATATATAAACCCAAGTGGTTTCCTCCCAAAACCATTCTTCCCCTCCTTCTAGATCTGCTGGTCTAGAGGGCTTTTTATCAAAAAATAACCTCAAAAAATGAACCTAGATATCTTCTCCGCTATGTTCCCCTTCACTGTCAAAATTCATGTCGATAGGAAACCTGAAAAATCACAAATCTTCACAGAGGAAAGAAAACCTAACAGTTATCATGGTTCCACCCACAGTTTTCCTCTTAGTGACAATCGCCATTCCTTCTTACATAAAACATAGTCCACACCAAGAGGGCGCACTATCCCTAATTGCAGCACACATCTTTCTTGCGCCATACAAAACTAGAAAATCCTTACTCAGGCGCAGGCGCAACCCTGCTTACACTAACAAAGTTTGTTATGCAATCTCTTCCTACGTCGTGCCAAAGGCCCCTTGGCACACATAAAGTTAGTGGTACACACATTAATGTTGCACCCTTGGCGCACCAAAATTTCATGCAACATGTCACATATCTGCGCCATTGGTGCATCCTTCCTCCATGCAAAACCAAACTTATTTGTGCCTAGTTAAAAAAACCTTATATAATGGCGCATGCACAAATTTGTTTGCAACAACATTGATGTTATGTGTAATTTTCCTACGCCCTGCGCCCAAAGGATTTTAATTTTCTAACTCCTCATTCTGTAAAGGTTTGATGGAAGATCTGACAGCTAACATGGCTCTTCTGCGTTGGACTTCACTCCTTCTTCTTGCAGATCAGCAACTGAACTCAAATTTGCATATGTTTACATCAAGCAAAAGGCCAATGAAGTCAAAGGGTAAGGCCTAACAAATGGAGGAAGAGATGAAATACAAATATCAAAGGGTCAGAATGCCTGAGTCCCAGGCAGAATGTGACCTAGACATCAGAGATTCTAAACTTGGCCACATCGATATGGAGGATTTTTGGGCCAGAACCAGGAGGGTCACAAGTAGTCCTTGGATGGAAAAACTAGTGGCTAGTGGTCTGCATTTCACTGGGGGAATCCTGGTTAGTGCAGTAAATAATGAAGTTATGATGGTGGTAGCCCGCTATTATAACAAAGACACAAGGTGTGTTGAGAATGAAAAGGGTGAGGTCATAATCAACCTCATTGCCCGAAACTTCAAGATTATGCTAGGTATTCCCCACCACCTGTATCTTTTGGCTGTAAGCAAAGAAGATTGCATCAAGGCATGGGAGGAAAATGAAGACAAATGCACCCAGTTAATGAATGAGGTGTACCTGAAAAATAAAAAGGTAATAACCAGGTGGCCGCAGGTTATTCACGTCAGTGACTTCTCTGATGAACTGAGTGATACCATCACATTCCTAAGCAGGGTATTTGGGATTTCTGATGCCCATTACTTCCATAAATGAATGCTCAAGTATCTGGAAACAATGAATAAGAATGTTCCTGATCAGCGTTTCAAGTGGGTAGAAATCATCAGCAGCACCATCTCTGAGCAGCTCCAACAACTCACCACAATGGGGAGGTTCTACATGAACTCCTACGTAGTCTATGCTTTAGCCTCATAGAGAGACTATCAAGCGCTGAGCCACTGTGGGGTATGGCCCCAGGTAAAAATATATGAATACTACCTAGAATTGAAGTTGGAGAACAACATCCCACAGTTCACCAAGATCAATGATACCTTCTTCTACATCATCATCTACCTATTGAGGCCCAATATGACTCATGGTCGAATGACCAAGAGCATAGTCATGGCAACCGAGAAGTGGGGGGCATTGTTTACAAATTCTCCACTTTCACCTATCAGAGTAGCTAAATTCTTGGGAGATCCCACCAAGTTACCAAGGTATGTAGGCCCTCAGTTGATCCTGTTGGAGTTGTCCAGACAACTCATAACATATCACGAGAAGTGCCTGAAGAGGAAGAAGGGTAGAACTCCTTTCCCCCTCACAGTGGGTAGGTACACCTACACTTCTCACACTAAGGCCCGAGGAAATATTTACAGAGCTGGAACTACTTAATCTAAAGAAAAATTTCCCGAAAAGGCTAACCTTTGATCCACGGAATTGGCTCTCAAAGGAAAGACTCGATCTGATTTACATTCCACAGATCGTGGACGTTTACATCGAAGTTATATCACGAGGTCAAACTCAGGAGAAAGGACCACTCCCGCCTGGCCCTGGTAGAAATTATTCAATGTGGCGTGGCCCTTATTTCCAAAAGCTTTCCAAACAACCGATCAATAAGTTGATCAGGTATATCTAGATACGGATGGGGACCACTAGACTGTTTACCAAGATTGATAAGACAAAGGCACCTTAAACCATTAAGGAGAGGATTAAGGGCAGATTGCAGTAGTGTATAGAACATTGGTGCAGAACGAACGGCCTCATCTACCTCAGAGTAGATTTCATCGCACGTCCCCTTTGGGTAATGCACCTGTCCAGGCTGAAAAATTTTCCAAAGGGCAAAGGTAAAGATAAAGAGGGAGAATTGAGCTCCACTCAAGAAGAATCTCTTGAAGAGCCCTCCTCCCACCACACAAGAATAGGTTACAACCCTAATACCTCTAGAGAAAGAAGCGACAGGAGAGTGTTCCAACAAGTACCTCCACTCAGGATGTTACCACCACTACAATTTTTGAGTTCCCTTCTATCCCTTCTCCCTCTCCCCCTTCCCCTCCTCATGTGACTCAAGCAACCATTCCTTTAGTTGTATCCTCTCTCCCATCTTCTACTGTTCCCCCTTCCTCTTCCTCCATTTTCTCTTCTCTCGTGGAGCTGTCCCCCACCATTTATTCTCTCATCTCTCAACTCCCTCCCACTCCCACAACTACCTCCCCTGCAGTGTCTCCTCCTCTCATGAGAACTTTCTTGGCCTCTCTCTCGATGCCTGCCACTAAGTTTCTCAACCCATTTCCCCTCATCCACTGTAGCTGCTCCCTCTTCCACCTCTGGTCCCACTCCCTTAAGTCCAGCATGGATCTCCCAGCACCTGAGTCATCATAAGAGGAAAGTCCTCATTGCACCTATGGACTTCTCCATGTCATCCCAGTAAAAGGGGATAAGAAGAAAAAGCCTATAACCCACTTCTCTCAGAGTGCATCGGGAGAAAGAGTAATGGATATCGCATATCCCAATCCCTCAAAGGATAAAAGAGATCTGTCCCCTATAGATTATACGGTGATGTAGGTCATAATGGGAACATCATCTAAGAGCCTTCAAGGAGAGGCCCTATATGCGGTGGATGGCCTTTGCAAGAAGATTCAAGAAGCAAAGGAAGAGAAGAGACTATTGAAAGAGCAGAATAAGCATATTCTCCACACCCTGCAGAAAGTGGGCAGCGCACCTCCTACAATTGCCACTGAAACTCCTAAAGTCCTTAGCCAGGATAAGATAAATGAATACACCAAAATTGGAAAACAAGGCATGGCAGGTATCTTCCTAGAGAGACCAAATCCTCAAGGACAGTGAGGAAGTAATTGTCAAGTTCACCAAGTTATATTAGAACATCGATCGAGCGAACAAGGAACTCCAGGAAATCGCAAGACCTATATCCAAAGAGTTAAACCATGCTAGGTTGTAACATGAGACATTCCAGAAGATTCTCGACTGTTCAGGTTAAATGATTTAGTTAAATTCGACATTTTTGATC
This sequence comes from Taxus chinensis, assembly GCA_019776745.2. Lineage (NCBI taxonomy): Eukaryota > Viridiplantae > Streptophyta > Pinopsida > Cupressales > Taxaceae > Taxus > Taxus chinensis. The sequence continues at coordinate 665,982,621 of CM034150.1, forward strand.
ACCCTAGAGCACCTGACAAGATCCTTGCTACTTTGGACTACAAGGTCAATCAGATGGAATTTTTCTTAGAGAAGATAGATAAGGTCATGGAGGAAGCCCTGGATGCAATGTATCAAATGGAGAAAAATATCCTAAGGATGTCTCCGAACTTTCTCACTCCGTCATTTTCCTTAAAGAAGGCAGATGAAACCATCCAGATCTTCAAAGAGATCATCTTGCAAGGATTAGGTCCAGAAGTTACTTTTGACACTGAATCCATCAATAAACTTCTGGCCTACCGTGATTTTGTGGGGTAGCTGATAGAGGAAGGTAATGAATACTTCAAGCTCCCCAAAAAACTTAGAGATCAACGGGAGACTTTCAAGGTCATCGGCGATCATACTAAGGGTCCTTCCCAAGATCAACTTCAGCCAACGGTCAGCAAATTCATGGAGTACCGAGCATCAATTCCACATCATCCTCTCCTAAGTAGAAGTAAGATACTCCTTTCCATCCGCGAGATGACAACGAATATCCTTCTTCCTCTTGGCTTTCATTTGGTAAATATCTAAAAGTATGTTGGCACAAACAATGACATCATCCATGTTGCACCATGGGATGTTGTCATCCACCAAGTTGTCCCAAAAGTCAACAGTTGACTTTTAGATATTTTGTAAACTTTTGTAATTAGTTGTTGGATTTTTTTTTGCCTTCTCTCTTATCCTCCTTTTATAAATACTTTAATGCTTGTTGTATTCAAGGTGTGGATACTTTTTAGATAAAAAATAGAAGTGAGAAGAAAAAGGCTTTGTACTTGTTTGTAACAGAAGAAAACATTAATACAAATATTAAGAATTTGTGTTGAATATGTGTGTTATGTAGCATATGATCTTTCTTATGTTAGATCTATGTGTTTATTTTATTGGATCTATCTCTACTTTTTTGTCATTTTTTCATTAGTATTGCTTTTTTCGTCTATGTAAGTAGGTTCGGCTCTGTTTACTACTAAGCCCAAAACATAGACCCTCTGACCTTTCTACTTTGGAATTCATTTATTTTCTCCCTTTGAAACCACTCTTTCCTCATCTTTCTCTCCATTTCCTTTCTTTTCATAGTCGGAAATACCCCAACTGGGGCGAGATCCCAAACCTCTTGAAGGTATAATACTGTAAGACTTGCACAGGTTCCTGCTGGTAGGATAGAAATAAACTGGTTTCACTTTGTTGTCTTAAGGAGGGGCCATGCCCCTACACACTGTTGGCTCATCTATCCATAGATCAGCCCACCTGAAAAATTTTCAGACCAACAGTTTTTGGGGACTCTGCTAGGGATCAAACAGATCTATTTGGTAAAAGTGTAAAAATCACTACCTATTTACAAATTTTAACTTTTGCTTCAGAATCCACATTTTTTTTGCAAAATTAATCCAAACTGAAAATTTTCTTCAGGGATCCATAGATCTGGGCTAGTTAGAGATATTTAGTTCATTGAGTTTTTTACAAAAACTTGTATTTTTTCGTAGATATGAGATTCTGACAGTTTATCAAAAATTCAAAACCACTTGCAAAAAGTCAACTCTAAGATCCTAAAAATCAGCTTGCTAAGTTGACCGTCATTTTATCCTTGATAATCTTTGTCATTAAACCGCAATCGGTTTTCAAAAGAAGGATAAAATTAAATATTTAGAAAAGGTACATGCTACTGATTTTTGTCAGAAAAATTAAAAAATCAACAGGTACAACCAAGAAGGAGTTTTTTTGCCTCAAAATATTACAGATCTGAGAGATACACTAGTGGGTGAACCATTTACTCATAGAAAGAGAGCTCGTGGAGAAGTTGATCTTACTTTCAATCTACTTCAAAAGCACAACTTCAATGTTACACCAGCACACTTCTCATCACTGGGTTCAGGTGATCGATCAGCCAGAAGTGTCTCACCTCTATGAAGGAATCATTCTTTACAAGGAGTGTTCACATCCCTTTGCGGTGCTTTGTTGCTCAGTGGAACCATCCTCCCATCTCATGTCCTTTTTCTAGCTTTTCAGAATGGCGGTACAATGGGGAAATGCTATGGGCCCACTTGCTTTGCCACATACTATTCACGTGCTCCCTCATGAGAACTGGAAGAATTTATCCAAATTTGATGGAAGCGAAAAAAAAAGTACAAATTCACATATATCCGCTTTCATTATGTCATGTAGCATCCTAGATGTGACTCATGAAGATGTGTCAGTTCGCCTCTTTCTGGAAACCTTGCAAGGACCTACAGTGGAATGGTTTCAGCATTTACTAGCTGGATCTATCACTAGTTGGTCCACATTACGGACTACATTTGAAGAAAGGTATAAGCCTTGAGAGGACACATGTTCGCATTATTGTCAAATATCACTCACCTGAAGAAGGAGGTTAATGAAACCATGCACAATTTCATCACCCATTTTAATTCACTAATCAACCGTGTTCCACCTGCCATGTTACCAACGCCAGAAAATTAGAAGTGTTTCTTTGTGAACGCCATGAGCTTGAAAGTAAGTTTTTTTACACTTGTAAGAACAAGTCACTACTCTAGTCCTCACCCAAGCTGTTGCCATTCAGATCGAGGATAACTTTCTAATATCTAGCGAATTAAAATGAGAAGCGTCCAAGCCTAAAGATTCAACTCCTTTTTCCTCCACTTCATCAGATGCGGCATTCCAAAAGATGGCAAATGAATTGCTCACATTAAAGAAGTAACTAGCTCAAGCTTCCCCTAGTTCTTCATACCGGGATATCCCGTGAAGGAATTTCACTTCCAAAAACATCGCACAAAGGCCACATCTACCTATAACTACTCCATGGTTGGCACTTGAGGCCCCTCTGGTCAATGCTCTAGCCGCAATCGAAGAAGAGGAGCAAAATTATGAAGAACCTTCATCTCAAGGTGAAGATGACCAAGATGTTGGTGAACCGACTGGCGACTCTACTATTGTGTATATGGAATTTGACAAGGAGGAATCTAATGAAGAAGAGTGTACCCAAGGATATGCAAGTAGGCAGTCATATGTTGTTTTCATCCACTCACAAGGAAAAGACGTAGAATTTGCTGCCAGGATACAAAACGAGAAGGTTGTGTCGAACATTCCTCCAACCATTGAAAAAATAGGTAATCCCCTTCCTGCCCAACCTCTTATTATGTCTTTTTCGAAGAAATATTTTTCCCATGTCTCCCCTCCAAATCAGCCCTCTCATATTTCTATTAAGACCGATAATCCTACCCCACCATCGTGAAATGAGGGGCTCATTCTGTTATCAACGCAACCCTTGGCCGCATTCGACATAATCGATCATGCTAAAAAGATCAAAATCCAATGTCTAAAGCCAAATATCTTCAGTCTAACCCTGAGGAGCTTCTAAGATTGACCAAATATATCTATCTATAGGGGCCATCTCTAGAACCGGCCAGATTGGGCCATCTCATCTATCTACCTGATATCACTACTTTGTATATAGATTAGTACTGAGATCTCTCCATATCCTAAAGCCAAGCTATCATAACTTCTCAAACCTCCCCGAAAGGGATTCTTTCTACTCCTCCTGCATCTCGCATAAATGTTGCCTTGACTTCTGCATCAGAAAAAATAGAACCTTTCTATCTCTCCCTCCTAATCAACGGTCACAAGCTAAGCAACTGCATAATTGATTCTGGGGCTTCCGATAATGTCATTCCGGAAAAATTCACCCATGTTCTGGGCCTCGCACTTACCAATCCTTTCGAGCAAATGTTACTCCTTAGAAACTAAACATGTTCCGTTGATCGGTCAAATCAAAGACGCGTAGTTTGCATTTATAGCGTTCCCAGAGAAAAGAGTAAATATGACCATCCTCATTGCTGATATTCCAGAAGTGTGTGGAATTATACTAGGAAGGAGCTTTTGCAGTGAATTTGGTTTAGAGATTCATATGGACTTGTCTAAGGCTAGAATCCCCATCAAAGGTGTAATGCAAACATAGGATCTAGAATCACAAAATAAGTACTTGGTTACTAACTCCAAAGACCCCAAAGCCCAAATTATCTTCGAATCATTAGGGATGGGAAATTATTTCTTATCTACTGAGTCTAATAAAATGGAACATTATCTTCCAAGAAGAGGATCTTAACAAGATATGGATGTTATAGTTTGATGGACAGCTGCGCAACTAGTGGATGCGGTGTCAAAGCTGTGTTAATTTCCCTGGAGGAGGATATTTTTCCTCTCTCTTTCAAGTTGTAGTTTTTCAACACAAATAATATTTTTGAGTATGAATCTTTGATACTTGGCATGCAAGCCACAAAAGAAAGGGGGAATCAAGAACCTAAAAGTACAAGGTGATGTAGAGCTGGTCGTAAATCAAGTGATAAGGATATACCAAGTAAAAAATGAAAGGCCCAGGCATTACCGCAATGTGGTATGCGAAGCTGGTCGTAAATCAAGTGAAAAGGATATACTAAGTAAAAAATGAAAGTCTCAGGCATTACCACAACATGGTATGGGACAACATTGAGGAGTTTGACACTTTTTCAATAAAATCCATTCCAAGAGCTCAGAACAACATGGCCGATTCATTAGCTGTCTCAACATCCCTCATGCTCCCCCCATCCAGGGTTGACAACAAACACATATACCATTAAGGTAGTTTTCCAACCAAGTGTGTTAAAAAAATCTCAGCATTGACAGGTATTCAATGACGACAATCAACTTATTACCTTCTTAGAAAAGGAAGAAAATTTTCAATGAGCTTCATGTTGAAGGATCCACTTCTACATGCCGTGAATCTGTTACTAATCAAGACAATGAATCAAAAGGAAGTGATGGCATATGTCAGCTTAAAGGAAATAAAATTCCAAAATGTTTGGTTTCTCTAGAATTTTTGTTCGATAGACATGATCTTTTTGTTAGGAAGAAAAGGACAAGATAATCCTAACTCCGCTCCAGAGACCGAATTAGTCAATCTAGGTTCAGCAAAGTGTCCTCAGTTTGTGAACATCAGGAAAATGTTGCACACCCTGAAGAAAAGTGAAAGTTTGTCAAATTGCTAACAGAAATACATGGATGTATTGGCATGGTCCTATGCCGATCTAAAGTATTTCAAGCCAAATGACATCTAACATAACATCCCGTTGAAGGAAGGTGTCAAACCCTTTTGCCAGGAAAAAGACGCACTATAATCCCAGGATCTCAGGTACCATCTAGGCTGAAATACAGAAGATGTTGGATGTAAAGAATCATTTTTCCTATCCATCATAGTACCTGGGTCACAAATATCATACCAATATGAAAGAAGAATGGCAAAATATGCATCTGCGTAGATTTTCATAACCTAAATCAGGCGTCCTTGAAGGACAACTACCCGCTCCCCATAATGGATCAGGTTCTGCAGGTAGTGACTAGATCAGAAATGTTGTCCATGCCTGATGGTTTTTTCGAGCTATAATCAGATTGAAGTCTTACCTGAAGACCAATTCAAAACAGACATTCACTACCCCTTGGGGCACATTTTCCTATAGTAGAATGCCTTTTGGTTTGACCAACGTTGGTGCCACCTTTTAATGAGTGATGGACTTCGCATTCAAAGGTATGATGGCAAAGGTTATCGTAGTATATTTAGATGACTTAACTATGTTTTCTAAGCAATGAAGTGATAATTATGATCATTTAGAACAAGTATTGATTAGATGCCGAAAGCACGAGATCTCCCTAAATTATGAAAAAGTTTGTTTTCAAGGTCACAGAAGGAAAGTTACTGAGACACATTAGTTAGCAAATAAGGGACAAAAATAGACACCAAAATGGTTAGGGATATTCATAGCCTTACTTTACCTACAAGTAAGACCAGCGTTCACTCCTTCAGGAAAGTGAAATTTCTCAGGCACTTTGTTCCTGACTTCGCTAAAAAGAATCACCACGTATCAAACATGATGAAAGGGTTGTTAACTTTCCGATGGAGCAAAGAAGGAAAGGTGTCATTCGAGGATATAAAAGCCTTCGTTGTCACTCACGCAGTGGTCATGGTATGTCCCAATTTCTCCAAGGATGTTATCATGTATAGCTATGCATCTAAGCATATTATATCAACCATCTTAATGCAAAAGAATTCTGAAAATGTTGAATCTCCAATCGCATTCATGATCTCTCCCCTCAAGCCTCAAAAATTGAAGATATATCACTCAGAAAAACATGCCTTTTCCATTGTCAAAGCAGTCAAGAACTTTAGGTATTATATTCTAAACTCTCATACCAGTAGTATTGGTTCCTGACATGGCAATCAAGTCCATCTTAACTCAATAGGAGTAAGGGAGTTTGTGAGGGAATTGGATCATAAAGGTCTAGGAGTATGATCTAGATATAAAACCAACCAAGCTAGTAAGAGGAAAGGGCCTATGCTAGCTTATGGCCAAAAACCAAGATTCAGAAGACCCTAAAGAAAAGGATGATTACATCGTAATGGAACACAAGGTCAGTTAAAGAAAGATGATTCTCTACCCTTGGTTCTATTTGTCGTGCACCTAGTGACGAATGGTATTCATGATATCTCCTTCTTTCTCACTTATGGTGAGTTCCCAGATTATCTAAATTTGAAGGAGAGGCATACTATAAAGCTTAAAGCAGCCACATATGTGATCTGGGATGATAGTTTATACAAAAGACAGAATTTATGGCATCTTCTTGCGATGTGTTGACAAGCCACAACAGGTGAAGCTACTCGAAAGTTTTCATGATTCAGCCTGCGGTGGTCATTTTTCCTCTTTCGTGATAGCACATAAGATCATCCTGGGCTAGGTACTATTGACCAACGCTATTTCAGGATACGGCCACCTGGGTAGAAAAATGTGAGCTTTGCCAACAGTTTGTTGGAAAACAAAAATTGGCTGATTTTCCCCTTAAACCGGTCGTTATTGACGAACCATTCAGGCAAGTGGGGGATTGAATTTATCGGTGCACTCCATCCCCAATCAAGTGACTAGACTATAGTTATGTCCTAACAGCAATGGATAACTTCACCACATGGGTGGAGGCCATACCTGTTAAGAATGCCACTTCTGAAGTTGTTTGCAACTTCATCAAGGAAAATATCATCGTGAGATTTGGCGTTCCACACAAAATCATTGCTGATAATGCTTCCAATCTTTCCTCTTGGGAAGTTACTAGTTTTTTTTATGAATACGGGATAATCTTGGCACATGCCTTAGATTATTACCCCCAGAGAAATGGTCAGGTAGAATCTAGTAATAAAAACTTAGTGACCATCATACGGAAGCTAGTTGATGAGAATCAGTGGACGTGGCACAAATCTTTGTATGAAACTTTGTGGGCGGACCACATTACTCCCAAAAGGTCTCTCGGTATGTTGCATTTTCAAGTATTATATGGGATCGAAACTGAGCTCCCCATTTCTGTGAAACTTCCTGCTCTGTGCTTGGCACGAGCAATCAAAGATGAAACTTTCCAAAATTCTCTTGAAAAGAGGATCATGTATCTAGCAGAGCTTGAAGAAAAGAGAGTAAAGGTGGTCAACAGGATCACTAAACATCAAAATCAAGTCAAGAGGTTGTTTGATAAAAAGGCTAAGCAGAGGGATTTCCAGGTGGGAGATCTCGTCCTTATATGGGACAAGTGAAGAGAGCCAAAAGACATGCACAAAAAAATTGATTCTCTATGGAGGGGACCTTTCAAGATCAAGCATCTCAATGGAGAGTATAACTTCTATCTCTCATATCTGGATGGAATCGAGCTCCCGCTTCCCTATAGCAGGAAACATCTCAAAATATTCAGGAAGTAGAGCTTGCTGTCTTCTTTGTATAGTTTTCTTTGGTTGTGTGTTTGTTTTTGTCTTGTGTTTGCTTTTTGTTTGTTGTATGTTCCTTGTTTTCCCTTTTGGTCACCCTTGTTTTTGACTTTGTACCCAATGGATAGGCACATGTTTATCTGGGATTCTCTACCGAGCCAGCTGTTATCCTGTAAAATTATAAGAGCAATTTTGCAGGTAACCATACCAAATTTTGTTTTGGGTCCTTGTAAAGGTCCCTTCACATTCGGAATGGCGTAAAATCCCTTTCGGGAAAATCCAATTTTTTGAACTTAGTCATTTTGGTCCCTTTTTGGTTGGGCGCACATTTTGTTCATGCAACACGGAAGTTATTTGTGCCCCCTTGTATTCCTTTGGCACACCCTTTGGAATGTTAACACAATGGTTGTTGTGCCTCCCCGTGATGCACCTTTCTTGTATGCGGTAAGGCACATGTGCCAACCTGTCAACAACAAAAATTTTGCACCCTTAAGTGGTGCGCCAAAGCACTCAAAATCGCATGTTGACAGTGCTGAATTGGTGTTAAAGGTGAAGATAGTTTCTTGTTAAAAGACGCATAACCATGCCAAAGGGCACAAATATTTTCATGTTGACATACCTTTTGGTGCACCCTTTAAAAAAGTTGGTGGTGCATTTATTGCGCCTTTTGCTATATATAGGCGCATCCGTCCTGTTATTTTCATGATTGAAAAACATGTGAAAAATTTATTTCTCTTCACCTGTCAGCGCTCCCATCATCCTCTTGTCACGTTCGTGGACCCCACTTTGTTTCTTCCAGGCTATATATTTCCTGTAAGTGGCTCTTTCTTTTCTTGTGATTTTTTCTCGTTGCTCTACTATGGTTTTGCTTGCTATTGATTAGATATATAAACCTAAGTGGATTACCCCCAAAACTAGTCTTCCCCTCCTTCAAGATCTGCTGGCCTGGAGGGCTTTTTCTCAAAAAAATAAATAAAAAAAATGAACCCAGATCTTCTCTGCTTTGTCCCCCTTCACTGCCAAAATTCATGTTGAAGGAGGCGTAAAAACCTCAAATCTTCGGGAAGAAAGAAAACCTAATAGCTATCGGTTCTAGGCGTAGTTTTCTCTTGGCACAATTGCCATCCTTGTTACAAAAAACACAGTTGCATGAAGAGGGTGCACTATCCCTAATTGTAGCATGAATCCTTCCTGCACCATACAAAACTAGAAAATCCTTACACAGGCGCATGCGCAACCCTACTTACACCAACAAAGTTTTTCATGCAATATTTTCTTGCACCATGCCAAAGGCCCCCTTGGCGCACATAAATTTAGTGATACACCTTTTAATGTTGTGCCCCTTGACACACCAAAATTCCATGCAACATGTACCATATCTGCGCCATTGGTGCATCCTGCTCCCATGCAACACCAAACTTATTTGCGCCCAGTTTAAAACCTTGTGTATTGGCATAGGCATAAATTTTTATACAACAACATTGATGTTATATGCAATATTCTTGCACCTTGCGCCCTTTGGCATTGTTTTCTTCCTTGCAAAACTTTTCATCAGTGTGCCTTGCTTTATTGACCCTGCAGCCTGCAATATTCTTGTGCCCTGCACCCAAAAGTTTTTAAATTGCTAACTTCTTATTCTGTAAAGCCTTAATGGATAATCTAACAGCTAACATGACTCTTATCCATTGGACTTCACTCCTTCTTACTGATCAGCAATTGAACTCAGATTCGCATATGTCTACATCAAGCAAAAGGCCAACCAATTCAAAGGGTAAGGCCAAAATCACGGAGGAAGAGATGAAATACAAATATCAAAGGGTCAGAATGCCCGAGTCCCAGGCAGAGTGTGACCTAGACATCAGAGACTCAGAACTGGGTCATATTGACATGGAAGATTTATGGGCCAGAACCCAGAGGGTCACAAGAAGTCCCTGGATGGACAAATTGATGGGCAGTGCGCTGCACTTTGCTAGAGGAATCCCAGTCAGTGCCGTGAATAATGAGTTTATGATGGTAGTAGCTCGATGCTACAACAAGGACACAAGATGTGTCCATAATGAGAAGGGCGAGGTTATAATCAACCTCACTACCTGACACTTTGAAATAATGCTCGAGATCCCTCACCACCGGCACTTTGTGGCCGTAAGCCGGGAAGATTGCATCAAAGCTTGGGATGACAATGAGGATCAGTGCATGCAGCTGATGAACGAAGTTTACCTAAAGAACAAAAAGGTGGTGACCAAGTGGCCACAGATTATTCACCGCAGTGACTTCTCTGAGGAAATGAGCGATACCATCACATTCCTAAGTAGGGTATTTGGGATTTCTGATGTCCATTACTTCCACAAATGGATGCTCAGGTATCTAGAAACAATGAATAAGAACATGCCTTATCAGTGTTTTGAGTGGGCAGAAATCATCAGCAGCACCATCTCTGAGCAGCTCCAACAACTCACAATAGTGAGGAGGTTCTACATGAACTCCTACGTAGTCTATGTTGTAGCCTCAGAGAGAAACTATCCAGCACTGAGCCAATGTAGGGCATGGCCCTAGGTAAAAATATATGAATACTACCCAGAATTAAAGCTGGAGAATAGCATCCCACAGTTCACTAAGATCAATGATGCCTTCTTCTACGACATCATCTACCTATTGAGGCCCAATATGACTCACGGTCGAACAACCAAGAGCATAGTCACGGCAACTGAGATATGAGAGGCATTATTTACATAATTCCCCAGTTTCACCTACCTTAGAGTAGCTAACTTCCTTGGAGATCCCACCAAGTTACCAAGGTATGTAGGCCCTAAGTTGATCCTATTAGAGCTATCTAGATAGATCATAACATATCCTGAGAAGTGCCTGAAAAGAAAGAAAGGTGGAACTCCTTTCCCCATCAAAGTGGGTAGGTACACCTGTATTTCTCACACCAAGGCTCAGGAAATGTTTGTAGAGCTGGAACTACTTAATCTAAAGCATAATTTCCTGACAAGGCCAACCTTTGATCCATGGAATTACCTCCCAAAGGAAAAACTTGATCCAATCCATATTCCACAGATCGAGGACGTCTACATCGACCTGTATCACAAGGTCGAACTCAGGAGAAAGGATCACTCCTCCCTGGCCCTACAAAAATTATTCAATATGGTGTGGCCATTGTTCCAAAAGCTTTCCAAACAACCGATCAAGAATTTGATCAATTATATCTAGATATGGATGGGGAAAACTGGCCGTTTGCCGAGATTGACAAAACAAAGGCACATCAAACCATTAAGGAGATGGTTAAGGGCACATTGCAGCTCACAGAGAATTGGTGTAGAATGAACGGCCTCATCTACCTTGGAGTAAATTTCACCATGTCCCCTTTGGGAAATGAACCTGTCAGGCCGAAGCATTTTCCGAAGGGCAAGGGTAAAGATAAAGAGGGAGAATCAAGCTCTACTCAAGAAGAAGATCCTGAGAGCCCTCCTCCTGTTGCACAGGAATAGGTTGTAACCCTGGTACCTCTAGAGAAAGAAGCGGTGGAGAGTATCCCAACAGGCACATCCACTGAGGATGTTGCCACTGCTACAACTGTTGAGTTTCCTTCCATCCCTTCTACCTCTCCTCCTTCCCCTCCTCATGTGACTCAAGTGACCATTCCTTTGGTTGTATCCTCTCCCTCATCTTCTACTGTTCCCCCTTCCTCTTCCTCCATCTTCTCTTCCCTCGCGGAGCTGTCCCCCACCATTTCTTCTCTCATCTCTCAGCTCCCTTCCACTCCCATGACTACCTCCCCTACAATGTCTCTTCCTCCTGTGAGCACTTTCTTGGCCTCTCTCTTGATTCCACCACCAAGTGTCTCGACCCATTTCCCCTAATCCACTACAGCTGCTCCCTCTTCCACCTCTGGTCCCACTCCCTCAAGTCCAGCATGAATGTCCCTGCACTTGAGTCAGCATAAGAGGAAAGTCCGCATTGCACCTATGGACTTCTCCGCCATCCCAACAAAAGGGGCTAAGAAGCAAAATCCTATAACCCGCTTCTCTCAGAGTGCATCGGGAAAAAGAGTAATGGAGATTGTGTATCCCGATCCCACAAAGGATAAAAATGATCTATCCCCTGCAAATTATACAGTGACGTAGGTCACAATGGGAACATCATCCAAAAACCTTCAAGGAGAGGCCCTATCTGCGGTGGATGCCCTTTGCAAAAAAATTCAAGAAGCAAAGGAAGAGAAGAGGCTACTAAAATAGTAGAATAAGCATCTTCTCCATGCGCTATAGAAAATGGGTAGTACACCTCTTATAACTACCACTGAAACTCCTGAGGCCCTTAGTCAGGATAAGATAAACGAATACACCAAGATTGGAAAACTAGGCATGGGAGTATCCGCCTAGAGAGACCAGATCCTCAAAGACAGTGAGGAAGTAATAGTAAATTTCACTGAGTTATATCAGAACATTGGTCGGGTGAACAAGGAACTCCAGGCAATTGCAGGACCTATCTCCGAAGAGTTGGACCATGCTAGGTTGCAACATGAGACATTCCAAAATATGCTCAACTGCTCAATCGATGATTTAGTTAAATTCGGCATCTTCAATCACCCCAGAGTACCCAACAAAATCCTTGTTGCTTTGGACTACTAGGTCGATCAGATGGAATTTGTCCTAGAGAAGATAGACAAGGTCAAGGATGAAGCCCTGGATGCAATGCATTAAATTGAGAAAATTGTCCTAAGGATGTCTTCAGGCTTGCTCACTACGTCATTCACCTTGAGGAAGGCAGATGAAACCATCTGGATCTTCAAAGAGATCGTCTCGCAAGGATTAGGGCTAGAAGTTACTTTTGACACAGAATCCATCAATAACCTTCTGGGATGGCATGATTTTGTAGGGTACCTGATTGAGGCATGTAATGAATATTTCAAGCTCCCCAAAAAACTCAGAGATGAACGGGAGACATGTGAGGTCATCGGTGATTATACCAAGGGTCCTGCCCAGGATCAACTTAAGCCAATGGTAAGCAAATTCATGGAGTACTAGGCTCAATTCCACATTGCCTCTCCTGAGCAGAAGCAAGATACTCCCTTTAAGCCACGAGATGACGATGAATAGCCTTCCTCCTCTTGGATTTATTTTTGTAAATATCTAAAAGTATGTTGGTGCAAATGATGACATCTTCCATGTTGCACCATGGGATGTTGTCATACACCAAGTTGTCCCAAAAGTCAACAGTTGACTTTTAGATATTTTGTAAATATTTTGTAAATAAGTGGTTTGTTTGCTTTTGTCTTCTTTTCTTCTCTCTTTCTATATATACTTGAATACTTGTTGTATTCAGGGAGTGGATATCTTTTAGATGAAAAATAGAAGTGAGAAGAAAAGGCTTTGTAGTTTTTGTAACAGAAGAAGATATTAATGCAAATATTAAGACTTTGTGCTAAATATGTGTGTTATAGGCATCTGATCTTTCTTATGTCAAATCTATGCGTTTATTTTGTTGAATATATCTCTAATTTTTTGTCATTTATTCATCAGTATTGCTTTATTCGTTTATGCAAGTAGGTTTGGCTTTGTTTACTACCAATCCAAAAACATAAACCCTCTTGACCTTTCTGCTTTGGAATTAATTTCTTTTCTCCCTTCGTACCCAGATCTTTCCTTTCATCTTCTCCTTCATTCCTTTCTCTTCGCAGTTGGAAACACCTGCATACTGGGATGAGATCCCAAACCCCCGAAGGCAGAATATTGTGAGACTTGCACAGATTCCTACTGGTAGAATAGCAATAAACCAGTTTCGCTTTGCTGACTCAATGAGGGGCTATGCCTTGCACATTGTTGGCTCATCTATCCATAAATCTGCCCAAAAGTGACAGATTTAAAAACCAACAAGAAGGTAAGTCACAGGACACTGGTATGTAGCACCTGTGTTTTTTTTACTTTCCATTTCTGTTGTTTTTCATAGATTACAACTAGCAAAAGGTACCACAATGTGTAATTAATGGGGTCTTGTGCAAATCTTCATAGTTTAATCTTAAAGACATTTGGTTATAACCCATTGATAAGAACCTTATTCCATGAGGGAGAGCATAAATAATGACCCGTGCGGCCGCTCAGTCAGTTGATCAATACCAGGTAAGGGAAAATCATGTTTCGGGAAGTTTAGGTTGAGGTAATTGCAGTATGTACAAATGTTGTTGTACCCCTTAAATCACCTTAGTAACAGGGATTTTTCTTAGATTATCCAACGAGGATAATCTATGGGTCTGATGATATTGGACTCTGGAAGGACATATAACATGAACCTCATATTTTGACATTTTTGGATTCCAATGCATGGGTGCATTTTTCGTAGATTCCAATATATGGTAGGTTTTGAAGTCAGGAATAAATTCCATGATATTATGGACCACTGATTTTGGATTCCAATACTATGTAGCATGTCTACGTAATTCCAAGCGATAGTGTGATTTATGATCTCAGAGAAAATTAGTGATGGCAACCTACATCAGCAGCATCTGAATATTGTGTGAACTTTGAGTAAATATTAATGGGTGGTCCTGAGTATGAATGTATGATCTCGATAGTTGACTCATTTAACATGGGTTATAATTTGTTATTTGATATTTGTTATTACTCGATGACTATCCCAGTGTTATTAGATCTTACTTCTAAGGTAGGTTAGTATCTACTCATCATCTATGGCTATATAATAGACCCTAATGTTAGGTGTGTCATCGAGAGATCATGATCAGAATAGAAGATCATTTTGTTTAGTGAAACTTTGTCCCTGTCACCTTCACATTGGTATCAAAGTCAGATGCCCCAAGGACACATGGAATTTCTAAATATGTATGTCTAGGTTGCATGAAGGTGGAGAACCATGTAGATTCCATATTGATGAATATCAATTGCGGAGCTTGGGTGCCGTGGAATGATCACAAAAAGCCGATACCACTCTGGTCATTAAATTTATCCACGTCTGAGCTACATTGTCTTTCATCAACTGTATCCCCTCGGCTTCTTCCACGTAACAATCTTGCATCCTAACCTCAATTCATAATCGTTTTCGAAAGATCTGGGAGAAATGGTGATTAGTAAGTGATTGGAAGTCAGTGAGAAAATGGGTGGGGTTGTGATGATGGTTCAGACTATGTGTAAGTGGTAGTATCAAGTCCCCCATAGGTGACGACTAGTATGAAGATGAGGAGGACCATAAAGGAGGCATTCTCATATACGGTGATCATAGTGAGGGTGTTGGTGAAGGATTCCAACATAGTCACACGGAGTAAGGAATGTGTTGACACTATATAGGTGTCACTCCCCAGAGTGATTCTCATTTGAAAAACACCTTCTAAGGGATCAATGGTTGGTATGTGGGTAGCTGGTATGGACGATGTGTCAGAGGTCGAATGCATAGAGGTGGTGTTAATAGATTGGGAAGCTAATGGGTCAACCGTGGAGGTTATAAGCAATTCAACTGTATTGGTAGGTGTGGGTGTAGGTGTAGGTGAAGTGGTATTCGGTCACGGAAGTAGATGGTTTAATGGTATGAGTACATCGTTGGGTTGGTAAAGCATGTTGCATGTTTTGAAAGGTGATGGGTCAGTCTGGAAATGGTATAAGTGTGTCCTTCGTGTTCAAACTTTACACAATGATGTAAAGTGGAAGGAATGAAACCCATGACATGGATCAGGGTCTACCAAGTAACAATTTATATTGGAATTCCCCCTCCAAAACCATAAAACAATTATGTCAATAGTGCGGGGGCCCACACGAACATGTAGGATGCTACAAGTGCCTAGTGTGGAGGTGATAGCGTCATTGAATGAACGCAACATGACCAGATGTTTGTGCATGCAATTGTCAGGTATGTTCATTTGAGCAAATGCATGGGATGAAATGATGTTAATGCTAGCACCCCCATCAATCATCACACGATGTACCCGTATGTCATCAATGTGTACAGAGATGAATAGGGCTGGGTCCAATGGGTCATCATTTTGGTATGGCGCGATCTCCGTCTCTGAGAAGATGAGAGAGGCCACTTGGTGAGAAAGGTGAGGTGGGGATGAGGGTGGTAATTTGGTGAGAGAGGCTACATGATGGGGTGTAATAATGGAGGCTACGGGTGTAGGGTCATTGGGTAAAACCTCAATAGATTGAAGAACCTCCATGAGGGCTTGACGATGGGATTCTGAGGTTTGGATGAGGTCGTATAAGGACATTTTGAGGGGAGATTGGTGTAATTGTTTGAGCATGATGTGATGTGTGACACCATTAGAAATGGGGTATGTGGGGCCGCGGATAGTTACTTTAGGTATGGGTGCAGATGGTATGTTGGGTATGGGATTGGTTGGTGGGTCAGCTGCCTTTTCTTTGCCCTTCTGCGCATGTGTAGTGATGTGTACCATGTTGATTTGAGGGAATTTTCAAACAGAGTGGGTGTAGGGTAAGTGGTATAACAACATGAAGGGAAAAAACCTACTGGAGGAGAAAAACCCTGTGAGGTCAGTTGGGCGCAGCGACATTTGGGTGGTGTTGTGGCAAGTTCTCTAATGTGAACCATGTTAATTTCAAATTTTGTATGTGGTTCTAGGAGTTGTGAGGGTGGAGGTTGTGGTTGTTGAGTGGGTAGTGCTAGGAATGGGTGTAGGTGAAGTAGGGTCTCATCAAGAAGGTCATCGTCATCAAAGTTGGGTTTTGGGTGGACATAATTGGATAAGGATAAGTTTTCAAGGCCTTGTCAGTTCTCCACATCATGTCCTAGCACATGATGGTATGCACAAATTTTAGTATCATCAAACCCTTTTGGCTTGGGTTTGAGGGGGTCGTAAGGTCTTGAGTGGCGGTAATGTGATGACAGAGGTCTCCAGGAGGTTGGTTAAAATCTTGGCATAGGACCCTGCTAGTGGATCACAATGGGAAGTGAATGTGGGTTTGGGTGTAGGTGTAGTTGGTTGTCTGGGAATTGTTTTTGGAAGAGCAGGAATGGGTCGAGCTATGGGTTTAGCTACCAGTGTGGTTTGAGGTATCGATCGGGTTCATTTAGGTAGGGGTATAGTAGACGGATGGGTAGAGAGGATGAGGGGTTGTTTTGACTACCCTGTTGTGGGGTAGTGGGGTTTTGTTTTTAGGTTGCACCTTCTTGGGTAAAGGTGATGTGGGTGTACGAGGTCTAGAAGGAAAAGCAGATGGAGGAAGAGGGCAAGTTACCCACAGGGATAATGGGGGTGCTATGAAGGTAGATGACACGGGTCATGTTTGGGGTGTGAGGGACAATGACTGAAGTGTAGTGGGTAGTGAAGCAACAACTGAAGGTATCAGAGGTATCAGTGGTAAAGAGGTTGCAGGTGTGGCTATGAGTCATGTTGTGTGATTGGGTAGGTTAGAGATTTGTGAGGTAGGAATGGGTGGTTGTGTTATTAGGTTATGAACGGGTGAAGGGTACTTGACCTTGTTGGGCAGCTGAGGTCTTAAGGAAGATGGGGGAAGTGTGGGTGTGATTGGTGCAGGCAGGGGTAGGAGGTTGACGAGTTTGTTTCTTGGGTTTGGGTATCAGAGTAGGTGTGGTATTGACGTTGGAGGATGTAGCTAAATCCAGTTTAATAGGTGGATGAGTAAGGCTGGTGGTCGGGGTGACCCCTAAAGTGGTAATAGGGTTGAGTGAAGTAAATGTTGTGGGTATGGGTTTGGATTTAGGTATAGGTCGGGTTATGGGTAAGGTTGTGGTGTGGGTGCTAACGGGTATCATGGAAGGGGCCATGACAACAGTGGTTGTATTTGGTTTGATAGGTGGAAATGTGCGTGGGTAGATAGTGGAGGTATCATCGAGGGATCTCTGCATCTGTGTTGAGACCAGGAAGTAAGAGGGCACCCCCATAACAAAGCTCTATCCACATAATCTAAGTGATCCACCAAACAGTGAGAACGACATGTCTGTGGGTGGAGTTTGTGAGGACCTAATGGGAATTCCCATAAAATGTATCTTAGAGACGGGAATTGGCCAGCTTCAGCTTCCGATGGGTAAGAGAGCTGAAATTAAGTCTATTGGATTTTGGGTAGCAAATGGAGAATGTTCACCGAGAGGCAAAGGTATCTCTACTGGGTCTATGATGGGTGGAAGAGATGATGGGAGTTCCTCTATAAGTGGAGGAATGGATAGGTGCTCCTCTGTAGGTGGAGGAGGTAATGGGTGCTCCTCTGTGGGTGGAGGAGGTATTGCATAGGTAAAGGTTCTCTAAGTGGAGAAGCTAGGGGTGAGATGTTCTCAATGTTAGCAGAAGACTCCTTCGTAGGTGATGTAGGAGATGAAGGGTGGTCTTCTATTGGTGAAGGAATAGTGACGATTGATTCCAATATAGAAGGAGGATTTCAGGCTAGGATTTCCTCTATGGAAGGGATGTGAAGTGATTGAGATGTGACAGGTACCTCGTTAAAGATCGCATGAACCTCACGAGTATGGGTATCATGAGTGGATGTCTCACCAGTTTGATCGGGTGAAGGGGCATGATTGGGAAATGGTTTTTTAAATATTTGTAGATTTTGGTTAGGGGTGGCATTGGATTATCCATAAGTCAACTCGCCTTTCTCGAGCATTTCCTGGACAATGTTCTTAAAAGTGATGTAGTTGCCGTCACTATGACCCTTCACTCAGGTGATAATTATAGAAATATTGTTCCTTATACCACGTGGGCATGGGGCGAGTAGGGTCAAAACCAGTGTGTGGTTTTATGGGTGGCAAGGTGATGGCGCCAGCTTTGATAAGCTTTTCTAAAATAGAAGAGTAAGGTTCCCCAATTGTGGTATATTTTTGCTGCTCTTGTCTGAATCAAAAAGCCTGTATGGGTGATAGATTAGATGAAGGTGTAGCTTGATTAGATGGATGAGACCGGGGCTGGCTTTGAGTACCACTATGTTTGCGGTACCTTTAGCCTTTGAATAATTGGTTGGTGGTTTGGAAGAAGAAGAAGTTTCAGTCGACTTGAATGCCAAATTCTTATTTCATAATTGAGATTTTCTTCTCTTCAATAGCCGAATTTCTAACTTTCGTGCCATAGTAAATGCCTCATCGAATGTTCTGAAAGTTTGGACCTGCAAGGTCGGGGAGATATGTCTGGTGCAAGCTCGTGTGAAGAGCTCGATGAGTTCGGTTTGTGGTAGAGTTGAAAGGTAAGTTGATTGATCAGGCTGCGCCAGCGAGTGACAAAATCTGCGATAGATTCATCCTCTGTACTAACATGTGGAATATAGATCGGTCATGGTAACTTTCTTGGTGATGTTGATAGAAAAATGATCCAAGAAAGCTTGGGCTACCTGATTGAATGAAAATATGGAGTGCTTGGGTAACCCACTATACCAATCTAATGTTGGTCCAGTGAGGGACATGGAAAAGTTCTCGAATGTAAGGCATCATCATGAGCAATCAGATAACATCCATGTTTAAACGAGCACAAATTCTATTGCGGGTCTTCCTTACTATTGAAGCAGTTGAATTTAGGCATTTCCCAATGCACAAGGTATGAACTGGATGGGAATGGATGGGTGAATAGGCTCGTTGTAAATCTCATCCTAAGTGAGAGTGTTGTGGGAGCTGGAGACCGATGCCTCCAGTGTTTGCATCTTATCCATCATCAATCTAATTAGGTCATTGGTGGGTTGTGATGATTGGATGCCTCCTATGGTGTGAGGAGGTTGGTTTTGGGTGTATAATGGGTGAGGGCATTCCAGTGTATGGGGCTGCCATGTAAGGTGGTGGAGAAGAAGGAAATGAAATAGGGGGTACGTACCCAGAATGAACAATAGATGAAACAGGCAGTTGTTGGTAGTATGTATATGGGGGAGGAAGGGTCGTGGTAACCCTAGTGGCAATAGGGGCTAGTGATTGTGGAATGGAAAGTACTACGTTCTAAAATGGGGTAGGGGTCACCAGTACTAGAGGTGGGAACGTAGCTACGGGTACGTATGAGACATTAGGGGTGGATGAGGTCATGTTTGGGTAGTTTCCGAAAGTATACGGTAGATGTAATGGGTGCTACAGAGGTAACAGATGCGGCAATCATAGCGGATATAGGACCTAACTATGAAACGACTGGAGGTAAAGTGGAAATGGGCAACATTGAACCAGATGGAGCCGATGCAGAAGTGGGTGTGAGAGTTCGGGGGGATAGATACGGGCATGCCGTATATCAACTAACCTGAGGCATCTCGGGTGGATGAGTGGGAGAGGTAAAACTACAAGGCTGCAGGATTTTTGTCAAGGAGTCATGCAAATTCACTCATCTCTAGTAGCGATATTGGTAGGCTGGATGGGATCCATGGCTGGTGATAAAATAGAGGGTGGTGAAGGACTAGGTGGAAGTGGTTGGCAGACTAGCATGGAACATAAGAGCATTTGCTTGTCTTTCGGGTCAGTACCATGTGAACCAGTACTGGTCAGGTGGGGTTGCTTCTCTGTAAATAATACAGAAAACAACAGGAATAGGTGAATCTGGTGATAAATAAGAATGGATGAAGTAATAAATGGTAGGTGGAAGGTGAGACAGGTTAACCGATGTCCGGTTAGGGAAAACTGACGCCGGTCAGGGGTAACCGTTGCTATCGGTCACTGTAGAAAATGGACAGTGAGTGAAACAACGAGGTAGAAGGCCAAATCTGACAAAAATGTCAAATTTGGGGATGTGTAAGACATCAAAGGGAAAACAATGACTGTGACAGAGACTGTGAAAGTGGAAATAAGTGAATTAAAATTGTCCTTTCGAGTAGGTGAGAAAAAGGACCTATAACCGACGTCGGTTGGATTTAACCGATGGTGACTCAGAAGATAACCAATGACGGTCGCTGGACTGACACCAATCACTGTGAAATTGAAACAGTGATGAGAAAAAGTGGTTGTGAATTAAAATTTGATGTAGAATCAAACCCAAAATTCTGAGGAATGATGGTGATATGGCCCAGGCACACTCAAGTGAAGCCGGAATACACCAGCTATGATGAGGAGCGTGCAAGGATGAAAAAGAAAAATGATGAACGTGATCTCTCACCTCAAAACGCAAGTTCAAACAGAAACACTAAGAAAGAATGTTCCTAGAGTGCCTATTCTATTACGTTTGTTTAGCTTATGCTATTTAGGGATTGACACATGAATTGTGAAATAGAGTTTTTGGTGAGGATGGCTTCCTACAAAGAAGGAGATCTAAAGGGTGAGGTTTCAGGTTTGTTATGGTGGGGGTGGGCTACGCTCTGAAGTATGACTCGAAAGAGTAGCGAGCTGGGTGCCCACTGTGCCATGATCGTGTGATCACCTACAGACTTCTTCCAGGTAAGATGTTGTTTAAGAATGTATGTATTTTCAATTTTTGTGAGGTTTGGTAAGACTCAGAGAAAGAGAAAATGATAGAAGTGCTTTTCTACGATTCGTTTGTCAACCATCAGCTGGTAATGACTTCCAGCGTATAGGTTGCCCTCAATTAATGTGAGCTAATGCAGAAAATCAGAATGGAATGCAATGATTTTAAGCCCAAATCAAAATGGAATTCGATGACACAATAAGAGGAATAGGAGAAAGTATGATCTTTCACTAATGCAATGCTAATGAAAGGGAAGAAATGTTTTTTTAAGCACCAAAGTATGATTACTTTTGGACAATAGAAGAAAAGATGATTCCAAGGGGAGAAATTTAAATGTAAGAACCTTTTGGAGAGGAAACAAACATGCAAACTTTTCACCTAGAAATGAATGAATGCAAGGAACCCCGAATGGGTCCCATCGGGCGTGCCAAAATGTTTCTACTTTTTTCTTAGATCATTTCTTTGAATCGTTTTCAAAACAGATAGGGTAACGGGCATAGGAGGAATACCTGTTCAAATGTCGGTTGATGGGTTGTTGCGTGCGTATGACTTCTGAATCCACAACTGATTGTGAGAGCTTCCTTTTGGCTAGGAGGAACTACCTGTAATGAAAACAAGACCACCAGAAAGCATTAAACAATATGTGCAGTGAACTGCCTAGCGTTAGCTAGATCCGGGAAGTATGATACTTCCTAGATGGCTGCTAGTCCACTGTTTTAAACAAATTAATGCTAAAAACAAGGTAATCCTATTGTTATTTAAAAATGATTTAGGTATCTCACTTAAAAACACAATAAGAACTAGATCTAATCTAACAGGCTAAGCTAGAATAGAATCCAACAGGTCAAATGGTTGGTTTTGGGTATTGCAGGTCTGTTAAAGGTCTCGGGTAGGTCACAGGTGAGTGAGGGTGAGGTAAAATTAGGTGGGTAGGTCATCTGTCCAAGGCTGTATGGGAAAACACAAATACCGGCATCGGTCAGGGGTGACGACCATACGGTTAGGTATAACTGGTGCCGATTACTGTGAAATCTGGGAATATCACAGAATGAGGTTTTGGTCCTCCTTGTGATTGCACAAAGGATTTTGGTTGGTCAGGAAAAGGTAATGGGTGACTTGAGTAGGTTTTAGTAAGGTTTTAATGGGTATACGGAGGTGTAAAGTGTTGGAGATAGTCAATAGTGAGCAAGATGAACAATGGGTGATAATATAATGATGGAAGGAAATAACCAGGAAAGTATGATGTTACACTTACTTGGATTTAGTTTCTGAAAGTTCCTGTGTGAAGGATGGAGGTGCTGATGATGAGCTTGAAGGCTGTAAGTGATCACCAATTGAAGAAAATATTCTACATGGGCTGCATGCACACTCCTCTTTGCTTGGTTAGATCAGATCGTGGCTGGGATGGCTCTGCAAGAGAAGATGTTCAACCTTCTTCCTTAGATACAAGTTCTTGTTGGAATTGGCTCTTATGAAGATGCGTTATCTCTCTGAGATGTGTTCTTGATGTCAATATTTTCTCCCAATGTTTTTCCAACCTTAAAGTTCCAACCTTGAGAATAAGGTTGTTTTGGGGTTAAAAGGGTTAACTGAAGGCGGTTTCGGCTTAACCGGCGATGGTTAGGGATAACCGGTGTCGGTCAAGGTGGGATTTTCTAGGTTTGCTAAACTTAGGGAGATCCTCCTGATTTTCTTTGATCTCGTGTCGTTATCCTGCAGATTAGACTGGAGAGCTTCTTGTGAGCATGCAGGAATGTGGTTAGAGGGAATGTAGGCATTGATTTTTAGGGTTTGGGTAAGTCTTAGTTAGTTATGGCAACTTGCTAAGAATAGGTCTTAGGTTGAGTTGGCTTGGTGAGGTGTCTAAGTGAACTGTATGTGGGGATATTATTAAAATAAGATATTTAAATAATAAATATAGTGAGGATAGGCATTAATTTAATTAAATTAATTAAATTAATATTAGTGGGGTGAAGGAGGTCATGGCTAGGTAAATGTGATAAAGGGTGTTTTATATGTCGAGGGACGAAGGGGGAGTGTGACCTAAATTTGGTGTCTACACACTTTGTGTACCCATGAACAATAAGCTCACCATCTAAACACTTTCTTACTAAGTAAAGGTATAAGTCACTAAAAAGATAACCCTCACAATGCACTAAAAAATAAAAAAACTTCAACCTAAGATTCATAATAATGTGGAGACAAATCCCATTATTAGCTTACTATGCATAATCTTGGTAGTCCACTTTGCAAAAATACAATCTCTAGAAATAAGACAAAATGCTCCATCATGGTTCTGTCCCAACCAAAATTTAGACTTTCCTGCATAGTAAGCATTGTTCTACTTGTTTGACATTGGTCAAACTTAACTCCTTGGATCAAGTCCTTCAGGTAATGATCACCTCCCCACCTCTTTTGGAGAATTTAAAGTAATGTCGCATTTAGTTTATTTGCAAAAGGATAATTTTAGCATGTAGTGGGCACATGCATGTCATGAGACAATATGAGATAATATGATATTTCCACAACACATATGCATGGATAGGGTGAATTATAGCTTGATCATCTTGGCTTTGAGATAAGGTAATCACAAATGTCATGTTTTAATTGGTCAATCCCTTTCTGACTTGGCATCCATGCATGACTAATTTTTACACATGGTTTTTTTGGCTTAGTTAAGGAGTGTGCATATCCTACATACTAGTGCAATTTTAATAATATCCCCAAATACCGATTATGGCCCAAATCATGTGGGAATAGAAAAACCTTCAGTTTGAAAATGCATTTTAACCATGGTAAAAAATCCCACCTCGGGTAAAGATTTGTTAGGGCTTCAAAAACTTAAGAGGAAACCTCAGAGAACTTCACATTCTTGCACTTCCTAATGCTTTCTAGCCACAATCTACTCTAATTTATCAAGAATCTAAAAAATCAAAATCTTATTGTTCCGAGCTTACTGACATTATGATAAAGATAGCCTAGTTTTGGTGATGAGTTGGCTTCGTACACTATATTTGTGATACTCGAGGAATGGCTCTGTTTGATGATACTTGTGTTGGATAGAGTCTGCTTAGTAGGTGTAAAAGGTTACTCACCATGAGGTCAGATGGAAGTGACAGCTTGCCTTTTCAATTCAAATGGGGCCACCATAGAAAACTCTATGTTCATGCATGAATGTCGTCCATTTGCAAACGTGCAAATTATTATGTACTTATTTAGCAAAAAAAAAATATAGTCTAGGCTCATTTCCAACAACCTAGCTAAACCCAGAGTGTTGAAAGTCTCTCATGCTTCATATTCACTTTGGTAGCTTTGCATCTGTAATTTGTACATGCTATTCACTATAGTGATGGGCTCTATTTAATGGCTCAAATATGCCCTCCAGGTGTAAGATGATTGGCTATAGCTCAAATGGAGTTAGGAATGACCCTAGCTAGCCTTGTCTTTTCACCGAGCTCATGTGCTAACCAACTTAGCTCAAACGTCGTATTTGTTTCACATATACTTGGTGATTTAGATCTGATAGGGTTTACAGGAGAAGCTTTTAACTCTGCTTGGTTTTTTGATCCAACCTTGCTCAACTCACCACTGACCACCTTGTAATCTAGATCACAATTTTGTCACTTGCGGGGATTCCCTATAAGAATCTATTTTATCGATCCTGTTTGAAGTTACCTTGAAGAACAATGGATTGAAGCAAATGAGATCTAGTAGTTGAACAAACTCATATTCTTCACTTTAATGGCCTTAAACACGTTTTAATTCATTTCTGTGACCCAAATATTCCTCATGAAATATAGAGTGGATATTTGTCAGGAAACTCATGGTGTAAATAATGGTCAAGATCCTTTACAATGCTTCCATTATTTTCTCCTGCAATATAGAGCACTGTAATGGAATCATATGTCCATTTGAATTCTTGTGTTAGTGTCTTGTTCCATATATTTGCAAACACTATGTCAGCAGAATGGTGTTTATGTGGGGCCCGAAACTTCACTTTGTGCCTATTCTCAGCATTGGAAAGATATATTCCAAAGTATGGTAACTTGGTTACTTGGATATCCCTGCATGGTGATCTTGTATTCACTTTTGGTAACTTGTTCATCTTTGTGCCTGCCATTCCCATATTTTCCAGTTTGTATGATAAAATTATTTTTCAAGCTTCGCTAGCACTTGAACCATATCATAGTGACTTGGTGAAAAAACCATCTGTATGTAGTGTATTACATACCATGTATCTGAATTGATGGCTTGTAACACTTCTTGATTTTTTTTTTCAGATAGTTGTATAATTTAATTCATGTTTATAGGTTTACGCTTTCTCAAGGAAAAAAGTGTGTAATTGATATCCAACGACACGCCTTGGGAATGTGACTATCTCAAAATGGCCATAGGGCCATGTCTTGAGCTAATTTGGGAAGTCTATTGCTAGAATTAAAACTTTTGAAGGTCTGTACTTGAAGATACTTAAATGGGCAACATGTATTTCTATGTATATTACTTTGTATTTCGGCTACAGTCCTGTTGCTAATAACAATGGCCCAAAATTCTGACCTTGTTTCACCATGGGAAACTTGGCCCTTGAATGAAAATCTGATCCATTATTTTTTGTTTCTGTGAATAATCTGAAAAGTAATGATTCACTTGGCACCTTTCCGGTGACATTCTCTTTATACTTGAGTCATTATGGAAATTTGTGCTCTGTCCCACTATGACAACATGTTGACCTAGATGTAACTTTGCCTCCTTCCTTAATGGCTCTGTGAAAGATGGATGCCATGGCTCATTAACTGAGTCTCCATTACTGAGAAGTGTCAATCTTTGTTAGTTTGTCATATGGTCACGTGGAAGATTTCATTGCAATCCTACATAATTATCCAGATTTGGAAACAATCTGAATCATTTTTACAGTACCACATGAATACTTGGTTCATTCATGAGCACTGCAACTTTGTAATTTATTCCTTCTGAAAGTATATTCGATACTATTTGCCTTTTTAGCCAACCCTGTTCATTTCCTTTATGTAGTTAGAATGAACTACAATCTTATTGTTAAATTAAAAATATGGAATGGAGGCATGGAAGCAACACCTTGAGCTCTAACCTTACTCTTCTATCTGGGGTTGTTTCAGGTCCTTAGTGAAGCATGCTCCTCCATTGTAGAGACATCTGTTGTTAACAACTCTACAAGGAAATGGCTTTGTCTTACTCATGAAATGAACCCAGGTCTCTCTTTACCTCCTGTGTGGGGTCATGTTTGACCAATTTCATACTTTCATGCATAAATTTGAGATCAACCACTATCCCATGGCTTGTCATAGTGGATCTATGTACACTCTTCTGTGTCATCTGATAAATGAAATTCAGTCTTATGTAATGAGTTGTACTTTGTTTCTTTTACATTGGTGCACTCAATAAAATGATATTAAATGAACCTTTACCCACCCTTCAAAAAAATGAAGGAGAGCATTAAATGACTTCACTAAGGAAATAAAATGAGTTAGCAGTCTGTAACCTTCATTTTTAGGAAAGTATCCATCTCTAGAACACGATTTAATAAGACTTGATCTGCAACTACTGCTTTACTCCCCCTAAGCACTGTCAAATCTAAAGTCAACTTAACGTATATGAAACTTCAAAGGTTTCTTGATATTTCTGATGTGTACTAGACATTTCTACCCCCATACAATCTTCCCTGCAATTGGGATCCTCTAAAAGTGGCTGATGCACGATCTTGGTGAAGACGACATCCTAGAACTGATCCCACCTCACTATATTAGGCATTGCATGACTGGAACAACACTTCTTTGATGTCTCGATCCCTTTGGCCTGAATTCCAGGTAAGCTTGTTAATCCATCCAAACTGAGAAACCGATAAACTTTTTTTACCCCCTCTAATGATTGACCCATAAATGGTCAACCAAATTTCTCTGGTAGTCTTACCTCTGGTTCATAATCAACTATTCCTGGGTCTAAATCCTTTGAGATTAAACCTCACCTCATTTCACTTATTCATGACTCTGTGAATTCATGAGTTACGATTCTTTATTAACCTGTCTCTTTCAAAACCGTATTCCCAATCGACATCACTCTTGTTCTATGGTTCATTCTTGACCGCTGAGGTTGGATCCTCCTTATAAATGAACCTCATCATCATACACATCTGTTGGGGGGCAAGCTGCTCCTGACCCACATCTCATATTCTATTTTACCATTACATCTACCACTCATACACTGCATACTGTATATCTATGGTTGCACTTATTATTTATTGCTTATACTTACATCCTAAACTTTATGTTCCACCATGTTAGAAGGATATCTTAATATGATTCCTTTTAATATGTTCTTGCTATGGAGTACACATGCTTTGTTCACTTGGTACCCCTTTTTCCATAAGTGAACTGCATATATTTTTCTCTTTATGCACTGTCAATGATGCTTGTACAGCCTTTGTACCTCTTATTTTCTGTTAACAACACCTTTCATCCTGCATGTTTTCATCTTTTCTGGGGACCAATCTATTCTGGCCTTCACACTATTATACAGGTGCTCAATCATTTCATTCCATATTTTACCTATCTACTATTCTTCCACACATGTTTATATTGTGGCTTTAGGCCACTTCTCCCCATTCACTGTGGTTGTTTGTTTTCATGGACTATTCTCCACCCCTTTTGGTATCCCTTCATTGAAATGCATCCCTTCCATGCTTCCTTTAGTTCATTCTTCCACACACTCTACCCCTGTAATACCTTTTAATAGTCTCTTCTTTCTTTAGGTGTTACACCATATTTCATGTGCACTCTAGTAACCTTTCCTTCGATTACTCTACAATGTTACATTTGATACAACACCATCCTCTCATTGCAATTGATGCACTCATCACTGCACTCATCTCCTTGTGCTCACCTTCCTTCTCTTCCACATGTCCCTTAATTCTTGTGCGCATCTTCCCTTTCTCTAGTGTATGTTTTTTAAAATTCCCAGGATTCCCCCTACAACACATATGGTCTCTCACAATGAGTTCTAGATATGATATGATAAATGATAGTATCTCCGTAACTTGTGTTTTGTGGAGAACATGCATATGAGACTTTGGAAAATGTGAAAAAACATTGTGTAGAAAGCTTGGATCACCTCTTCTTAGCGAACAATCATCCTTCAAAGATCTCCTTAAATATTTCCAAGATTTGGTCTAGAAATAGGCATGGGATCCTTTCTCTTTCATTAAAGATACTCTACAATACCATTCTTGTTGGAACATAATGATTAAGTGGTCTGGCCAACCCTTAATGTATATGGGTCCATCACTAATATATAGGTTAATATTTAATAATATAAAATATTTATATTTCTATTATTAATTATGCTAGCCTATGTATATACTTTAGGTTAAATATTTAATATTATAAACCTAGGTGTATGTTTCAACCATTTTAGGTTGAAAAGGTGGGTTGAGAGACATACCCAATCACTTTATATAAAAAAGGACTTTAGGTTCTCATTTGATATATTTAGGAAATATATCAAAGCTATGCAAATTAATTGATTTGGTTTTTACCCTTGGTAAATAAGGTTTTAAAGGAGGAGGTGATCCAACTGGATGTAAAATAAGTTCTCTGAAGTAAAAGTTTATTTTTCAAATTGGTTTTTACCATATTGGGGTTTTCCACTATATATATTGTGTCATCTCTATTATTTATTTCCTGTAAGTATTTCTTTATTTACTTATATTACGATGTAATGTTTATTTTAAATATTTATCATAACATTATATAATATGTAAATTGGTTAAATCCGTATTTATTATAATCCTTAAATTCTAACATGGTAATAGAGCAAGGTAGTCAAATGTTTTGTATTTTATTTACTTTATTTTTACGTTTTTTTTTTTCAGCCAACCTAAAAGGTATTTAAAAGTATCGGGCCTCCTTATTTTTTCTCCCCTAATTTATTTTGGCGCTACATTTGTGCATTTAAACTCTCGGTAAAATTTTTAGGTTTTTTTCAATTTTAAATCCCTAATTTTTTTGGGGGGTGGGGGGAGATGTAATATGATATGATTCTTACTTTTCATTTACATTTTGTAAATTATATGGAATTAATGTTTTTTTGGAGATTAATGTGTGCACACATGAAAGGGGCTCCAAATATTTACCTACGTGAAAATCACATACAGAAAAGTCAAAGATTTACTACTATATGAAATAATTTTCATGTTTTCTATAATTTCAAATGTTTTGTAGGTTAAACATTTTGGAAGCTAAATTCAAGTATGAAAGTTAAAAGAGGAGACAAGTTTCATAAATATAGGGATTATAAATTAATTTATTTGATGGGTGAAATTGATTGTCCCCCTCTGTAAAATTCGATGTTACTTATATTCACAAGTGAAATCACGCCCCTGGTAAAAAATTCTCTTACTATTTTTATCTTATTTTGTTTTCAAAATAATATACTCGTGTTCTTTGGATCCCTCTACAAAAATTTGATTTGACAAAACTATAGTTTATAGTTAATCTATAACTATATTTTTTAAATAAAAAAATATATAGTACTTAACACTATATTGTAAGTTATACAATAAAACCTAATACTATAGTTTATAAATCTTATAAATTGTATACTGAGTTTATGAGGCCTATGCATATCTAAATAACATATTTTTTAACCCTAACCACCTAATACTAAACCTATACTTATATTATATATTCTATATAATATTATTATATTTTCCTAACCATAAGCTTTAACTTTAAACTACATATGTGGCTATATGTTTTTTTAATTTTTTTTTTTTTTTTTAAAAGGAAAGCTTTGAATACACTTGGGTCATATTTTATGTGGTCACTGGCCACCTTAAAAACTTATATACATTTTTTGGAAAGTAGACCACTTATAATGAATAATCAAAATTTTAATTTGACCACCGTATTTTAAATAAAGGGGAAAACTTAAACCCTCATTACTTTATAGTTTTTAAAAGAGCCCAGGTATATATTATAAATGTACCACTTTTGATATGCATTGATGGTTGGTTAAACATGTATATGATAGTGTTTTGGAGATTTTTTAATTGCTGCATTTAAGTTGACATTTTTTTTATTTTTTAAAGAAGGGTTTAGTCCCACATAGGGGACGAATTTAGACATTTTAAGCTTTATAAACCAAAGCTGATTTTCTTATAGTTGTGATGTTGGTCATGATTTGGCTCCCTTTTGACTTGGTAGTTGAGTTGTGGCCACTATTTGGAATTGGGATGCTTAGCATGTTATGTTGATTCTTCTTGGAACTTTAAAACTTGGTCAAATCTTTGAATAGATTGGTGCGGCCCACTATTTGGAATTGGGATGCTTAGCATGTTATGTCGATTCTTCTTTGGAACTTTAAAACTTGGTCAAATCTTTGAATAGCTTGGTGCGCTAGCTCGGTAATGACATATGCGCTTGATCAAGCATATTTAGGAGTTTAGAATCCAAATATATTGAATTACTATAGGGTTTTTTATCAACAAAAAAATTTATAATATATGTAATATAAAAAATTATTGTTGTTATTGATGTCTTGTTTATTCCTTCAATAATAATGAGCTAGTACACATTTCTTTTAGGACAATTAGGCGATATTTTTCAAAAAATAATATTTTTTACATTTCAACTAAAGATGTTGTATTTATGGTCAAACTTATGTCTTTTATGTCTAGAATATTTGTTTGATAGGTCAAATTTTGATGTGAATAAGATAAATTCATCGAAATACAACCAATGTATGCAATAGAAAAACAACAATAAGGGGGTTTCTATTAAATTGTATTTACACAAAAAAGGGGGTCTAATTAGTTATCAATTAATAAATCTTAGATAATTTGGTTAAAAAAGAAAATAATTAAACTTTATATGACTTATTTTTCTTGTATTTTCATTAGATATGGTATTAACGTTGCAGGTTTAAGGATTTATAACCTTGTAAAAAGGAAAGTAACTTAAAATTGTAATGTTGTTGTTTTGGAAAAATATTTTTGTTCATCTACAAATAGAAATGATATTATTAATCCCTTCTGTTGGTATCCAAAATTGTTGTCCTTTTCAAGATGAGAAACATCACAGATTCGACATGGAGCTTAGAGATAGAAAGATCATAATGTGTGTCATTTTGTAGCCGGGGATGGGATCTAATTGGCCCTTTTTCACTCAGATTTGTGGAGAGATGGATAACACCTTCAAGAGGATTTGACCTATCCTCACTAATTTAGGTCATGCCTTTAGACAGTGGCGTGTCTTACCCTAGGCAACCTAGGTAGTTACCTAGGGTGCACAAAAGGGAGGGCTCTATTTTCTTTCAAAAAAAATTCAAGTCGTCTTCTTGAATTTTTGCAAAAAAAAAATTTAGTTTTTCTGCTTTGCACATATAAAAACAATTACAATTTATAATCAATCATTGATGATTTAGCACAGCTACAAGCCTACATAGGTGATTTGGTGAATCGACAAATAAATTAAAAGCCAAAGTAAAAACAAGTACAACATTTAATCCATCAAGCGACACAACTACACAAGAGGATAATGATAAAACAAAACAATTACAAACCAGAGTAAAAATTGTTAATATGTAACTTTGTGACTATTGTTAATTACTTCAGCCTTCTTCATCTTGTCTACGACTGCGGCCTGCAAGCTATAGGGTTCCTGAATCCTGCTTAGTGCAGCAGTGCTACTGTGCTTGGAGTTGGCTGTGTCATTGTCAACAGTCAGGCATTGGTGTCAGCGTTATTGAGTCTACAGAATTGCGTGGACAGTGGGAGGATGAAATCCTAGGAGAAGTTCTGAAGGCCGCAGGAAGAGACTGGAGTCCATTAATAATTTAATACATTATCTGAATCTCAACTTTTAAGGAGTCAAGTCTTGACCTAAATTGCATTTCAATTCGATTATTCACCATTATCAATATCATTGTAAGCTAAATTGATAATTTGATAATAGTAATGGTTAATATTTTACCTAAATTCCTAATCGTGTAATTTGCCAATTAATAAATTATATAGTAATACTAATTTTTCAATTTGACTATTTGTAAGTGTGCTATAGCCTATAGTTTTATAACTTGTTTTTGTTTTTGTTTTTGTTAATTCAAATATATATTTGTTTGATTTTGTCTTATTAATTTTTCATATTATCTACTATATTTAATAGATGAGATTAATAGAAATTCGTCAATTTATTTAATATATTTATTACTCAACTCAAAAATATTTAAGTAAAAAGTTTAGTCTTTGCTAATTCAATAGGACCTCTGGCCTTGCATCAGGATATACAGAGATTCAAATATTTCTCTAAAATCTAAAGCCTAAAGTTCCTTTTAAATCAAGTTCAACACTAGATTTGGTGATGTATATTGTCATTTGTCTTTGGGGAAGAACATAAAGCTAAGTGATCAAAACCCTAATTGCTCTAGCCTCTTTATATTTGCTTGTTGCAGTAATTTTGATTTCAATTGCATCAATTATATCATTACATTTTGAATTAAAATTTTAAATTGTTCTTATTATGTAATCGATTGTATTTATTTTATTTTGCTTTTGGAATGATATTGATTATAATTTATAGCATCATTATCAACAAGTATTCAGGTAGTTATTGTAACTTGATAAGTGTTTAGTTCAAATGGATAACACTAAAAAACTAGTTGGTGCTTGATTTCAAAAAAAAAGCTAAACAAAAAATTGGGGAGGAAAAAAAAACCTTTTGCAAAAGATACCTAAATTAAATATATTTTTAAGTGCATGAAATGAAAAATTAGAGTCAAATGTAGTTTTTAATGAAAATGAGAATTATTCTTTGGTTAGTGATAAAAATACACAATCAGAGTCAATAGGGGATGAAAACACACAAGAGAAGGGGAACACACAACAAGAGGAAGAAAAATGAAAATAATGTTGTTACAAACCATCGTTAATGAACATTTTCATTGTAGATCCTGATCCTGCAAAATGGGTAATAGACAATGATATGATAGAATATATAATTTTAAATATGCCAAAAACAAGATATGAATCTTGATTTTTCAAATTCAAAATGCCAATACTCAGATTGTTTTAGATATATTTCTAAATATTTGTTTCAATAGAAAACTTTTAAACAATGAACAAAAATTAAGAGAATGGTTTACTTTACTCAGATTCAAAAAGGAGTTTTTTATTTCATTCCTTGTCACCTTTTTTTAACAAAATCAACCGTAAAGGAAAGAAAAAAAACCTTTATAGATTTAATAAAATGTGTTAAGAGTTATATTATAAGTTTTTTTAAAAACATGCACATACAGGTGGGTCGCTAGTCTTGGGTGGGAGGGGGGCGCACGCTCCGAGTACTGCCTAGTGTGATTTGAAACCTTAATTCAGCCCTGCCTTTAGACTAGGGTGAAAGGACCCCATAGTGTAACCTCTATTTGATGAAGGAGATGGATGTATCCTTCTTTTGCACAAATTTTATGAAGAAAACCTTGGGAAAGTATGATCAATACTCCATAATTTAACTGTCAAGAGTTGTCACTTCTAAAAGATGGAGACATTTTCAAAACAAGGCTAAGGTTACTGAAGACATTATGAAATCCTGATTGTTCTTCATATTTTAGTAAATAGATTGTGTTCCTTTGTTGATATATAGGGAAAATAGGGGTATTTTAGGATGGATTCATGGTTTTTAAATAATTTTTTGTGGGAGATTAAGAAGAATAAAGTTTATTATACCAGATATTTAAGAAACTTCACAACAATTGGAAAGATAAATGACAGAAAGCTTTGGAATAGCTAAGATATTCCTTCAACCAGAAGGTGTGCTTCAATGGAGGCCTAGATCAGCATGGTTTCACACAATCTTTGAGAATCTAACGTGAAGGATCTAGTTATAGACTCAATAAAACATCAAAGACCCTTGGTTCCTCATGCCTAAGATACACTAGAAGGCTTACAGATAATATTTATCAACAAATGACAGTGAAGTGATTTTAAATTATTTATCTAATCACAAGATGAAAGATATTCTTGAAATTAAATTGCAAATGCAAACTAAATTGTCACAGGGACAATATCCTGTGTGATTTTGAAGGACTTCAACACAAGATAGCAATAGGAATAAGGAAAAATACTTACAAAAATTTTGAAACAAAGCAAACATAAATTGCTCAAAGATTGGCACAAATTAACTCAAAATTGATTAGATTCATCAGCACGGGAAAGCTTCCAAATAAATCTCAGAGCTTGTCAATGGATATACATCTAAAACCAACTTTACATGATAGAAAATATAACACAGAAGAAATTAACCAGGTATCTCAGATTGGTCTCTCAGGAAGACGGGCTCTCTCAATTTTTCTCTTAATAATTCAACCCCTGACCCTTTGCAAGAGTATCCTCATTGAATTTATACATTTCACTTGCTCACTCATCCCAAATTCCCCCCCAAAAAGTAATAATATTCGAGGGACCTTTGTTTGTTACCATTTTGCCTCGTAGAAAGTGACATTTAACATGACACGTATAACTAGATCTACATAGAGATAACAATAATAATAAACACAATTATATAATATCTTCTCTATTATTTATCACTACCCATTCATACAAGGCATAAAAATATATATGAAATATGACTCCTACAAATGTGGAGTTTGTTCAACCTAATACCCCCCAAATATCTATTTATATGTGATTGTTACACACGTAACAATGCTTCGAACTCAAATTACATAAGTTGTTAAACCCCCCCCCCCCCCCCCCCACTCCAAACTATATATATATTATTGTTAATATAAGAATAATATTATTAAATACTAATCATTTAGAAGATAAGAATTACTCACATCTTAATTATTATTTACTCATCACATGTGAACACTAACATATATTTCCTAACATAAAAAATTCACGTCCAAAAGCTTCAAGGTGGAAAAATTATGAACTGATCACATTTCTCAGGCCCTCAAATAATGACTAGAATACCATGCCACAATGTTTTGGAAGTGGGAGCCTTTTAATCATTCTGATTCTGTCATGTGAGAAAATCCCCTTTTTAATCATTTTCTTTGGAGGCTTTGCACATAGCTTGGATCAATGGAAAGGTAATCCTTTTCCTTCTCGAGGGCAACACTTTTTTCATCTTTTGCACATTTCCAACCTTCATCATTTCATCCTTTTCTTTCTCTTTCCTTTGTAACTCTACCCTGCATCCAGCTTCTCTGGTAATTCATGTTTTTGCAAGTGCCATGAGCAATTTCCAACTTCAAAATATCCACCTTAACAATCCTTGGACTCAAAAATTAAGTTTTGAATCCATTTAATGGCACGTTGCAAATAAAAACGACAAGGAATTTCATCAAAAAATGATGAAAAATAGTGCATATTCACATCTCCAGGAGTATTACTCCTTAAAAAAAACTGGAGGAAAACCAGATTTAAAGGGGTTTTAATGCACAAAAACCATTAATTCTACCCCTTCTCTAACTTATTTAATAGTTGTATGTGTTTCCCTGGTGCATTTTACAAGGGAGAAGTAACAGGGGAAAGTTTCTACCAACAAGCGTGGGCCTTCCAAATTCCCTGGGCCCAAGAAAAAATCCGATTTTTTACTTTGAAAAATGTCTCAGTAAAAAAGGATTCTAGTGGAAGCCTCCACTGTTATCCCAATGGCGCACTTTAAGATGGTCCCTAAAAGTGGAGACCCCCAAACAAGCACAGGCTCACCATGTGCATATTCTCTAATTTTGGCCGACGTTGTCTAAAAATTTGGAAAGAATTAACAGAAGGTGCCATGTCTCTAGGATTCGAGATAGTTTTCCTTGGCCATTAAAAATTCCAAGTATCAAGGGAAGAGTGAGTGAAAGCCTCCAAGTGTCCTCCTAGCACTTTCTCAAAATAAAAATTTGATGTTGGCTGTCAGTCACCAAACAGGTGTGGTCCCTCCATTGAAAATTTTAAGTATAGATTCGGAGCATAGCAGAAGCCTCCACATGTCTCCCTGTCCGCAATTGTTAAGTATGGGACCCTAAGGCAGATCGTCAAATGAGTGCCAAACCTCCATGTGTCCATGGTCATGCTAAAGTTGGCCACGGGGCCACATGAAATATTTATCAAAGTAGTCTAGGAAAAAGCGGAAACCTCCACGTGTCTCCCTAGTGCAACTCCAAAGCCAAACCAAAAGGTTAATTTTCAGATGAGTGTTAGCCCTCCAAGTGGACAATTTTTGAGTTGATGTGATCCTTAGAGTTTTCAAAGTGCCCCACTGAGCTGCATCCAACCAAAAAGGGCCACATTTCCATAGATGCTGGGATGTAAATTTGATGGGAAAAAACACACCAATCAAACTGTAAAATGCAGGAAAATCACCATTTGAGCTTGGAAATGAATCTTTCTTTCAAGATAGAGAATTTGGAAATGATATAAGGACCAAATATGATCAATGAGCTGCATCCAATCGTATTTCCATAGATATTTTGGAAAACATGACAGGGACAACAAAATGTGACTATGGAAAATGAAGGAAGGGAAAAAACTTAATTTTTCACCTAAGTTATAGAATAATTTCATATGGACAGAGGAACAAAGAAATCTTAGAATTTAAGTGATCCCCAACCAAGGAAGCAACTCATCATGGAAACCAAATGAAGTTCATAGTTTTCATGCATCAATTCAGGGAGACAAAAAAGATGACAGAGCACACAAAATGAAGAAT
This sequence comes from Taxus chinensis, assembly GCA_019776745.2. Taxonomy (NCBI): domain Eukaryota; kingdom Viridiplantae; phylum Streptophyta; class Pinopsida; order Cupressales; family Taxaceae; genus Taxus; species Taxus chinensis. Next base: position 666,019,458 of record CM034150.1, read on the forward strand.
TTTAATGACAAACAGGGCAAGATAAAATTAAGCACCAACATCACCTCTGACTCAAGGATGGGCACTCCCTGTTAGTGTCACAAGAACAAATAGTAGACCAAGTGCCAAAAAAAAACCATTGGGCCATGAAGTCAAAGAAAAATCTTGCAGAGTAGAATAATAATAACCATCTCCCCCAAGGACAAATCGAGAAACCAACAAAACAACCACTAAGGACCAAGACAAACAAAAATAGAAAAACCACAAAAGCAAAAATAAACCAAAAGACTATACACTATACAATGGATTACACCTTGATTCGGATAAATTAATCAAGGAATGTTTACAAATACATGTCATTAATAGGTAATTCAAGCAGTTCCCCATTTTAAGTCTTTTAGGAAGAAGGTATTTTCACCAATTTGAATGTCAATTGAATAAGGGCCCATCCACAATGCATCAAATTTACCATGCTTGCCCTTATCTTCATGTCTGTTATCCCATAATAGCACAAGATCCCCAATGTTGAAAGCTTGTTGGAGTCACCTTCTTGTCAAATAACTTCTTCAAATTTTCTCTAAACTTCACATGTCGCTGATGGGATGCTCTTCTTTCTTCATCTAACTCAATAATCTGATTGATTCGAGCATCATATGGACTAACTTTTTGATCTTCAATTTGTTGAACAAACTAAAATGAAGACAATTGCAAATGAAGGGGCAAGCAAAGCTTGAGTTCTTATATACCAACTCAAATGGGATTTTACCAGTAGCTCTTTTGACAATGATTCTGTCAGCCCAAACAACAAACTTTAGTTGCTCAACCCACTTCTTTTTGTTCAGCTCCAAGGTTCTTCTAATGATCTTCAACAAGTTTTTATTGCTAGACTCATCTTGTCCATTTCCTTGGGGATTGTAGTTAGAAGCATATGTCAAATTTATTCCATACTCTTTGCACATTGCCACCAAAGGTTTGGCTCTAAAACTCATGGCATTATCAGCAACAATCTTAACTGGCACTCCAAATCTGCATATGATTTGATTCAGCATGAATTCCATGATAACTTGGTGTGTTTACTTTCTTGGTGGGGATTACTTCCACCCACTTAGTGAAATAATCAGTGGCTACAAGAATCCATTTATGACTAGCATTGGAAGGATCAGAAATTTCTGCCAAAGAAATCCATTCCCCATTGCTTAAATGGGGCTTCAATTGACATAGGCTGCAAAGGAAGGGAGCCTAAAGCTTCATTCTTCCAGAAAAAACACTGACAACTTTCACATTTCCTAACCAATAGAGTTGTATCTTTGAAGAGAGTTGGCCACCAATAACCAACCCTCAAGATTTTATGTGTTGTAACTCTTCTAGCAAAATGTCCCACATAAACTCCTCCATGGAGATCAGAAATTACCTTTGGGGCTTCATACTCAGCAATGCATCTTAAGAGAACTCCCTTTGGGTTCTTCCAAGCTAACCCAAAATCAGTAATGACATATTTTTGAGAGGCTAACTTAAGATCTCTTTTCTGATTTTTACTCAAATGTTCAGGGCAACATAGATGTTTGAGATAAAATATTATATCTTTGTACCATTTAGAGATCTTACCAACTTTTCAAGAACATCCACCCTTTCTCCTTCTACTTCATTCACCTCAATAGTTTGCAAGTTGCTCTTAGCCATAAGTTTAGCTAGGCCCAAACCTCTTATCAATTTCATGGTTTGGATATCCATGTCATATTCCTGCAACTTGATAGGCATATTTTGCTTGAGACCTCCATTTTGATAAGATATTTTTCACCATGGTGTGGGGAACATAAGAAAAAACTTTAGATCTCAATATGTCCTGAAAACCTTTGTTTCTTTCACTAAGGAAAACGCTTGCTTCTCCATGATGGTGTACTTCAACTTAGCTCCTTGCAATGCCTTACTGAGAAAAGGCAATTGGTCTCTCACCCCCTTCATCATCCTTCTGCAATAGAATAGATGTGGTGTTTTCTGAAGCAAAAGAAAACATTTTAAAAGGCTTCTTGTAATTTAGAGCTTCCAAAATAAGGGATTTAATGCTTCTTTGATCCCATTAAAAGCTTGAATAAAAGCTTCTTCCCATTTGATAACTTGGTCATTCTTCACATGCTAGTAACGGGGCAAATCAGCAATGTTAGACACAAATCTTCCATTAAGTTTATTTTTCCAAAGAAGGATTGAAATCCATTCTTAGTTCTCAGAATTCAGAACCTTGTTGATGGCTTATACTCTCTTGGGATCAATCATGACCCCTTCCTTTGATATAATGTGACAAAGCAACTTTGCCCTTTTCACTCCAAAATGGCACTTCTTGGGATTCAATGATATGCCACACTCTCTACACCTTGACATCATTCGCTCTAAGTGTTGCAAGTGATAATTTGTTTTTTGGAAAACAGAGTTACATCATCTTGATAAACAACAATGAAATAATTAATATAACCAGACAACGCTAATTTGTTGCTCCTACAAGCCAATAGGGGCATGACATAGACACAAGTTCCCCAAGGAGCTTAGAGATAGATAGATCATAATGACTATGTCATTTTATAGCCGAGGGATGACCATCTAAGTGGCCTTTTTTCACTCAAATTTGTGAAGAGATGTAGATAACACCTTCAAGAGAATTTTACCTATCCTCACTACTTTAGGTCGTGCCTTTTGACTAAGGTGAGAGGACCCATATTCAACCTATTTTGATGAAGGAGATGGAGATATCCTAAATTTGCACACAAATTTTATGAAGAAAACCTTGGGAAAGTATGATCAATACTCCATAATTTAACTCTCAAGACTTGTCACTTCATAAAAGGATGGAGATCAGTTTCAAAACAAGGCTAAGGTTACTGAAGAAATTATGAAATTCCTGATTGCTCTGCATATTTTAGTAACATCAAGCTATTTTGTTCCTTTGTGGATATACATGGAAAAAAGGGGTGGTTTAGGATGGATTCATTGTTTTTGAATAATTTTACGTTGTTTTTAGATTAATCAGGATAAAGTGCTATTATACCAGATATTTGAGAGACTTCAAGAACAATTGGAATCTTAAATGAGTAGAAAGCTTCTGGAATAGACTTTACGAAGACTATTCCTTAAACCAGAAGGTGTGCTTCCATGGAGGCTTCACATCAGCACATGGTTTAACACAATATTTGATAATCTAACATGAAGGCTTGGAGTTAAAATACTCAATAAGAACATCAAAGACCCCAAGTTCCTCATGCCTAAGATACAGCTCGAAGGCATACCACCAAATCTTTATCCTAACAAATGGACCTCTAGTGAAGTGATTGCAGTAAATTGTTTTTCTCATCACAAGATGAAATATGACTTCTTGAGCATGAAATTGCAAATGTCCTAAACTATCATAGGGATGAGATCCCATGTGATTCAGAGTGACTTTAACACAAGATTGCAATTGGAATAATAAAAACTACTTGCAAACATTCTAGAAACAAGGTAGACACAAATTGGACTCCAAGATTGGTTTTTCTACACAAATTAATTGAAATTGATTAGATTCATTACTTTGGGTAAGCTTCCAAGATAAATATTAGAGCTTTCAATGGCTATACATCTTGAACCAACTGACATGATAGAAAATCTAACACAGAAGAAATTAACCAAGTATCTCAGATTGGTCTCTCAGGAAGATGGGCTTTCTCAAATTTCTCTTAAGAATTGAAACCCTTGAACCTTTGCAAGAGTATTCTCATTTCATTTATACATTTCACTCAACTCACTCATCCCAGGCATTTCCCCCCCAAAAAGAAGAATATTCGAGGGACCTTTGCTTGTTACCAATTTGCCTCTAAAAGTGACATTTAAAAAATTCAAATCTGAAAGCTCCATGTGGACCAATTATGAATTGATCATGTTTCTTCGACCCTCGACTAATGACTAGGTATGCCATGCCACAACCTTTTGGCAATTCCTTTAATCATTTTGATTTTGTCATGTGAGAAATCCCCATTTTAATCATTTTCTAGAAGCCTCTGCACAGCTGGATCTAATAGGTAAATCCTTTTCACTCTCGAGGCAACACCTTTTTCATATTTTGCACCTGCAACCTTCATCATTTCATCCTTTTCCCTATCTCTTTCCTCTGTAGCTCTACCCCATGCATCCATCTTCTCTTGTAATTCACATTTTTGCAACCTGAGCAATTCCAACTTGCAAAATATCCACCTTAACAATCCTTGGAGTCACAAATTAAGTTCTAAATCCATTCAATGGCACTTTGCTCTTTAAAAATGACAAGGAATTTCATCAAAAATGATGAAAAATAGCTTGGTGCATATTCAGCATCTCCAGGAGTCCTTTGGAGTCAAAATCTATGGAAAAATAGATGCAATACATAGCAACCATTGATTTTGTCCTTTTCTACTTTATATTATAGTTGTCCATGTGTTTCCTTGGTGCAACTACAAAGGAGAAGTACAGGGAGAAAGTTTCCAATGAAGCGCGGGCCTTCCACATGCCTTAGGCCCAAGAAAAATGCCTTTTGGCCTTTGAAAAAGTCTCAAGTAAAAAAGGAGCCAATGGAAGCCTCCATGTGTCTCAATGGTACAGAGCCATTGTAAGATGGTCCCCAAATGTTGGAGACCCCAAACAAGCATGGGCTCACCAACATGTCTCAGTTCTGGAATATTTGTTAAAACATTTGAAGGATCAATGGAAGGTGCCATGTGTCTAGGGTCTTCGAGACAATTTTCCTTAAATCCGTTGAAAATTCCAAGCAAGGCTAGAGTGAGTGGAATCTTCCAAGTGTCCTCTTAGTCGCTTCTTCAAAATAAAATTTAGGGTCTGGTCCCCAAATAGGCGTAAAAGTCCCTCCATGTGTCCAGGCCTTAATGAAAATTATCTTTGAAAATTTTAAGTATAGAGTAGAGCTTCGAGTATGGCATAAGCCTCCACATGTCTCCCTGATCGCAATTCCATTTAAGTGGGGACCCTGATTGGCGGGTCCTACAAATGAGTGTCACCAGCTATGTGCTACAAAACTGACCAACGACATGAAAAATATTTCTAAGTCTTGTGGCAAGGATAGCGGAAACCTCTAATCTATCTCCCTGATGCAACTCCAAGGTCAAACCAAAAGGTGAATTTTCAGATGAGCCATATTATTTTGTCAACCCTCCACGTGGACAAGTTTTGAATTGAAGTGAGACCTTATGTTTCAAAGTGCCCCGCTAAGCCCCATCTAACCACTAAAGGCTCATGTTTCATACAGATGCTGAGATATGGAATTTGACAGGGAAAAACACACCTGTCAAACAAATAAAATGTAGGAAGATCACCATTTGTGCCAGAAATGAATCTTTCTTCAAGGAAAAGAATTTGGAAATGATATAAGGCCCAAATATGATCTTCCAAGCACATATCTAATCACGTTTCCATAGATATTTGGGACAAAAATGATAGGGAACAACAAAACGTGGTGACTGTGGAAAACTTTCCCAAAGGAAGGGAAAAACCCAATTTTACGCCCAAGTTACAAATTTTCAAATGGATAGAGGAACATGAAAAAAAACTCAGGATTTTAAGTGATCCTTGACCAAAGAAGGGACAAACTGTCATGGAAACCAAATGAAGGAAAGTTTTCATGCATCAATACAGGGAGATAGAAAAGATGACAGAGATCACAAATTGAAGAATTTTAAGGACAAATGGGGCGAGATCAAAATGAGCACTAACATCGGCTCCGGCTCGAGGATGGGAACTCCCATGTGAGTTCCACAAGAAAAAATAGAGAATACCAAGTGCCAAAATTGAACCATTGGGCAATGGAGTCAAAGAATAAGCTTGCAGAGCAGAGTACAATAATAACCAACCCCCAAGGATGAACTGAGAAACCAAAAAACTGGTCACCAAGGACAACGACAAAAAAAAATAAAAACACAAAAGAAGAAAGAAACCAAAAAGACTATACACTGTAGAATGGTGTATACCTTGATTCTTGAGAAATCAATCAAGGAAATGTTTCAAATGCCTACCATTAACAGGAAATTCAAACAGTTCCCCATCTAAGTCTTTTAGGAAGAAGGTATTTTCACCAATTCGAATATCAATTGAATAAGGGCCCATCCACAATGCATCAAATTTACCATGCTTGCCCTTATCTTCATGCATGTTATCCCATAATAGCACAAGATGCCCAATGCTGAAAGCTCTTGGAGTCACCTTCTTGTCAAATAACTTCTTCAAATTTTCTCTGAACTTCAAATGCCGTTGATGGGATGCCCTTCTTTCTTCATCTAACTCAATAATATGATTGATTCGAGCATCATATGGACTAAATTCTTGATCTTCAATTTGTTGAACAAACTGAAATGAAGAAAATTCAAATGAAGGGGAAGCAAAGCTTGAGTTCCATATACCAACTCAAATGGGCTTTTACCAGTAGCTCTTTTGATAGTGATTTTGTCAGCCCAAACAACATACTTCATTTGCTCACCCCACTTCTTTTTGTTCATCTCCAAGGTTCTTCTAATGATCTTCAACAAGTTTTTATTACTAGAATCATCTTGTCCATTTCCTTAGGGATTGTAGTTAGAAGCATATGTCAAATTGATCCATACTCATTTGCACATTGCCACCAAAGGTTTGGCTCTAAAACTCATGGCATTATCAGCAACAATCTTAGTTGGTACTCAAAATCTGCATATGATTTGATTCAGCATGAAGTCCATGATAACTTGGTGTGTTGTTTTCTTGGTGGGGATTGCTTCCACCCACTTAGTGAAATAATCAGTGGCTACAAGAATCCATTTATGACCAACATTGGAAGGATCTGAAATTTCACCAATGAAATCCATTCCCCATTTCTTAAATAGGGCTTCAATTGACACAGCTACAAAGGAAGGGAGCCTGAAGCTTTCACTCTTCCAAAAAAATGCTGACAACTTTCACATTTCCTAACCAATAGAGTTGTATCTTTGAACAGAGTTGGCCACCAATAACCAGCCCTCAAGATTTTATGTGTTGTAACTCTTCCAGCAAAATTTCCCCCACAAAATCCTCCATGGAGATCAGCAATTACCTTTGGGGGCTTCATCTTCAGCAATGCATCTTAAGAGCACTCCCTCAAGGTTCTTCCAAGATAACCCAAAATTAGTAATGACATATTTTTGGGAGGCTAACTTAAGAGCTATTTTCTGATTTTTACTCAAATGTTCAGGGCAACATAGATGTCTGAGATAAAATGATTATATCTTTGTACCATTCAGAGCTTACCAAATTTTCAAGGACATCCACCCTTTCTCCTTCTACTTCATTCACCTCAATGGTTTGCAAGTTTCTCTCAGCCATAAGCTTAGCTAGGCCCAAACCTCTTATCAATTTCGTGGTTTGGATATCCATGTCATATTCTTATAATTTGTTTACCCATCTGCATATTTTTCTTGAGACCTCCATTTTTGATAAGATATCTTTCACCATGGTGTGGGGAACATAAGCAACAAATTTAGATCTCAAGATGTAAGGTCTAAAAACCTTTGTAGCTTTCACCAAGGAAAATGCTTGCTTCTCCATGATGTGTACTTCAACTCAGCTCCTTGCAATGCCTTACTGAAAAAGGAAATTGGTCTTTTAGCCCCTTCATCATCCTTCTGCAACAAGATAGATGCAACTGGTGTTTTCTGAAGCAAAAGAAAACATTTGAAAAGGCTTCTTGTAATTTGGAGCTTCCAAAATATGGGCAATGCTTTAATGCTTCTTTGATCCCATTAAAAGCTTGAATAAAAGATTCTTCCCATTTGATAACTTTATCATTCTTCAGCATGCTAGTAATGGGGATGGTCAGCTCAGAAAAGTTAGACACAAATCTTTTGATAAAGTTTATTTGTCCAAAGAAGGATTGAACTCCCTTCTTAGTTCTTGGAATCGGAACCTTGTTGATGGCTTCCACTCTCTCAGGATCAATCATGACCCCTTCCTTTAATACAATGTGACCAAAGAAACTTTTCATTTTGCACTCCAAAATGGCACTTCTTGGGATTCAATGATATGCCATACTCTCTACACCTTAACAACATTCGCTCCAAGTGTTGCAAGTGATCATTTCTTTTTCTAGAAAACACAGTTACATCATCTTGATAAACAACAATGAAATCATTAATATAACCAACAAACGCTACATCCATTGCTCTTTGGAAAGTTGCTCCAGTATTCATTAATCCAAAAGGCATCCTTACATACACATAAGTTCCCCAAGGAGTGGTAAAGATGGCCTTTATTCTTTATGACTCCTTCACAACAACTTGATTATAGCCATAAAAACCATCCAAATTGGATAACAATTCAGAACCAGTTACCAATTATAGCATATTCTCCATGTTTGGTAGAGGGTAATTATCTTTCAATGATGCTTTATTCAAGTTTCTAAAGTCAACGCACAACCTTATATCACTATTCTTTTTTCTGACAGGTACTAAATTTGCAACCCAAGATGAGTACCTTGTGGGCTGAATGATCCCTCCATCCCTCAACTTCTTCAATTCTTCTTGCATCTTCAAAGAAAGGAGCAGATTGATCAGCCTCTTTTTTTTTCCTGAAAGGCTTGGCATTAGATTCAAGAGGAATTTCATGTTGGAACAAATCTTCCCTGTATGCCTTCAAGTCAGAGTAAGACCAAGCTAGGTAGTCTTGATATTTCTTCAACAATTGAACATAGGACTACTTCTCTTCCTTGCTCAGATTGCTTCCTAACCAGATTTTACATGGTTTTTCCTTTGTGCCTAGGTCGTGCTCTTCCACATCTCTTGAAACTGACATACTTATGTTAATAATGCAATCAACATTATCAAAGTTTGATTCAAGTGCCACCAAACCTCTGGGAATCATGTTTGTCTTCAATTGGATGATGTCTTTGCCAAATAAATTTTCCTTTCCTTCAGCAACACACACCATTAGTTCCCAATCTATATTTTGGTCAACAAACCTTTCCTTGGTTTTGCAAAAACCATATCACCTGGGCATCATCATCGATCACTTTCCAATTTTTAATGTTGTCAGGGACAGATGGCCTTCTTAGCATCTCAACATCATACTTGCAAAAAATGGAGATATTGTACAATTTCCAAATCTGGATCCTAGCACTATTAACTTGTCTGCAACAACATTAACCTTTCTATCATGGTGCACAATATTAAATGAGTCAAACCTTTCAATCAAATTCCTAGACTACATGCTTGTATTATTTCATTCTTTTATTTTTAGTAGCATATAGTTTTCTAATTTTGCTTGACAATCGGTTATGAATCTCGTTTGACAATGATATCCTTTACACCATATTTTCATGCAGTTCTCAAACCCAATAATAATGCTTAATATTCAACAATGTTGTTAGTGAATTCAAGAGTTGAGTTTGAAAGAAAAAACAAACTCTTCCTGGCATGGAGAAATCAAAACAATGCCGGCACCATTTCTACAACTTGGAACATGCTCCATCGAATAACATAGGTCCAAGGAAAACCAATTTGTTCAAGACATTTACGTTGATCAATCTTGTTCGCTTTTCCACCAGCAAATCCAAAAAACTTATAAACATATGTATCATCATACAACACTTCATAAGAAGCATTATTGGGATCTTCAATGAGGTGTAACATATTCTTCTCTCCATACAACTTTACAAGGCTACCTTCAATTGGAATGGTGGCAAAATACATATCCATCAAAACACTTACACCAACACTTGCAACCCACTTTCTGGATAACAACATGCCCCATTTGGTAGGGAAATCAACAATAACAACATCAAGTTTCAAGTTCTTACCCAGATAAGCTGCAAGTTATACCACCAAAACTTTTCCACATCCTACAACTGGCACCTCTCTAGAATCCATTACAGTACACTTTCCATAAGATGATCTCACTTTAATGTTCAATTCATTCATGACCTCTAGAGGCATAATATATACATGATGATTTGGAAGCAAACATATAATTGTGTAGCAGTCAGTCCTTAATAATCACCGTTGTAAAAAATGGATGAACATTTAATTGAGACTCAACCAAAGATGTTCCCAAGTAAACTTCAGGTGGTTCACCTATCTCCTCCAATGCTGGTGGTTTTTCTAGGTCTGCAATGGTTGGAGGAGGAGTGTCTACATTATTTATATTTCTTCCTTGGGTACTCCTATCTTCATCCAATCCCAAATAATCAAAGGCCCTCTTATTGTTCTCAGGAATCCAAAGCAATTCAACAATTAGGAACTAGAAATCTTGATTTGACTCAAGACTTGGGTAATGTCATAAGGAATGTATTTGGGAAAAGTAGCATTTGGAGAAATATTGACAAACTCATCGGATGACACAAGATTTTTCACATTTTAAGCATGGGTGGGAACACCAATTCTACTTGAGACAACAAGGCCTTTGCTAGATGCATCTTTCTTTGGATGTTTCTTTTGGGATATTGGTGAGAATTGGGGTTTTTGGTTTTTCTTGAGGCCCTGCCCCTTTGACAACTTTACTTCTTGTGTTATACTCCTTTTCTTGGGCAACAATAACATTCATTAACAACTACCTATCCTCTTCTGATGGTATTCCTCCATCATACTTCTTAATCATTAAATCTCTTAGATACTCAAAATCATTATAAGGAAGTTCAAAAGCCTGTACCATATCTATTTCTAAAGTATGAGAGGGACAAAGAAGAGGTACCCAGTGAATGCAATCCCAAAAAATTGCAGAATTTCTTGCACTTATTACTTTAGTTGAAGTTGTCTCCTTGGTGTGATCTTGTACAACAGTCCACCATGCATGCATCATCATCAGTGTTATCATCATTAGCAACTCTATTCAACTTGTAGATCTACTTCAGATGGTGGGTGGGGTAAGAAACATTTATCACACTAATAAATTTCATTTATCTCTTTAACAACAGTCAACTCTAGGGATTTAGAGGATCAGGCACTACTCTATTTTCCCTGGCTTGGGGTTGTCTAGCTCCCATGGGTCCTTTACCTCTTTCATCATATCTCTGATCATTTCTAGGATTATTTACAATTATGTCTTGTCCTTATTTCCTATGCTAACCTTGAGAACCATGTCCAATTCCTTTCTTCTGCCATGGCTAGCTTGTAAGAGATTTCTTTGACAGCTCTCTATCCAAAGTCTTTACAACTTCCTCAAAATCCACAACCTTACTTTATTGAGGATTCTCTGGGTTAATCAGTTTAACACCCTCCCAATAAGGAGGTTTTCCAACTACTTTAATGTTGTTCTCAATTTGTAGAGCCATGGTAAAGACCTGCCTCAAAGTTCCAAGGTTCTTATCCCTCAAATATTAAGAAACTTGTCTTATCAAATGCATCTGAATACTTTATCAGACATGATTCATCACATGGCCTCAAATTAATAGGAAGTCTTCTTAATATTTTATTAAATCTTATATTGAAATCATGCATTGATTCATTAGGATTCTTTTTTATATTTTCAAATTCTAATAAAAGAAACCTAGGGTTTATTTTATCTCCATATTCAAGTCTAAAATAATTCTTCATCTCTGTCCAAGAATCAATGGAATTATCTGGCAAATATTTATACCAATCCCTTGCATCTTCTTCTAGAGTATGGATAAACAATTTAAAGTACAAATAATCAAATTCTGATTTTAAAGTCCTCCATCATATTGAAAAAGAGCTTATAGTGCTGATCACTAGTGATTACATTATTTCCTTGAAAATTAGGCAATCTATTTCTTACATCTTGTGACACAACATTTGGATAGCCAACCATACCTCTAAAATTGATTGGACCAAAAGTGTTAACAAAAAATGGAGGTTTGGGTAGAAGATTGAGCCATATTATTTTGAGGAGGTGATCATACAGGAGAAACAAAATGATGAGGAGTGAGGGATCTGTGTGGTACAAGGATGCATTTCTCAGAATGAATTCCCTCTAAAGGATCTATTTCTTGGAAAACTCTATCAGATTTGGAAAATACAGGGGCAAATTGAGAAGAAAATTTTCCAAATACAAAAAAAGGCCCCTCTCCAGATGGATAATTAAATTCAACAAAGAGACTACCATATTCAAAAGTACTTGAGGAAGTATTGCAATCTTCAATCATAGGCTGATCAATTTCACCAATGGAGATCTCTTTTCTTGATGTTTGATCTCCAACAACCTTTCAAATTCTTCTTCCTTATGAATTAGACTTTCCCAACTCTGAAAAAAACCTTCTACTAGGTTCCTTGGCAAAGAAATATCTTCTTCCTTCCATCTTTCTGGAGATTAATGAAAAATATTACTTGATATATATTAATACATTGGTATTTATTAAGAATTTAAACAACACAGAGTCACCACTAAGTATTTTCACCTTATTTTGTGTGAATACACTATGAAAGACCTATCAAATTTCTATTAATACCAGATTCATGAAAATCTTACAAGATCTGCTCTTCTTCTACCCAAATTTGTCAATGATGATACAAATGTTAGTGTAATAATTATATAAGCTAGAAATATTGCACTCAGAACTTATAAATTTGAATAGTTCTTACAAATTTGAGTAGATAATGATCTTTCAGCAATGTATTAACACTTAGACCATGTAAGAAACATTACTAGGGTCTATATGTATTGAATTTGTAAACTAATTCAAAGAGTCCTCGGAAAAGGTGCCATGAGTGTTGGTATCTAAATTTTTTCTACTTTTCAAGCTGAGCAGTATCATAGATTCAACATGGATCTTAGAGATAGATAGATCATAATTTCTATCATTTTGTAGCTGGGGATGAGATCTAATTGGCTCTTTATCACTTAGATTTGTGGAGAGATGGATAAAACCTTGAAGAGGATTTGACCTATCCTCACTACTTTAGGCCGTGCCTTTCAACCAAGGTGAGAGGACCTGTAGTGTAACCCTTGTTTGATGAAGGAGATGGAGATTTCATTATTTTTGCAAAAAAATTATGAAGAAAACCTTGGGAAAGTATGATCAGTATTCCATAAGTTAACTCTTAAGAGTTGTCACTTATAAAATATGGAGACACTTTCAAAACAAGGCTAAGGTTATTGAAGACATTATGAAATCCTAATTGTTCTGCATATTTTAGTAAATAGATTTTGTTCCTTTGTTGATATATAGGGAAAACATGGGTAGTTTAGGATGGATTCATGGTTGTTGAATAATATTTTTCGGAGGTTAAGAAGGATAAAGTTGATTATACAAAATCTTTGAGAGACTTCACAACAATTAGAAAGTTAAAAGACATAAATCTTCAGAATAGCTAAGATATTCCTTCAACCAAAAGGTGTGCTTTAATGGAGGCTCAGATCAGCATGGTTTCACAGAATCTTCAAGAATATAACATAAAGGCTCGAGCTAAAGATTCAATAAAACATCAAATACCGTTAGTTCCTTACGACTAAGATACACTCAAAGGCTTACAAACAATATTTATCAACAAATGATAGTGAAGTGATTTTAAGTTGTTTATGAAATCTCTTCTTGAAATGAAATTGCAAATTCCACTAAATTGTCACAGGGACGAAATCCTATGTGATTCAGAGGTACTTCAACACAAGATTACAATAGGAATAAGAAAAATTACTTGCACACATTCTTAAACAAAGCAGACACAAATTTCTCCAATATTGACAAAAATAACTTGAAATTGATTAGATTAATCAGCAAGAAAAAGAATCCAGAGAAATATCAGAGCTTCTCAATGGCTATACATATGTAACCAACTTGACATGATATCAAATCTAACATAAAATAAATTAACCAGGTATCTCGGATTGGTATCTCAGGAAGATGAACTCTCTCAAATTTTCTCTTAAGAATTCAAACCCCAACCCTTTACAAGAGTATTCTCATTCCATGTATACATTTCACTTGCTCACTTATCCCAAATTTTCCCCCAAAAAAATAAAAATATTTGAGGGACCTTTGCTTGTTACCATTCTACCTCAGAAAGTGAAGTTTTACAAATTCACATCTGAAAGGTACTAGCCAGACCAATTATGAACTGATCATGTTTCTCAGGCCCTTGACTAATGACTAGGATGTCATGCCACAACATTTTTGTAGTCCTTCTAATCATTCTGACTCCTTCATGTGAGAAATCCCCATTTTAATAATTTTCTGGAGGCTCTACACAATTAGATCTGACAGGTAATCCTTTTCACTCTCGAGGAAACACCTTTTTCATCTTTTACACCTGCAACCTTCATCATTTCATCCTTTTCTTTCTCTTTCCTCTATAACTCTGCCTTGCATCCATCTTCTCTGGTAATTCAAATTTTTACAAGTTCATGAGTATTTCAAACTTCAAAATATCAACCTTAACAATCCTTGGACTCACAAACTAAGTTCTGAATCCATTCAATAGCACTTTGCATAAAAAATAGTGTGTATTCACATCTCCAACAGTCTTGGAGAAAAAATGGCAGAAAAATAGACGTAATGCATAGCAACCATTGATTCTTCCCCTTCTCTACCTTATTTTATAGCCATCCACATGTTTCCTTAGCGTAACTACAAGGGAAAAGTACAGGGGAAAGTTTCCAAACAAGCACAGGCCTTCCATGTGCCATAGGCCCAAGAAAAACATCTTTTGGCCATTGAAAAAGTCTCAATAAAAAGGAGCCAGTAGAAGCCTCCACGTGTCTTAATGGCACACTTTGAGATGGTCCCCAAAATTGGAGACCCTAAACAAGCACGAGCTCACCACATGTCTCAGTCCGCTAGAGTTGTTAAAAAGTTCAAGGATCAGCAGAAGGTGCCATGTGTATAGGGTCTGAGACAATTTTACTTGGTCGTTTAAAAGTCAAAGCAAGGGAAGAGTGAGTGGAAGCCTCCAAGTGTCCTCTTAGCATGTCTTAAAAATAAAATTTAGGGGCTGGTTGCCAAACAGGTGCGGTGCCTCCACGTGTCCTAGGCCTCAGAAAATTACTTTGAAAAGTTTATGTATAGAGTGTAGCCAACAGAAGCCTCCACATGTCTCCCTGTCGTAATTGTTAAGGTGGGGCCCTGAGGTAGATCTTAAAATGAGTGTTGACCCTCCACATGTCCATGGTCCGCCAAAGCTGCACCAACCATATGAAAAAATTGTCTAAGTCTAGGCAAGGTAGTGGAAACCTCCATGTGTCTCCCTGGCACAACTCGAAGGTCAAACCAAAAGGTGAATTTTTAGATGAGCGTTGGCCCTCCACATGGACAAGTATTGAGCTGAAGTGGTCCTTAGAGTTTCAAAGTTCCCTTCCAAGCCACATCCAACTAGAAAGGGCCACATTTCCACATATGCTAAACTATAGATTTGACAGGGAAAAATACACCCGTCAAACCGTACAATGCAAGAAGATCACCATTTGCACCTGGAAATGAATCCTTCTTTAAGGATAGATAATTTAGAAATGATATAAGGCCCAAATATGATCCTCTGAGTCACATCTAATCATGTTTCCACAGATATTTTGGACAAAAATGACAAGGAAAACAAAACGTGTATGTGGAAAATGGAAGGAAGGGAAAAAACCTAATTTTATGCCCAAGTTATAAATCTTTCACATGGACAGAGGAATGGAAAACAAACTCAGGATTTAAAGTGATCTTTGAACAAGGAAGGGACTGATCATAGCAACCAAATGAAGAATAGATCTTTCATGCATCAATACGAGGAGATAGAAAAGACGTCAGAGCCCGCAAATTGAAGAATTTCAAGGACAAACAGGGTGAGATCAAATTGAGCACCAACACTGTTAATATTTCTAATGATGATTCTTATAATGAAAATATTGTAAATGATGTTGACAATGTTTCTTGAGTTTATGCTTTGGATTTTTCTAATTCTCCTGTCTCCCTAGCTAAGAAAGTAAGATGGGTTCAAATTGTATTAGAAATTTTTAATCATATAGACCTTAGGAAAATGACCAGAAACCATCATATGTACCATGCATTAATTACCTTGTATGAACCTAAGCCATAAAGTATTATAGATTCTAGGTGGTTATACAAATTAAAATATAATGTTGATGGTAGTATTGACAAACATAAAGCTAGACTTGTTGCTACAAGTTTCACTTAGAAACCTAGTATTGATTATGTCGAGACCTTTCCTATTATAGCTAAGATGAGTACTGTTAGGGCCTTTGTTGCTATTTCTGCTCATTTTTGGGTGGGAAATCCTTCAAATGAATAAGAAAAATTATTTTTTGAAGTGTGATTTAGAAGAAGAACTTTACATGTTTCAACCTACAGGATTTGAAGAAACTAGTAAAGAAAACTAGGTTTGTAAGTTGAGAAATCCTTGTATGGTTTAAAGAAAGCTCCTAGATCTTAGTATGTGAAAATTGTGTCCTTCTTTCAATTGTTAGGTTTTGTTAACTGTTCTTCTAACAATTATATATTCATCAAGCAATAAGGCTCACATATTTCCATTATATGTATATATGTTGATTATTTTTCTTATTACTTGTGACAATTCTACTTCAATTCAGAGGATTAAAGAGAAATTGAAGCGGTAATTTGTAATGAATGAGTTATGTCTCTCACATCATGTTCTTTGTATGAATGTATTTAATTCTATTGTTATTTTTCAAAACACAATATGTAACCATTGTATTGAAAAGTTTCTTATGATTGATTGTAAACTATTTTCTACTTCAATGGAAGTTGGAATAAATATTGATCATAAATCTGCATATGAAAAATGTTGATCCTATTTTATATACGTTGTTATTTTATAGTTTAACTTATCTAATTATAAGTAGATCAAATATTTTCTATATAGTAGGAATTAATCAAAGGTTTATGCAGGAAAATTTTTTAGAGATCAGTGGAAACTTGCAAAAAGAATTTTTAGATATATTAAAAGAACAATCAATTATGGGTGGCATTATACTAAGAATGAAAATGCTATCTTATATAGATTTTACAATTCTAGCCATACTGATGTTGTGTTATAAAATATACTAGATATGTGTTCAAGTTTTTTTGGTGTAGGAACCATTACTTGGAAAAAAAAATGTAATCAACAATCTCCATTTCTTTTACTGAGGTAGAAAAGTACAATGGAAGGCATAAAGAAGCCATGTGGTTGTAATAGATATTGGTAGAGATACACATGGAAGTTAAAGGAAGTATTCCTCTTTTGTGTGGTGGTTAGAGTTGTATTACTCTTCATTAAGAATCCAGTTCAACATCAGAGGTTGAAGCACATTTAGATAAATATACGCTTCACATGTGAGAAGGTGCTAAGTGATGAGATAAATCTCAAGTTCATGTTGACTGAAGAGAAGGTTGCTGACATCTTCACAAAGTTCCTGAGTACTACAAAGTTTTGTCACTTTCATGAAAATGTTGGATTGTCAGAGTTTCCATTGATGGGGAGTGTGCATGAAAATTTCACCTCCTAATGGAACTTGGTTTTTGTAAAAGACCTTTGGGCAAGTGTAAAAAAGACCTTTTGACAAGTGTAAAAATACCTTCGGGCATGTATACCTCCTTGACTTATTTTTTAGAAATAATTATAGAAAGATATTAAAGGCGGTCTTCAGTAAAATCTTTAGTGCTATTGATTTTACTTGTAAACATCCAATACAAGCATATTTTTTAGCATATCCTTGATTTTAAAAGGCTCCTATATGATTGGGTTCAATAACCTAGTAAGAGAACCTGTGAGAACATATAAAACTCACAAACACTGCTTAGCCCTTGATCATGCGATAATATTTGAGATTCCAAATCCTTTTGTACCAAAAGGTAAATTGAGTATGATGAAGGTGTTATAATTCTTTCAACCAATATGCTAGCCTAAAACCTTTATGGTTTAAGGATTATAAATCCTATAGTGTACCAAGGGTAGGTAATCTATTGACGTATATTATGTTATCCCACTTAACATTAAGGGGGATTGTTGGAACATAATGATTAAGTGGTCTGGCCAACCCTTAATGTATATGGGTCCATCACTAATATATAGGTTAATATTTAATAATATGAAATATTTATATTTCTATTATTAAATATGCTAACCTAGGTATGTAATTTAGGTTAAATATTTAATATCATGAAATGATTATATTTCTAATATTAAATATTATAAACCTAGGCACATATGTTTCAACCATTTAGGTTGAAAAGGTGGGTCGGGAGACATACATGATGACCTTATATAAAATGGAATCTAGGTCCTCATTTGATATATCTGGGAAATATATGAAAGGTGTATAAATCAAGTGATTTGGTTTTACCCTTGATAAATAGGGTTTTAAAGGAGGAGGTGATTTTACTAGATGTAAAATAAGTTCTCTGAAGTAAAAGGTTATTTTCAAAGTGATTTTTACCCTATTGGAGTTTTCCACTATAAATACTCTGTCATCTCTGTTATTTATTTCCTATAAGTATTTATTTATTTACTTATGTTATGATTCAATTCTTATTTAAATATTTATCGTAACGTTATATAATATGTAAGTTGATTATATCTGTATTTATTATAATCCTAAAATTCTAACAATTCTGAAACTAGAGGATCGATCACTAATAATGAAAAATATCATCAATTATGGTTCAATAAATGCAATATCCTTGGTTGTGTTCCCAAGACTCAGATCAATGCTTTGGGTTGTGTTTTCGTTCCACGTGTAGGTAAGGTGGCACTCGTACAATCTCATTTCAGTAAAGTGTAAGTTGATGAATTCAATCCATGGGAATTTCCTCATATTTCTCCAAGAGTTGTATTTTCATCATCGAAATATTCTTCATCCTTAGATTGATCTCTCTCTTCTTCTCTCTCTTCTTCCCTATCTCTCTATGTTCTAATTCTTCATTAGGAATTTACATTTTTTCTTTTTTAACTTATTTAATTATGTGGCATTTTAATTTTATATTGTATAAGTTATCTTCCATTGTTAATAAAGTGGGTTTTTTAATTACTATAGAAATATGAAAGGTCACAAGTGATAGAGAAGATAACATTTTTGTCGTAGGAAGATGAAGAGACATATTGTAAATTTATTTGTTGGGGTGGGATCTCGATTCCAAAGGGTTGATAGTTATTGTTCTCTTACTATAAGAAATAAGATATTTATTTCATTTTATTTTCTATGTTCCTTTACTTCCTACTCTCAAATTTGCAAGAATTGTAATCTTGAATAACCAAGAAAGAGATTTATATCTTTTAGGATTAAATCAAATAAAAAAAAATGTCTTTGATTTGTTAATCTTGGTATTGTTTACATGGTTGTTGTTATCCATTTTTCCCCTCAGGAAAAATTGAACAAATGCAGCCTTGTAAAAGAAACGAATGGAGGCCCAGGCGAGAAATTTTGGAGTTTTGGCATATGGCATTTCGGAGAAAAAAAATGGAAAAAAGGAATCAGAAAAGTCTAAAATCCTGAAGACTAAAAGTCTAAATTTTGGAGTTTAAGAGATTAAGATATGTCGGGGACCGCAAGAAAGAAAAATTCCAAAAGGAAAAAAATACGAAAGGAAAAAGTCTGAAAGGCAGAAAAGTTCTAAAATTCTAAAATTCTAAAATTTGAAACTTTGGGGTTTCAAAGTTTTAAAGATAAGAGATGTTTGGTTTGAAAATGGATCAAAATTCCACAAAATCTTGAATTCTAAAAATCAGAAAGGGTTTGAATTTCGGAGGTCAACTTGGTTTTGGGGTCAATGTGGTGTAATTTTCAAAGTTTTGCAGTTTCAAAACTCTCGAGGCGATTTGAAGAATGAACAATGTCACGGGTCTAAAAGGAAAAATGTTCTCAAAGTTTGAAAGTCTGAATTTTGGACATTTGGGTTTTGGAGTTTCAATTTTTTTGCACGCCCAAGCAGATTAACAGTAACAAAAACTCTAAAGTCAAAATGTTTGAAAGTCCAAATTTTTGGATTTTGGCAGGTTGCATGCATTTCAGAGTCTGAAAGAACAGAGCCAACCACTCACATTTTTTGTAGAATTACCCCCCAAATTTTAGATGGCCATAAATTTTGACTGGAAACTTGGATTTACACAAGAAATGACTCTTTGGAATGATATCAGTGTTCTCTACACATATAAGTATGTGCTTAATTTAAGTGAGACTAAGTTATTAAAAATGAAGAAATATAGTCCATCATTTTAGAGGGTGTCCCAAGTTTCTCACGTACCACAATAATGAAGGTATGGCTTTCCTTTCTTTCCTGGTAAGGAATATTACATGGGGGTATGAATTTTACAGTGGCACCATTATTTTTACAAGTGAATTCAATGCATTTTAGGGTGGTTGAATAATGATTTTGAAATTCTTCTATCTCCTTTTCTCATTCTTCTATATATTGTAAGGAGGGTCATTTTTCTAAGGAGTTGGATAATTTTTCTTTGCACCCTTCCTTCTTCCCTTTTCTACAAGTGAACTTGTGGAGTTCAAACCTCTCATTCATGTTTTAATGCAATTTTTTACCTCTTGGGCCAATGTAATGGATTGTATTAAATTTTTGGAGCAATAATAGAAGTCTGTGGATGAATTTAAACCCTTTGTTTTGTTCATTTATTTCATCTGATCTCACATTCCAATCCCTTTTATCTATGCATGGTATTTGTGTTACAATTTTAATGTTTTGTTTTTTATGGAAAAAATAAGTTTTCAACATTCCTTTTGGTGTATCACCTTTGTTAGTTTAGGTTTAATTTCTTGTAATCTTCTTAACCTTGTCTCCTTGGAAAGCAAGAGTAGATTTTAGATTAGATCCTCTACAATTCGAATGTGTGCATAGGAATAGAGTAATATAAACCGAACTTCATCCGGATAGCTTTCTCAATTGCAAAGTCCCACACTTTGGGAAAAGCTCCATATTATGCAAGCACACTAAGAGTTTTAACCCATTGAGTTACATACATTCAGGGGTGTTGTGATTACGCATTAACAGTTTTTTTATTTCGATTGGATGTGGACCTACTATGATTAATATTAGTGGAATTATCAAGTTCATATTCATTTCATTAACCCTCCATCTCTATATTATTATCTCCCCTTCACCTCTCTCCAATAAAATTCCTCCCTTGTGTCCTATAAAAGAAATTTTGCATAGGTTTAGTGGAGTATTCCTTGGCGATACCTTTCCTAATGGCCACCACATATTTTTCTTTTCCCACATTCAATAAATGGTAGCCTCCCCATTCACAAATCGAGGGACTTAGCCTTGGAGCATTGGTGAAAAATCACTAATTTTCCATTACGATAAATTATTTTGCAAATAAAAATTTGTGCCTACTATCGAGTAGATTTTATTGTTTTGCACCCCATAAAGATCCAAAATAAAAACAAAAATCAAATGTGAAATTAAAAATTAAAATTAAAAGGTGACTCTACTAAGGAAAAAATACATGTCACATTCATTTCTCACATCTGGTTACCACTAGAAGATGAATTCTAAAGATTGGTTTTCAACATCAATAAATTATAGTAAAAATGAAGAATAAGACAACTATCAAGGCATCCAAGTTTTAGAACATTAACCATTCTTGGAAAGTTGTACCAAAGGTATGGATTATAATATAATAAAGAGGTCTCTCATATTGACTTAAAATATGCAATCAACAAAAGGAAAGAAATTCATGGATACTCCTACACAAGTTATAGAAATGAATAGGAAACTATAATCAAGGATATCCCAATTGCATACGATGATCCTATAATTAAATCCTTATGGTTTTAGTTCAATAGGAGTTTTACTATAGGTAATAAAATAGGGATAACACCTACTAATGACCAAGATTACAATAATTTGATGACAAGAGTATAAAAAAGTTCTAAAAGTTTACAAGGATGTGAGGATGAATCCTTAGAAGAGGTAAGTCAAGATAAATTGATTTTATAAGAGAGATCTCATGAAAATAATGTTTTAGACTCTATGTTACTAGCTGAAAAACTCAAAATGTTAATTATCTTTTGTTTCCCTTCCCTTGGAAGATTTACTTGTTTATGGAGATGAGGAGATGATATCTTTGAAAAAGGAGTACGTAACAATAATTTTGAGACTTGCAAAAGGAAATTCAAACTCCCAACTCATTTTTGAAATCCTACCCTGTGTCATGGCTATGCAAAATAAGTATGATCATCTTGAGACACTACATACTGAGGAGAAGAAAAGTCATTTTCTTGAAGTATATTCTGATAAATATTTATACTATAAATTGTTTATTCCAAAAATAAACTTCATTGTCACTCATGATTATTCTCTTCTATAAAATTAGAATGAAATTAAAATTAGCATCTTGGTATTTAATTCAAAGACAACATAAATGTTGAGTTTTTATCCATAGATGTACTTCTACTTGATGTAAAATCCTCTTGATAAGAAACATGCCTAAGTAATAAACACCTCTGTATCAAAATAAATGATCTAAATGTTGTTTAAAAACATATATTTTTTACAAAATCAAACAATCACAACCTATTCCTTAAGATTTGGCCATTTAGCTAGGATGAACAATTTTTTAAGGCATCCTCGATGTACATTTTAGTATGTGAGGAAAATTTTCATGAAATTTGGGAATGTTATCTAAGACATGGTTCACAAGATGAAATCCCCCCTCCCCTTCACTCTAGAAATTTTAGTGGAGCTTGGTAAACAATGAATTTTTTTTCTTGTGGGATCTAGTCTAAGGCCTGTGTATTTGAGGAAAATACACCCCTTAATTCAGTGGACGGATTCCACATAAAATTGAACCCCTACATACAAAAAATGACTTTAATTTATATTAGCATGAATTTATATATCCCACTGACACATGGGCTTTGTATAAATGATTAGTTAATGACGTCCTTACCATCAAACCCTCTAAATAGAAAATATAATCAAAATTATTTCTGATTTCCATGATCACCATTTCATGCATGGAAAGATCATACACAATTAAGATGAGGTATAATCAAGAAGAAAAATATGTTGAGGGGAAACAAAAACCCCTGTAAGGGTGGTTAAAGCAAGATTAATCTAATATATAACAATTTAATAAGAAGCATAAGTTTTTAACGAAAAGATTAACCCAATATTTTTAACCTTCATCAAGAAACATACATGTTTAGAGAAATTATTTAATCCAATAGTATTATTCCTATCATGAAATGAAATGTAATTTTCGAGAGTAAAAATAGCAAACAATGAAATTAGATAACAAGGATGATGTTTACATAACTTGGTCTTATTGTTTACTTGGGTTGTTTGTTTTGGGAAATTTATCTTTGGAAAGTGAGTATGGAAACCTATGCCCCAAACTTTAGTAGTTTTAAATAAAAAATTAGCTCAAAAAATGATATCTAACCAACAAAAAGGTGAGATAGATTCGAAAAACTTAGCTATCTGTCACAAGTTTGTTGATATAAGTAACAAGACCATTGTTTCTCAAAATGATTATGCTAAATGGTGAATTCACTAATAGTAGGCTAAAGGCCATTAAAAATAGGCAAGGCTAATGCTATGTAAGAAATGTCATCACTATGATAAAGGCCTCTACCAAAATATGTGAGGCTACTAAAATTATGCACAGTTGCTAATAACCAAGACAAGGTCATTGAAAAGAACATTGACATTGTTATTTAGTGGAATTATCTTAACATTTCACTCATGTATTAAAAATGCACAATGGTACCTAAAAGAATAAAACACAAAATAAGTACCTATACATTAATCAAAACATGTATTAAAAATGCACGCACGCATGAAATTTTTATAAAAAAAAGTTAAATAATTAGATTCAAGCTACAAAATAGTGTTAAAATAATAGAGAAAGGACATAATGATAGTAGAAAATATGAAAAATAAAATTCCTTTTTACGGAGGTGAGGTCATTTCTAAATAGATCTAGGACATTGAAACATATCAGGGTCACCACTATGTGTGTCAAAGTCACTAATAAAATCAAGACCACTGTTATTCCTAGAAAAATTGTTGAAATAAATTGACGCCACTAACCACTGAGTCGAAACTATTAAACTATCTAAACACAATACATAGGGTGAGGTTGCTACTAGAAAAATTGAGGTCACTAGTTGTGTAAGATATTTCACTTAAAGCTAGGGTGAGGCTGATAAAAATAAGGGCGAAGATGCTAAACACGTAGAAACTCAAAAAATTAGGTAAAAACATCAAAATCACATATTTTTCTTAGCAAGATCAAATTTGGAAATCACTTCAGCTCTTTACTTCCTATAAAAAAACCCAACACTCTCAAATACCATCAAACATCCACAAGAACATAGAAATTTTGAAAGATTTGAAAATAACTTTTAGAGTAGGTTATTTACCTTAGCTCATATTCACCTAGGTACTTTACTCACCTTCTCTTTTATGTATCCTCACCCACTTGTGTGTGGATATTTTTTTATCTTATTTATATATGAGGAAAATATTATCTAGTTTTTAGGTATAGTTATTTCTTTGGTTTATGGCTTTGACTAGTTTTTTGGTGACTAGTTCTTTCCTAGATCTATGGTCTTGACTAGCTCTTTATTTCCTAGTTATTTCCTTGATATATGGCTTGAGCTGTGACCTTGACTAGTGCCTAGATTTATTTTCCTTTTTTATATAAGTAAGGCCCCTTCTCATTGTACTAAATATAGGTCCATGCTATTATATGATATTGTTGTTCATTTTTTCACAAATATTTTTGTAAATTTATTATTGTGAATTGCCTTCATCTTATTGAGTGTGATGTTTTATTAGCATATGAGTTCTTTATGGCTTAGAATGGTCTATTTATCATTTCTTTTAAAAACTTGCATGAAAGTGGTAAATGAAGATAAATCTTTTTTTTTAAATGTGCATTCAAGAGGGTGTTCCACTGGGTATGCCATATGTTTGCAGCTAAATTACCTAAGCTAATCTCATAAAGGATTTATCACCAAATAAAGCCTAGCTTAATTCCTTAATCAAATACAAAAAGATAAATAATCAAAAGAATATAATTAAACTTACAAAAAACGTTAAAAAAAGTATGAAAACCTCCTCCTATAATTAGATATGCTTTTTATGTGTATATATTTCCTTCTAAGATGAACACAAACTATGCATAATCAAGGATGCTACTAAAGGGAAAATATATCCTCGAAATGACCTAAAAGCCATGTTTTGAATCTTCTCTTACTAACATTAGAAAAGTAAGAGGATTTCTCAATTTGGAAAGCCTTAATATAATAGAAATTTTCTTCTTGAGAAAAAGTACAAGGTGTACAAAATGTAAAGGTGTAAAGGTGTAGATTGGTAGAAAGGTACCAGTTTCATTATATAGATTTCCAATTTGGGAGAAACATACATCCTAGTGAATATGTGATAAAGGAGAGGTAGAATTAGGATAAAAATTCTTAGAAGATATTAACTAGATCTTTATGACCCATGAGATTTAATTAAGGTTTAATTAATCAATTGGGATTGATTAATATGCTAGCTTTAGCTTGTAAAAGCCATTTGGTGATGATTTGGAGGGAACTTAGGAGAATTAGAGAGGTTTGAGAGAGAAGTTTGATTAATAAGAGAGTTTATTAATTAAATACAAGATCTTTAAAGGGCAATTAAATTTTTTGACTAAGGTTAATTAATTGATAATGAGTAATTAATTAATTATTAGAGGATTTGAACTAACTAAGCGACATTAATTGGCATCTAGGATGAAGAAAAGACTAATTAACTAGAAATATATTGTTAGTTAATTAAGAGAATGGTAAATATTATCTAATTAGTGTAAACTCTCTAATTATATCATAATGATGGGAATAATACAATTAGTTCAATTTTACTACTAAAATTACACAGTAAAAAATAGGCACCTGTAGTATCCTAGTGAAGAATGTCATTGTTATGATCATTGGTAGATGGTTGATCGAAATTGATATAAAAATTAGGCATATCAAGTTCATTTTAAATAAAATTTATTTCAACATTATGAGTACTATGAGAATTAGCATGTTCCATATTTATAATAGGCTTAAAAGATATAGTATCATTTTCCATGTTGTTATCGATGAGACATGTAGAAGAAACCCAAACATTAATAGAATTTTTTCATTTATTAGAGAGAGTATATAAATAAATAGTAACATTGTTATGAATAGAAGCATCAACCTGAGTATGAATATCTTTGTAGACATCCTGATAGATAGAAACATCATAATGCCTAGGAAAATCATTAATACATGTAATATCACGATCAACATGTTCATATACCTTTATAAAAGTTGAAGGACATTAATTATCAATAGATGCATATTAAAAATTATGATCATGTTTGAGACGTGGATCCAATGAGCTAGTAATGTTAGGGTCACCTAATTGTTCACAAGAAAATGAATTCTCACACACAAAATTATC
The DNA here is from genome assembly GCA_019776745.2 of Taxus chinensis. Lineage (NCBI taxonomy): Eukaryota > Viridiplantae > Streptophyta > Pinopsida > Cupressales > Taxaceae > Taxus > Taxus chinensis. The sequence continues at coordinate 666,045,772 of CM034150.1, forward strand.
ATCATATCCATTATTAGTATAATTATTGCCAATATCATCATCATAATTGTGACCACCATTAGAGTGTATATCATGTGCACATTAAAGACTAGGTACGATTGCTAGATCACTAGTAGTGGTCCTTAGAGCGAAGAGGGCCAAAACATTTTTCCATAAGGATATCTGACAACATATTGTGTATTAGGTGGAGTTTATAATCCTTTCTAAAATTGGATGACTTAAATTCTGAGTGAGGGGTACATTAGGATGTAGTAAAGAAAATATATTGTATCCTTGTTAGCATTGGTTGTGACAAAAATAGTTAAGAGAAAATCATGTAAGTAGGTAACAATTTAATTAATGACTAGCAAATGCAAGGCCAACAAGCCTGATACTATAGAAGATAGGACCTAAAATTGATGTTTAATAAAAAGTGACTTTTGTCAATATAATAAAATGGCCATTTATGACAATAAAAATAGTTAATTTGATGGAAAAAAGGATTTATTTAAAATCCAAATATAGAATTAAAAAATTACAAGGAATTTGCAAAAATGTTTATATTTTTTTACTATGCCCTTATTACTAAAAATAGTAATTTTGAATTTTAAAATTTGTGTTAAAAATTAATCTAAGAACAATAAGGTTTTGATTTTATACATCAAAATAAATAAAAACATGTATGGAATTTGAAAATATAGCCATTGTTGATATTTGTGATGGAATTTTATTTGGCAATTAGGAAACCCTAGAAAGAGATCCAAGGGAAGGATTGGCCATGAGACCCTATGGAAAAATTTTAACATGAGATTGAGGCTATGTGTTATATGAATCTTAAGTTTAGATTTGAGTATAAAATGCAGAGATGAAACCATGGGGAAACCAGGGTTTAGGATAAGGTAAAATATTGTATAACATGTTGGGTTCAACAAATTTTTAGACCATAAATAAATATATATTTTCCAATGTACACTACCATAAATATGGTGTAAATGTTTTTATAGTAGATCACCATTAAACATTCATAGCTAGAAGAACACATTAGTACTTATAATGATTGATAAAATTATACGGAATATGTGAAATGCACAAGAGGAAATAGAAACTTAGTCATACATGTCATAAAAAATAGAATATAGACGTACATATAGTTGAAAAATGAATATCATATACTGGTAGTGATTCAATTCAATTTATGGAACTAAAAACTAAGCATGAGAAATATTTTACAATTATTGTCTTATCTATAATGGAATTTCATGCTCCTAACATGTATCTATAAGGTTTTTGACCCTTCAATAGTTTGTGTATAAAACTTCTTGTGTACTTCACTTTCTAGTAAATTAGATTCTCTATGTGCTATTATTTCTCACAAAACTTGAGGATGACCAATAATCTCCTGCAACAAAGTAGAAACCATTAAAATTTGTAAAAACCTTCATTAGAGTATTAGCAAAGAAAAATAAGAAAACTTGTGCATATGGTAAGGCTAGACTACCCTTGGTGTTCGAATTTGGATGTTGAACCAATCTAAGTGCTACACTACATACTCTCCTTCTATGATCGCACCTTATGTAGTACTCTTAGGTGCATATGAAAGTTTGAGTCCAAATTAGCCAGCCCCCTAATGGTGCACTTATCTATCTTAACACTAAGATAATAGGTTGATTCTATAGTATGAAATGTACTAAATGAGGTAGTACTTTGATGTGGTTTACCTCACCAACATGATCTAATATTTTATTCCTGGAAACCATTAAACAATGCTTGGAGTGATTTTTCTCTTTTTAAGACATGGTTCTGTGATCATTACATGCTTGGAATGTATTAAATCAAGACTCTATGATGTGGTTGCATACTTAAAATTTTTATTAAGGAGTTATTTAACTTATGTGTGTCTGATTTTGATATATTTAGGAAACCCTTGATTGCTTTTGGAATGATATTAGCCATAGGAACTTGTGAAAGTGTCAAGTGAGTTATAAAGTGATATTAACTTGCTGATATAGCCTTTTGTATGTGAAATATTCTAAAAATTCCAACGCGAGGAATATGAAATGACCAAATAAATATATTCACATTGAAAATAAATTTTAATAATGCAAAGGGGTAGGACCATACAGGTCAACCAAGATTGAACCTCATATCCTGGCACTTTGTATGGTCTTGGATAAGAGATATGAAAAATGACATATAAAGTGTTTGGATGTTGAAAAGAGATATTTCAAAACTTTTATTTGATAATATTCCTCAAATTGATGGCAAAGAACAGTTTAAATATAAGCAACTAAAACAAGATCTACAAAGATATATTGATTGGATTTTGAATTTGATCATTTGTCTTAGCAAAGTAGCATAATCAAACTTGGCATTGCAAAAGGACAAGTTATCAAATTTTAGTGTCTACAATACTCTTTACTCTTATAGAGAATTTGTAGATGATAAAAAAACACATGAAGAAACTAGGATATTAACATGATATCGAGCATATTTTCTAATTTAGGGACTTTTTTTTTGTTTGATTGCAATTATATAATCAACTATATTTGAAACTATTGAATATGGATAGCATGATTTCACCTAAATATTATGGCCCTGTCCAGTGTTTCCAAAAATTGGTAGTGTAGCAAATAAACTAGAACTTCCTCACTTGACTAAAATACATCGAGTTTTTCATGTTTCTTTCTTGAAGAAGGTCATTGGACAGAATATGTCTTCCCATTCTATTTTACCTAATCTTCATAAGGAGGGAAAAACCATTTTTTATCCTAAAGGAATCCTACACACACATATTAATTAAGTTGAGGAAAAGGGTCACTACCAATTATATGATCATGTGGAAGAATTTGTACATTGAAGATGCAACATAGAAAAATGAAGCAATTTTGCAGCACCATTGATAGATTATCAGCGTTGCAAACAATATTTCTTTAAAGGGTATGGGCTTGTTATGCCCTTAATTTTATGTCATATATCAAGATATATTTAGACAATTTATGGATTGGATAATCTCATAGTGTGTCATATCTAATTTATTTATTCTTCCATATGCCTAGTAGGTCATCCTAAATGGTTTATATAATGTATTAGGGTGTACAGAAGGTAGTAACTGGTATTTTATCATCTTATTGAGTTCTTTGAGTATTCTTTTATTGTTTGGAGGTTTCCCTCTCAATGTGGTTTAGTCATTCTACTTGCATAGTGTGTTATTGTCCCTTTATTTTTGTGTTCTTTGGTTGTTCTATTCTTTTTTATATTCATATCTATCAAGTAATTTACTTACAATTAATTACCTAATTTATACACCTATCTTACTAAAAAAACTACTATTCACTAGGCTACACATTTTACTAACCTATGTCCAATTAAAACCTCATTTTCAGAATATACAACACATCTTTCAACATGTAGTAACCATCTGGAAGGGAAAAAATACACATTGAATTATGTCAATACAAATGTATAAATGATATTAAAATTATCATGGCCAACTTTGTCTCAAGAAAGTAACTTCTTCTTTTGAAAACCTACTAGTCAGATTTGCAATTCAAAATGTTACCTTAGTTAGTTGAGTATGTCATTTAAGTGACAAATATTATCGCAACAATGACCTATATAAAAATATTCATTCAACCCATTCTAGCGTCTTCATACCTCACATCTTTAGGGATATCTACGAGATCTTAACAAAGCACCCAATTGATAAATTAGTCTCTCAAGCATATTTAAATTTATACCCATTCTAAGGTCCTCATACGTCACATCTTTAGAGATATCTAGGAGATCTTAACAAAGTACCTGATTTCCATATTAGTCTCTCAAGCATATTTAGCTAAGTCTTAAGTCTACAAACATCATACAAAGCTTCCAAATGTCATTTGCAATATTGCATCATACAATGAAAACTATTTTCTAGTATTGGGTGTCCTATTAGAGTCTTCATTCTAAAAAACATATTGTGATATACATCTTGTACATCTATTCGAAGGAATTTTATGTAGCCACGGTGGGTGTCAAGAAAACCAAAAATGCTAACTCCTTTACATGTTCCTAAGAAAAGAAGAATAATTTCTAATCAAATACACAAATTTATCTACAAAATTTTACAATAGAAGATGGAACTACATAGACTTGGGAACACATTGCTAGAAGAAAGTTCTAGATGAAATCTACAAACCCTAACAAAACTATCCTAACAAGATTAAGTAAGTTGAGATAAATTGGTTAAGATATGAACCTTTATCCTCCTTGCAGAATTACACTCCTAGATCTTAAGGATGCCATGCACATCATTCCTGCACATTTGTTATATCACTATGATCATATCTTAATTTGGAATTAGTGGAATCTTACATAATCCTAATGGTTTAACATTCATGGTTATCTCATCTATATGCTAGTGTAATTTACTATTTGTTAGCCAAATATTATTTAGGATATGAATATTTATTATATTTACTATTATATGATCTTATTTGAAATTACATATTTAAAATAGATCTCAACTTGCAATTTTATTATCACAACATGTATGTGGTTGTAGGGTGAAACACACCTCAAAACTACTATATGCGTTGATCAATGGCACTCACCTTATATTAGAGCCTCACTCTTTAAAACTTCAAACCACTAGATATTTGCTAAGCCCTCTAGGTTTGTAGTGCCTACTTCCCTTCGATAGTTATTGCTTTTTATTTTTATTACAGTTGGTTATGCATGGATATTATTGTATCTTTTGACTTAATATGATGATTAGACGATATAGATACTTGGACTAGTGTTGGATTTCAATTCATAGTTTGATGCGTGTGGATTCTTAGAGACATTTTATTTGGATGATGATGTGTTGTTGACATAGTATATATTTCTCACATTCGATATTTTCGTCATATTGAGTAGACCTTGACAGTTGAACTAATCTTGTGATCCCATTGATATTGATGAAATGTAGAATTGAGATGTGTTTAGAAATTGAAAATAATAATGTTACTTACCTAGATGTTGATTTGATTCACATATAGATGATTTTGAATTTGTATTTGTATATTTTATCTTAGATGTTTTGATGTGGCCATGAAGCCAAAGGAGTTATTACGTGTTTTATAGGTAAACATATCACAACAAACAATGAGAGATTGAAGAGAAACCACATTCGAATGCTAGATAAATTCAACAATGGTCACCATGGAAACATGTATTATGTTGTTGTGTGTGTTTGAATTGTTGTTAGGGGGTTTCCCATGGGAGGATTTCCTCCAATTGTGACCAAGGGGGATTGTGTGCTATTATTTTATATTTCTTTTATTTAATTTTAATATGTGATTTTATAGTGATGTATTTCCCTTTTACTAGTTATTTAATTTGTGTCTAGATTAATAAATTAATCATGTTACTAAAGTAATTAAGAATGGGTCAAAACAATTCATTAATTAGATTAGATTTTTCTTTGGGTTATGTGTTGTAAGTTGAGTGTGTAACGCCGTAAAAGACCAACGATGCTACGACGATGAGGACGACGAGGACGACGACGACGATGTGCCACAAACAATCAACCCGAAAATGCGACAAATTTTTTTTTAGGTGTAAGAGGATCAAGATTTAAGAGAAAAAATTTATAATTGCTGAACATTTGAATCGGGTCTCTTTGCTATTGTGTCGAGGACTAGACGCTGGAAAAAGAATCTAGCTAGGTCACTAAGAGCCTCCCTAAAGTGCCTCTTGGCAATAGCGTTGTCGCCAAAGTTCGACGTCATCAGCTAGTTATTATCCAAGGGGTCATGATCACAATTTTACAAACGAATATAAAGGAGGAAGAAATTACGTTTGTTCTAAATGGTAAAATGGCTCATCTCAAAACCAAAAAAAGTCCAAGAGATTAATAGTAGGATTGAATGCACAACTATGCCCATGGCAATTGCATAATTACCCAACCTCAACAACCAAGGGTTAAAACCTGATGCTGGCTGATATACCTATTCGATTCCATCTAATAAAATAAACTTCCTCTCACATTTATAGAGGAATATTTACAACTTTAAAATACAATCAGAGATGTTACCAAAACTTGAAATTATTTAACTCTTCATATGGGTATTTCATGCGGAATCCCCACCTCCACGATAAGAGAAACCGAAGATATATAAATATAACCAAATTTCTAAATTTTAAGTGATCTATAAATAAAACCAAAAATTACATTGCGTTAATCTATACGCTTAGACAAAAATTTGGAATGTGACAAAAGGAACATAAGTGTTATCGGTGGGAAGGCATTCAAATTTTGGTTTGAAAAGAAAACGGTGGAGGTGGGTGGCTATAATGGCCACCTACCAGCAATTTACTCCCTCATCCTTTGGTGTGCAACCTACTCTCTTGCTGGCCACGTGCCTTAATTATTTCCCCAAGATTTGCAAAATCTTCTACCTATTAAATCGTCCTGCTAGCCTGCCCCGCCCTGGCTGCATGAAAGGAGGTGGTAGGTTCAGTTTGACTGGTGGGGGCAGCCGTGTAAACTATTGCACTTGGTAAGCAGCAGGTACTATCAAAAAAAAACTTGGAGAAATCACAGAAAAGGCTTGAGTTTGCACAGAGTAGGAGGGAATCTCACAGCAGTGGATCCGTTTCATATCAGAATAATCATGAAGCCCCATTTGTTTTGCATTTAAGAGAATTTCAGAGTGTATGAGGTTACAGTGGGCTTAGCAGGTGAATTACCATCACTTTCATTGGGTGCTGCAAGGTGTAAGCTTGGTGGGGAGTCCACAGTCCACTGGAGGCGGACAGGTAGTAGGCGTGCAAGCAAACAAACTCTCCAGCTATGTTGTTATCTATTTAGTATTGGATAATAGTTTTTTGTTAAGACGCTTAAAGAGAAATGGAAGGACGTTTCCATAGAGCTCAAACAACGGTTTAATTCATTTGCAATGGGGCTCTCCCATCACGTCTATTACATCTGAGGCTAAAATGATTTAAAAGTTGGGGAAAAATAATGGAGGTAGGAGCATTATTGTTAATATTTGTGGTCTTAGTTGTACAACAAAGCTCCATTGCTGCCTCTACACAACAGAAGCCTCTCGATCCTTATTTCCCTTACTTGATAATAAGTAATATCTTATATGACTTGATAATAATGTTGTTATCTGTTCAGTATTGAATGCATTCTCAAAATTCTGGGATTCGCCTTCTAGATATTATTTTTCTTCTCCCCAAAACGACTGAGGGACAGTGAGAGTGTTACCCGAAGACCGGAAGAAATTTATCACAGGATTCTCTAATGAGACCTTGCATGTTTTACAGTGAAGCTCGTGGTGGAGGGTCACAAAGAGGCAGATCTGTTTCATATAATTTTTTTTTTCATGGAGTATAGTTTGCTTCGCAAATAAATGGACAGTTCATACGTAGGTTTTGTTTTTAAATGTATATATACTTATTAGTATACCTGGTTAATATATAAGAATATAATTAGTATCTTGGCATATTACAATTTACTAATAGTAGTTCCATTAAGTTTAATATTACTGTAATATGAATTATATTTAAAATATCAGTTTTTTCTTTATTAATTTGCAAATAATTTTGTAATAGATTCATAAATGAAGAAAGAAAAACTTGATAGAGCTAGAGCATAGATTTCTTAATTGACATATTTACAACTATCTAAAACTTAAGTTTTTTTTTTTTTTTTATCAACAAAGCAAGAGATAATGCACTATGTTTCCAACCTTTTCAATACATCACTTTCAAGTAACAAAACAAAAATTTAATATAGTTTCTTTTGTAATTTTCTTCCAACATTCCACAAAAAAAATTTCAACAACCTTTCCAATAAGCTTTAGAGTAAGAATTACTACAATTCAACAACCAACATCCTCATATGAGGTTCTAAGCCAAGTAAGAAGGACAGTAATTAGATTGTCTTTCTTTCAACTTTTGATTCCATCTCCATTACAAGCTTACTAACGAAGTTAAAAAAAAACTACTTTCCTTCAACATTTTGTTATAACACTTTCTACTTCATGTGGAAACAAATTTACAATAATGGAAGCTAAAATACAAAGCAATATTACATTTTTCCTCCACTCAAGGTGGGTAAAGTACATGGTGGTTTCACATTGTCAACAACAAGGTACCAATACTCCAAATTTCAACAAGGTGGCTCCTCCATAGTTTTCTCGATTCACAACAAAATAAGGGGAGAGGCAACGCTCTTCTCCCAACCAAATACCCAATGGAGAAGAGAAGCCATCCTCTCCATTAGCCCCTGAGCCCCAACCACATCACAATGAGAGATAATCCAACTCATGGCAACTACAAGCTTCCACATAACTAAACATAACATTTCACATGCATTCCATAATCCTTCAAAACAAGAGAAACAACAACACAACAAGAGGAAAAATAATCACAACAACAAGTCACAAGGCTTACCAAGAAAGCCACAAGAGTAAGACATATGGGGAGGCCACTTATGCCTCCCAATGGGAATGGGTGCCACCTAAAAGCCTCCAATGCAAACACAATACCCCTAATAACTCTTATGCCTCCCTCAAGTACCCCTTATCCCTCCATTCACTCTTATGCATCCCTCAACTCTTATGGCTCCCTCAAAGTAAAACAAGAAGAAATGCAAGCATTTCTCTTACAAGGTGGACACCCAACCCAAGCTCCCTCCTCAAGCACATGATCTTTTATGCCTCCCTCAATTAAGCTCCCCATAGTCTCCTCTCACTCCCAACGTAGGCATTCTACCCATTCCCAACAAGCATTTCAAACAACAACATTCAACACAACATAAAAATACATTCATATGACAAAAGAAACATAATGCAACAAAGGGGAAGCTCCTACCTTTCCATGGTAGAGCTTGCTCCAAATATGAAGTCTCAAATCCCTCCAAGGATCAAGCAAGCATCCACAAGCTCCAACAAAGTTCTCACAAGTATCCACAAGCTCCAAAAATTCACAAACTCCTTCCAAATCCTCTCCTCTCCAAAATACAAAAGAGACTAAAACATGAAAACTTCCAACCCCCAAAACAAACAAGAGGCTCCAATAAATAGAGAAAAGAGAGGGAGGGATGATGTGGCTCCAAGTAGGATGCCACCTCCTTTTCCCTCCACTCCACATCATTTGGTCAACATCAAATTCCAATGCACCATTATTAGGTGGTTGAAAGAAAAGCAAGCACCTTACACACTCCAACTAAGCCTACTCCCCCCAAAGGACAAAATTAAATTTGAAAGGAAGTGCAATTAATATTTTTACCCTTTTATCCCCCCAAAACACCTAAAATACCCTAAATTTGGCCTTCCAACCCATAGGTAGGATTGGCATGGGGTTTTAAGAGGTGTGGGACAAGTTTGACTTGTCCCAGAAGCTTTGAAATTTGGCCTTCAAGGATAAATTCGAGTTTCCCATGTGGGGTAGAGTGTGCTACACTCAAACTCAAACACACACATCAATCCACACAAAATCCCAAGTAAATCAAATCCTAATAAATGAACTTTCTTTGGTCACATCTTTGAATTAGTTTAGGACAATCTCAAATTAACTTAATTAACCCACTACAACCCATGGCTAACAAGGGGGTAAACTCAAATCCAAGAAATATGAATAATAACATAAGTAAAAATTTCACTTACTAAGAGCAACACATACTAACATATAACAAAAAGGGAAAAATTAAAACAAAACAACACATGATCCCTAGGTCACAATTTTCCCTTTATCAGATAATTCTAACACACACACAATTACTAGTTGCCATGGTGACCTTAGCTGGATTCTTCTCAGATTCCGATGTGGTTGGTCTCCACTCCCCAATTTTGTTGTGAATATAATATACCTGCAGAACAGAAAATACCTCCTTCGGCCTGTTGGCTGCATTAAAACATTCATGCCAAATATACAATATAATCTAAAATAATCAACACCTGATTTACTATCATCTATGCAAGTACGATATCACTTAACACTTTCTAGCACATTCTTATTCCACATTTCATTTATATCAAAACGATCATCACATTAGTCAAATTATCAAGTTCTACTCAATATGATTAAATATATCCCATGTCAGAATTAAGATAAATATCCCTGTCAAAAGTATACAAATATCGTCATCAAATGTCCACCAGTAAACCATATGCATCATATAAAGATCAAATCAATAACAGTCCCATGTCAATGATATCTACTAGCATGCTAAAACAAGAGGTCATAATAATCCATAGTGAAGTAATCAGTCTCGAAAACAACAAAACAAAACGAAGTCGAAGGGAAGTGGGCACTACAGAGTGCTTGTGGTCTCCAGTGTTGTACACCCTACCTCATCTTGGAAATTCGGATTTGGCCCTAAGGGCCAATTTTGGAGGCTTGTGGGACAAGTTAAAATTGTCCCACACCTCGTAAATTACTATACCAAACGTACCTATGGATTGGGGGGTCAAAAATAGACTCCATTATGTGTTTCATAAGACAAAAAGTGACATTTCTTGCACTTTTCTTACATGGGTTTTAAAGTTTGTTCTTAAGGGGTGTGGGTTTGGATTGTGTGTGTAAGTGGTTTGTCATTCCTCTCACCCACCAATTTATTACGCATTGGGGTTGCACGGTTTGACTTGTGAGGTGGAGTTGAGAATGAGTGATGTGGCATCTTGCATGGAGCCACCTCACCCTTCTTTCTCCCCTTTCTATTTATTCAAGTTCTTTTGCTTGTTAGGGGGTTACTTCATTTCCTTTTGTGTTCACGCATTTCATGAATTGGAGGATTTTAGAATGCTTATGGATTTTTTTGGAGCTTGTTGTTGATAGTTTGGGCTGGAAGGAGCTTGGTGTGTGACTCTTGGATCAAGATATACCATGGAAAGGTAGGAGTTATACCCTTGTTTTATTATTTTTCTGTTACTTATGTATATATCTATTTTATTGAGTGTTTTGGTATGCTTGTTAGGTCATTCGGTAGATGGCATAAGTGTAGTTTAGAAGAGGGCTATGGGGATCTTATATGTAGGGAGGCTTAAGAGTTTATCTCATGTTGTGGAGGGAGTTGGGTTGGGTGCCCCAACTTGGATAAGAAAATGCTTGGATTTCTTACTTTGTTTTTTTATGAGGGAGATATAAGAGATAGTAGGGAGGCATGAGAGAATGTGGGAGGCATAATAGGATCTTGAGGGAGGCATAAGAGTTGTGTAGGGGTTTTGAGATGTATATTGGATGATTTTAAGGTGGTCACCTAATTCCCATTGGGAGGCATAGGTGATCTCCCCATATATTCTTGCTCTATTGGCTTTTGCATTTTGAAGCCTTGTATATTTTGTTAGTTTCTTTCTTGTGATTGTAGTTCTATTGATTTTGTTTTGGTATTGTTATAAAATATTTTCATTGTGATGTGGATGCTTGTATTATTGCTATGAGTTGGATCCATCATTCAATGCATTGTGGTTGGGGCTCAGGGGCCAATGAGAAGGATAGATTCTTCTCCTCATTAGATTATTGGTTAGGTGAAGAGTGTTTCCTCTCCCCCTTTTTTTTGTTGTTGATCAAGTGAAGACGTGGTGCAGCTCTCTTCAATGATGTGAAACATGCAGCATTTGTTGATTTCCAAAAGAAATCCTTTCTTGTGAGAAAACCTTCTTATTATTCCCACTTGAGGTGGAATACTTGTAGTATTGTATATTTTTTTTAAAAATTACATTGTAAGTTCATTTACCAAGTTATATTATTATTTTGAATGAAGCTCATTGAAGAATTGTATAATTTCCTTTCTCTCAAATTGTAGTATGTAAAGAAAAGAATCAAAATGGAAATCATGTTTAAAAGTTTAGTTATAAGATGTATTGTGAGAAAGTAAGTTCTTTATATTAAAATAAATGAGTTATGCTCAAGGAAAAGAAATTTCACTATCATTGTTGAAGATGTATTATTGTAATTGAGAAAGAAAGAACATAGAAGTTGTAAAACACTAATAATGCATGCTTGGAAACCTCGAGTGTGGAACAAAGTTGCTAGTGGTTATTTGAACAAATAGTTGTAGTGGAAGTGGAAAGATACAATAAATTTTAAGCAAATTATTATGTTGAAATAATGCATTTTGTAGTAAGGAAAAACAACAACATTTGAAGTATATTTAGTTTCATTCTACTTTTGGACATGAAAGAAAACTTGTTGAAAAAAATGAAAATGATCTTGTAGTTGTTATTGTTACTACTGAAATAGAAAATACTTTAAAATGAGTAATTTTACTATGAAATGAATAGATGGATTAAACCCTTCAACTGGAAACTTTAGGCACATAAATTTAAGTTCAGGATGACCTTTAAAACACTCTAGTGACTTTTGTTTTTTGAAAAAACCTCAGATTTTAAGGTTCTGTTTCTAAGGAATAGGATCGCTGCCTTATGCAGAGTAGCGGTCTCGCAACTGCCGCTCAGAAAAGGTGGCGGTCTCAGAACCACTGCTCAGGTAGGGCTGTGGTTCATGAATCCTCACCCAGGTAGGGTGGTTGTCCCAAGACCACCGACCTACTATGGGCAGCGGTTCTGTCACAAATGGTGAAAAAACACAAATCTGCGCCTATGCAAATTTGAACTTGATCTAACAAAAATTTGAGCTTGTAAAAATTTAAGAGGAAACCTCTAGCAAGCAAATGAATGTCAAATTTCATCGTTAAAAGAAAGTAAATCTTCAAATGGATAATTAAAAGTGCTCAATCTCATATGTATTAATGGAGGTAGGGTTTTGGCCCAAATAGAGAACTCAAAGTGGAAATTACTAAATCACAACACTAGATTTGGAGAGAAAACCACTTCAATCTTCAAATGAAAGAAATTACAATGTTAAATCTACAACCTAGACTAAACTAAACTTGTTATTTGTAAATTCCTCCATAGTTCTTCCTTTCTTTCTTCCATGGCTTCCATCTCTCCAACCTGTAAATTAAACAAAGGAAAAGTGACCAAATGAGGGGACTAGGGTAAAGAAAATGATTTAATAAGAATCCATAAGGATATTTAGGGTTAGTTTGGAACCCTAGGATCTAGTGGTCACAATTGAATTGATCTAAGGGTTGAGGATCAACCCTACAATTGTTTGGTAGGAATGAATTTTATAGCTTAAATACAATCAAAGGTATGTGTAGAGTCATTTAAATACCTTGGTGTGCAAAGTCATAAATTTAGTTCCTAGTATGTTTTTAGGAAATTAATGAAATGAACATTAAAGTTTTTAAGATCATGGAGCTAAAATAACTAAGTATAAGGTTAATCATGTTGGGTTTGAATGTTAATTAAGGAGGAGAAATATTTTTTTTTAACCAAGTAAATTAAATTATGGCACCTTCCTAGTTGACTTTAATTAATTGACCTTAGAGATAAATTAAGAATATTGAATCTTTTAACTTAGACCTGGGCCATCCTTTGTAAAGTAGAGATTATTGGTGAAAATTAATTTAACATATACTAAGGGTTGACAACCTTGCAACCTTATAACTTAAACCAAAAAAAAAATTGCCGCAACTTTCTAGATAAACGTATAAAATTTGATGTGTTCATAGAATGTCGTTTTTGTGGGCATTACAAGGTTACCAAAAAGATTGTCAAAAATCATTTCTTTTTTCAATTCTCCTTGTGAACACTGAGTACCCAACAGTGTCATTCTCTTAACACTACCTCATTAGCTGCTAACGTCAGGCCAGCACATAGTAACATGGCCGATTTCCCATCAATATCAAATCTACACTTGGAGGAATCTTCCAATATTATTATTAGCCATGCTGAATATTTCATAAACAAAGTAAATATTATTGATGTAACAGACCTAGTAAAATAGACAATACGCCGTTGGAAAATGGTGGATAATACAATAAACTCTTTCTTGTTCGGCTTTCAAATGAAAGAGTCCACTTTTCTCCAAGAAAATGTATTGAGAGTGTAGAAAACTTATTCGATGTCTCGTTAAAATATAAATATGGTGGTTGGAGTTGTCCATGATGCTACTTACAAATTAACGTTTTTTATTACAGGCCGGCTTTGAAACAAACGATGCTATAGAAATATTCTACGCACAGGATAAAAAACAATAACTAGATGACAACAGATGGAATTTCTGAAGTTTCACTGAGTTCGAGTCGGATTTTTTTTTCGACATAAATCCTACAAGCGAATCCCACATTGAGCAGATTCTTCTAGTGTCATTTTGCAAGTGAAGATGGTAAATTTCATGCATATTCCTTAGCAAAATTCTCAATAGAATATATTCAATATTTTATTTTGTGGAACACGAAGCTAATTCAGACTGGGAATTTGCAGGAAGAGTTCAGAGAATCTAACCCCAATGAATTGAAAGGATTTGTGGACTGGAAAGGAAGACCTGCCTTCAAGGATCGCCATGGCGGAGTTAGCTCTACCTTTTTCATTCATGGTACGTCAATTTGACTTCAAAATAACTAGAACACTCAATTTCTGAATAAAACAATGTTTATTTCATCGATTTGTGAATTCATCACAGGGTTTTATAATAATTTGTGTTCCATTGTGTGCGTCATGAATTGCAGTGATGGTGTTATTTGAAACCTTGGCTTTCCTAGCTATTGATATAAACCTTGTCACATATTTCACCCAGTTCATGCATATGGATATCGCTGAATCGGCCAATACACTAACGAATTTCGTGGGAACAACCTTCCTGTTGGCTCTTCTTGGAGGGTTTATTTCAGATTCCTACATCCAAAGATTCAAGACGAGCGTTTTTGGGGCTGGTTTAGAATTTGTTGTAAGAACTTAAGACGCCACATAACTAATTTTGTTTAACTCAATCGATGTGATTTGCTTTCTGGCGTGTGAATTGTTGAATCGGTTTTTTTTTTTAATGATTAGAAATGTACCATAACTTTTCTTATTAGTAAAAGTGCATTGTTCAATCAAAAGATTTGTTTAACCACATAACCGTTTGTTTTTAAACATATGAGAGTATGATGTCATATCTAGTTATAAATTGCACTCATTTTTTTTGGCCCCGGTATGCAGGGATATGTTATACTGCTAATCCAAGCGCATTATGAGTCTTTAATGCCTCCTCCTTGCAATCCAGTCGTTCAGGCTTCTGCCTGTGTTAAAGTGAGAGGAGCAAAATCTATGATGTTATTCCTTGGGTTGTATTTGATAGCTATTGGATTTGGGAGCGTGAGGGGTGCTTTACCGCCTTTCGGAGCAGACCAATTCAATGAGAGAGACCAGAAAGAGAGGAGAAAAATATCGACCTACTTCAACATGCTATTCTTCAGCCTCTCACTGGGATCTGCTATTGGAGTCACAGTGGTGGTATGGGTGATGAACAACAAGGGATGGGATGCAGGTTTTGGTTTCTGTGCAGGAGCCATTTTGATTGCAATTATGAGCATTGTGAGTGGATATAAAACTTATCGTAATAGGATTCCAAGAGGGAGCCCACTAACTAGCATTCTACAGGTACGCTTAGAAATTGTTTTTGATCTTGGTTTTGATTTTCTAAGAACTTATCCAAAGGAGTTTATATCTTAGTTACCCAATAAGGTGGTTTGCAGAGTGATCAATGTATTTTTTCGTTTTTTAAGCTGCTGCAGAAAAACACTTAAAAGCTAGGCTTTTTTGAGTTATGAAAAGTCATAATAAAAAACAGCTATAATTAAACAAAGATATTTTATTATTAGTATTTTATTTTTGGAACCAATAAATTAAGTTCTAAATTTTTTCACTGGGAATAATTTATTATTTATATACTTTTAAAGATAGTAATAATTGTGATATTATTATAAATAAATTGTTGAATTATTAATAATTATTATATTTTTTCCAAATACAATTTTCTGTTTTTTTTTTTTTTTGGTATTTATTGTTTGTTTTAGTCCAATTTTTTTCTATATTTGATGTCCACCGTATTAAACAAGCCGTAGGAAAGCTGATACCCTGGTTTATATAGAACAACCAAACAATATAATTTTTAAACATTTTTTCGATAATGTTTTTCATTGGTCGATTAGTTTTTAAAGTCCTAATATATGTGCAACTTATCCCAACTAAATATGCAGGTGCTTGTTGCCTCATTCCGCAATCGAAAACTTGACATGCCAGAAAATCCAGACGATCTATACGAGCTTTATGACAAGAAAGTGGATAAGATTCCACATACAGAGCAATTCAAGTATGTCATCTGTTAAAATAAATATATATTTATCATTTATTATTTCTACACTCTGCTGATAACTCTATGATGTTAAAATAAAGAGTGATTTACAATGAATTAATATAACTATTATGGCTATTGTTTGTTTCAAAATTTAACAGATTCCTTGACAAAGCAGCAATATCAACAAATAGATCCCTTACATCTGATAATAACATGGAGCCTAAGTCTTGGTGGCATTTATGCACAGTGACACAAGTAGAAGAAGCAAAAGTTATAATCCGCATAATGCCTATATTTGCATGCACAATACTACTGAGTACAAGTATAGCACAATTACAAACATTTTCTGTGTCTCAAGGTATCACGATGGATCGAAGTTTAGGGAAGCATTTTGAAGTTCCGGCGCCATCTTTGACCGTTATTCCTTTCATATTTCTAGTTATCCTTACTCCTATCTATGACAGAATTTTTGTTCCATTTGCGAGAAAATTCACTGGACATGAAGCAGGAATAACTCATTTGCAAAGAATCGGAATAGGATTAGTATTGTCTATTATATCAATGAGTATTGCTGCTCTAGTGGAAGTAAAGAGAAAAAATGTAGCAAGAGATAATGGAATGTTGGATGCAGTGCCATTGTTTATGCCACCTATTCCAATCAGTGTGTTCTGGTTGGGATTACAATACTTCATTTTTGGAATTGCAGACCTATTCACTTTGGTAGGGATGATGGAGTTCTTCTACAGCGAAGCCCCTGTTAGAATGAGGTCCATGGCAACTGCACTTGCATTTACATCATTGTCTTTGGGTTTCTTTTTAAGCACCATTTTGGTTGATATTGTGAATGCTACAACTCGCAACATCACAAAGAGCCATGGTTGGCTTGAGGGCAATAACCTCAACCGCAACCATCTTAATTTGTTTTATTGGTTGTTTGCTATCATTAACACACTCAACTTTCTCAACTATCTTTTCTGGACAAATTGGTACAAATACAATCCTGCAATAGTCGAGACTTGACAAGTTATATATGATAGCTACAATATAAGAGAACTTGGAATTGATCTTTTATTACTTCATCGCAACTTTCTAAGAAGATAATGACTACTAAAATTCTGTACTTATAAGAGAAGTCCTAAAAAAAATATATTAGGCTTTTTTGTATCTAATTTAAATTCACTTTGATGTAATCTTTGATGGTGAGATTTTAAGAGTAGATTATTAGTACCTGCCGCGCAGGATACTAATGTATTCGCCTTCTCCTATTAATTTGCTTTGGGTTCCGGTCGAAATATATGAAAGCTAATGTTTTGTGCATACATTTCTTGTGATTTTTGATAAACATTAGCAAATGTTTTGTTTGGGTTGCCGATGATTGGTGCAGGATTACATAGCAAAGGATTCACTTAGCTGCTTCTTGACTACTTTTATTTTCTTCATGTTTTTACCTACAACCAACATGACATCCATATACAGACATAGGATAATATAACTGCCATCCACTTATTTCTTTGTTAACATGCAATGGTCAGAATGACATCTAATATAACCTTCCTCCATCATGAAGCTATCAAATTTCTTATACCATTGACATGGAGCTTGTTTCAAACCATACAAGATCTTCTTTAGTTTTGCACACCATCTCCTCTTTACCTTTGACATCATAGCCCTCTAGTTGCTACATATATAGTTCCTCCTCCAAATCACCATGGAGAAATGTAGTATTTACATCAAGTTGTTCTAAGTGCAAGTCTTCTGCTGCAACTATTCTTAGAACAGTTCTAATAGAATTCATTTTTACTACAAGAGAAAAATCTAATCAAAATCTATACCTTTTTTCTATGCAAACCCCTTGACCACCAACCGGGCCTTGTAACTTTTCTTGCCTCCTTCTTCCTCTTTGACTCTGAACACCCACTTTTTCTGTAATTATCTTTTTCCTTCAGTTAGCTTCACCAAATCCCATGTCTGGTTCTCCATGAGAGCCTGATGCTCCTCATCCATGGCTTGCTCCCACTTCATCCTAACATCTACCTGCATTGCTTTATCAAATATCTCTGACTCTACACTATCAGTGAGTAATAAATAATAAAGAGAAGGAGAAAAACGTTCAGGTTCTCTTCTTACCCTAGAAGACCTCCTCAATATAGGAGTTTGGGGTTCCTGTTGAGGATGTTCTTGAACTAATTCGTGTGTCACTTTTCCATCCAAAATATCATCTACTACTACATATTCTTTCTTGGATTCTTCCCTATTTTCCTGCAACTACTGCGTATACATGACTTTCTCATTAAAGACCACATCCCTAGATCGAATGATTTTCTTGTCCTTAATACTCCAACATTTATATCCAAAGTCATCACCACCATAACTAATGAAAATACATTTTTCTGATTTAGCCTCTAGTTTGGTCCTATCATCCTTATCTATATGGACAAACACCTCACATCTAAAGACTCTAAGAAATGAATAATCAACTTTCTTACCATACTAAGCCTCCTTGGGTATGCATCCATCCAAGGCACTTGAGGGTCCTCTTTTTATCAAGTACAAAGTTGTGCTCACCGCTTATGCCCAAAAAGAAAGAGGTAGTCCTGCACATAACCTCATGCTCCTAGCACATTCCATTATTGTTCTGTCCATCCTTTTTGACACCCCATTCTGCTGTAAAGTTTCTGGAACAGTATTTTTCCTACGGATTCCATTCTTAGAACAATAATCATCAATTTCATTACTACAATACTCCCCTCCATTATCTGACTTGAGAAATTTTAGCTTAAGACTTGTTTCATTCTCTACCAAGGCTTTCCATTTAAAAAAAGTGTCAAATACATCAGATTTGTTTCTTATACAATAAACCCAAACTTTCCTTGTTGCATCATCAATAAAAGTAACATAATAACTTGAACCCCCAAGAGATGATACTTGAGCCGGCCCCCATACATTAGAATGCACCATCTCTAACTTACTCTCTTTCTTTGTAGGTCCAACCTTGAGAAACCTTACTCGCTTTTGTTTCCCATTTATGCAGTCCTCACAGAATTGAAAACTCGTATCTGTATATCCAAGAATCCTTCTTTATGATCTCCATGCCCTTATGGCTCATATGGCCAAGCCTATAGTTCCACAATGTTGTGTCTACTTCTGAAGCCACAAAATTACAAATATTAGTGCTATAAGTGGTTAAATACAATGTTTGAACCTTCTTACATCTTTCCACCACAAGATCACCCTGGGTAACCTTCCAAGAGTCTACTGTAAATATCACAGTACAACCATCACTTCCCAATTGCTCTGCCGATATCAAATTTTGTCTTAATGTAGGCACATGTCTGGCATCCTTCAATAACCAAGTACTCCCATTCTAAATCTTAGCTTGAACAGAACCTTTTCCAACTATGCTACAAGGCTCATCATCACCAAGAAAAACATGCACAAAATATCCTTAAACATAATCAAAAAAATAATACCTATGTGGAGTAGTATGGAAAGAAGCCCCCGAATCTAAAATCCAAGATTCAGTAATATTGTGCAAAGAAAGAATCAAAGCTTCCTGACAGACATTACCAATTGCCACATTTTCCTCCTTGTTTTCTTCCTGTTGTTTCTTCTTGTCCCAAAGCTCCCAACAGTCCTTCTTTGCATGCCCAAACTTTCCATGATGCCAGCATACTATCTTTCTTTTGGATTTTGACCTTTCTTGATCCTTTGATTTTCCAAAGCTTCCTCTATTCTTTTATCTCCCTCTAGTTTCTATTGTCAAAGCATTCCCTGAAGAAGAAGATTCACCGGATCTTTTTCTTTGCATTTCCTCGCTTAGAATCACCCCTACAACATCCTCAAACTTCAACTTTAAGTCAGCTACAACTGACTTTCTTACCACCATTACCAGGCTATTCCAACTCTCAGGTGAAGAGCATAGAACTAATAATGCCCTAACTTCTTCATCAAATTCTATTGTAACTGAAGCTAGAATATTTACAACCATATTAAAATCATTTTGATGATCTGCTACTAAACCATTCTCAGACATCTTCATATTAAACAACTTTTTAATTAAAAATATCTTATTAGAGGCAGAGGGTTTTTCATACAAACTTCCTTAATACATCCATCAATTCTTTTGTAGTATTTTCTTTTGAAACATTAAATAATACTGAAGATGTAAGACACAGCCGGATTGTCCCAAGTGCTTTCCTCTCTAGAAAATCCCATTCTACATCTGTCATGCTCGAGGGTTTGTTCACCTTCTCAGATAAAGGAATATAAAGATCCTTTTGATAAAGGTAATCTTCCATCTGCATTTTCCAAAGACTGAAATTTTTCCTGTTGAATTTATCAACCCTAGATCTTCCATCATCTGCCATATCTCCTAGTCAAGATAAATCTTTCCCTACAATTCAACACTTAAAAAAACCAAACCAGGATCTGATACTAATTGTTAGGAAATAAGAGATAAAATATGCGGAATAATCCCTCACAGAATCGTAATAATAGAAACTAATATGCAGAAAATATTACAGATCTTAAATAAAAGTGCACAGTAAAATAAAACAACACAAAGAGACAGTATTTGATGTGGTTCACCCAATTTGGGCTATGTCCACCAAGAATCACTTGCTCAGATTTTATTATAAGCCACTGCTCTCTCAATACAATACCCAGATATGTTTGGAGTTATGCTCAACAAACTCTACAAAATTCACACCCAAATTCAAAACCCATCTGCAATGTTACATGATACCTACCATATGCACAAAACCATATAAATAGACAACTACTTAAGTAGTTTTACAAAACCATGGGTATCAAAACCATGGGCCAAAACCATCCCATAAACCTATGGGTCAAAATCCTGCTCATATGAGAAAAGCACGTTTCCTGGTATATCAGGCCACATTTTAAGGCCAACAAAAAAATTCTCAATGGTTGCGCCCTCAAAATCCTGCTACTAAGGCCTACCACCCCCAAACCCTAGTGAGACAAATGTGGAAAGTGTACAATACTCTTAGTGTATAGTCTTCAACACACTTCTCACATGAAAACAGGCTCCACAACCTAACACTTTCATCTTGTAGAAGAGTCATTTTATGTCCCTTTTAAATATTTTACTATCAACTTTACTTTTCATAGTTTGACCCTTTAACCAATCGATTTGAAATTTCTATCAAAAGTGTTTTCTAACCACACCATAATACATAAAAGGACCTTGAGAGATAATGTTTTTACTTTTTAAAAACCAAACCTATATGAAATTATAGGAAATATGTATCATGATGTGTCAAGTTCATAGTTTTCTAGAGACAAGTGGTGTTTGATGCACATTATTGGAGATGTCCTTGATGTCTAAATCAAGACAATGCACCTATCAAGTTTTTCTATAGGCCATCCAAATAGCGTCAATCAACGATCAAAGATGAGGGTTTGGTGCAATCTAATCTCAATGTAGAACAAATTAGACCTGAATAATTTCAAAACTGATACATATTCACTCTATTGATGATGTAGAATGCAACATATGTTGCAAAAGTGTAGTCTCCAAGCATATATTCGATCTAATGCAATGTTGAATTTGGTTACAATGTGGATACACAATGACTTTCGTGGATTCTTGAAATAGGTGGGTGGTGAATTATGTGTCGAATGCACACACTAGAATGATGAAGTCGTCAATATATAGCCAATCGAAGAAATCATCAAATGCAAGTCATAAGTGGTGAAATTTAGACACTATTTTTTGAATCTCAAATCAGAAATTTGAATTGAAGACTTCTAAATGTAATAATTCATTTCTCCTCTAAATTATTTTTGCACCACTCTTCAAAGATTAGATATAATTTGAAAAATATATGCACTTAATCTAATAGGAATTCTCAGGTAATGATTAATTGATCTAATTCAGATCTCCATAAATGGGACATGAAAAATATTAACTACCCCTTCCATCACTTTACACTTCCATCATGCAGAGAATCAGACAGTTTTGATACCAATGATAGAGAAAGAAGACAAATACATAAATGTTTGATAATTTATTTTAGGATAAAGCATTCCAATATATACAAGAATAAAAATTTCAAGAAGGAGAAATAGGTCTCATGGGAGGATGCCCCAAAATCATAGCATAACCAACTAGGTGGTCGGTTAAACAATGGATTAGTTTTCTAATAGAAGTAAGATAAAATAAATAAGCAATATCTGGTCTTATGTGAGTTAGAAACATTAAGCTTCCAAAAATATTTTTGTAAGTCATCTCATCAATTATTAGAGAAGTCTATTTTCTACATAACATAACTCTGTGAGAAATTGGAGTAAAAATTGGTTTACGATCAACCATACTAATTTTTTTTTACATATCCTTCACATAATTTGTTTGAAAAATGAAAATTTCATCCCTACTTTGATGATATTCCATTCCAAGGAAGTATTACATGAGACCTAAATATTTCATCTCAAATTCATTCATCATAGAAATTTTAAATTCATCCTTCATCGTAGAATTGTTTCCCATTTATAAAAAATCATCAACACAAAAACTTACAATTAGAATATCATTACCTTCTATCTTGTAATAAAGATTAGGTTCACTTTTTCTTATCTTAAATCTATTTTTCTAAAAATATACATTAAATCAAGCATACCATGCTCTTAGTGCTTTCTTGAGTCCATACAAATCCTTCCTCGACTTGTAGACTTGGTCTTCTTTACCTTGTACTTCAAAACCTTGTGGATGATGTACATAGACTTCCTCTTCTAAGTACACATTTAAGAAGACAATTTTTCATATCCATGTGATGTGTGCTCCATTTATTTTGAGTTGCTAGCAAAATCATCATTTTAATGGTCTCTTTTCTTGCCACTAGTGAAAATTTCCCTTCATAATCTATGTCATAACCTTTGAGTAAATCATTTTGCAACTAAACATGCCTTATGTCTTTCAACACTACCATCACTATTATACTTTGTTTTGCAAACAAATCTAGTACCAATACACTTCTTGTCATGTGGAAGTTTATTAAGCTCCCAAGTATTATTATTATTAATGGAATCCATTACTTCTTGCAGTGTTTGCACCAAAAAATCATTAATACATGCATCTTAAAAACATGCTAATTCAAAATCATCTTGTGTAAATAAAGCATAATTTAACATCTCACATATTGGACATCATCCATGTGCTTTACTCCTTGTACTTTGATAAATTTGACTTAGGATTCTTACCTTATTTGAAGAACTTAGACCTAAAGTTGGACTTGATCTTAGAATACAAGAATTATATGAGTGGTTACTAGGTGGACTTGTTGGAATTGGAATTAGAACACTAGTGATTTTTTCATCAATAATATCATCTTTCAAAAAATATTTAGACTTTTTTTATGCTCCTTTCCTTTTTTGTTACCATACTCACCCCCTTCATCAAATATTGTTAGCAAAATTAATTAATACATTGCATTTGTAAAATAAATTGGTTGGTTATGCCCACATGGCATTTAATTTCTCAGGATGGTCGGTGGTTCTGTCTCCTTATAACCATCTGTGAACTATTTATATTTTGATGATTAATGAATATTTGGTGAGGCAAGGCATTCAATCATTTCTGCTTCTATTTTTTCCTCCATTGGTACCAGAGCCAAAATCTCCCCTCGGCTTGCATACCTCTTGGACTTAGCAGTATATAAAATTGGTGTGCAATAAAGGAGGATCTGATAGAAGAAAATTCCATGGGTTTTGAAGAAACCTTCTATGCAAACCTATTTTGGCATAGATTTTCTATTTGGTGTTGAGAAATCAGAGTGATCGGTGTGAAGAAATGTGCAAGAAAAGGAAATCAATAACATGAACATTGGGACCTACAGAACATACCTGGAAAGCACCGAGAAACATCTTGACTCTTACAGAAGTGTGAGGAAGACATAGTAATAATAAAGAAATAATCTATTATGTTTCCCAAGGGAGGTTGTTTGGTTTTTGATTATCAACGTCCCTAGACTAGCTACCTTATGAAGGTATTTAAAGCATTCTATTTTCCTCAAATGTTAATTTCAAAAAAAATTTAATGCCCACTAAAACAACCCACTTGAGACCCAAGAATAATCTAGGATTAGTCACACAAATTATGGGATAAATTGTTTTTTTTAAAGTGACACTACAAACAAGCCTCAAAGCAACAATTGTCACAAATAAATATATCAAGGTCAATTATGTTAAGAAGATAAAGCTTCATTTATAAAAAACATTAAAGATCACAATACAATTAATGAGTTAAAACAACCAAGTAGAGATTAAATTTCCTTTAGGTGTTGATGTATCAATTAATTAGATTAACACTATGATTAAACATTCCCTAATAAAATTTAGAAGGTTAAAGGGGGTAAAACAATTAAATACCCAAGGTATTTAATTACACTAGGTCTAAAAATAGACATGGTTCTCATTTACATGGGGTTAAGAAAACATTCACTTACCCCATGACCCCTTAAAGGGTCCTCTCATACTTTAGTATTAACATTTTAAATTAACGGGGAGTTATTTCCCACTTACCCACTCTTAGGCTTACCTTGCAATTTAACCTAGATTTTTCAACATACTTAACGTACTAAAATTTTCCTAAAAATTAAACCATTAGATAGGAAATTTCTTCCCCTTTTCAATGATATGAAGAAGTGCTTATAACTCCCCAAAATTCTAAAGTTATGGGCTAGCGGGCCTTGGGAAGAAAATTTTTCCAAGTGCGGGACCTGCAGTTCCGAGGAAGAAGTTTTTCCCTTAGCACCCTGGGATGAAAGGTACATTTCACTTCAGCACACCCACAAGCCTGTGGTAGGACGGGGAAGTAAAAATTTCCCATGTGCGGTCCGGAAGAGCGTGGAGAGTTTTAGTGCATTTTCCCTTTTTGGAAAAAAAGTGTGATCTGACTCCATGTGCCTGCGAGCCCAAAGAGGACATGTGTCGGCATTTATAAAATTTGGTGGAAAATTGGGCCCTTGGACGATTTTAAGACAATGATCCTTTTTTAGCCAAAAAGCGCTATGGAATCAAACGATATGTGCCTCTACTGATGCCCAAACTGCCACATGTCAAACAATGATTGGTTGCAGCCCATCGGGCCGTTAGAGTAATTTCACAAAATTTTACTTTTGTGAGAAAAATATTTAATGACTTAAAAAGCGCCGTGCCTCCACAGACGCGTTGTGAAGACATGTGTCAGCCATCCATGGGATGCAAATTGGTGGGCTGACATAGCAGCACCTGATTGGCTGCAAGCTAGTGGGATAGCGGAGGAAACTTAGAAAAATTTCCTAATTTTTTTTAAAGGTTAAGTTAACTGTTGTGGGCCCACACGGCCATTAAAAACAACCAAAATGGAAAAATTGAGGTGGAGAGGGAATTCTTTCCTTTGGCGTTTTTGACAGAAAAGTGGTAAGTGAAAATTTGGGCCTACGGGTCCGCCAAGGAAAATTTTCCCAATTTTTTTTTTACAGTTAGAATTATTTTTGACGCTAAATGAAGAAAAACTTCAGAAGGCCATAACTTTTGATTGGGAGATCAGTTTTGGGGAAACAAGGACTTTTTGGAAATATCTTGATCACCTATTGCACAAGAATCATAAATTTTTTTATTTTGATAAATTTTACAGGGTCAATTTCATGAAAATGATCTGCAGTATTTTAAAAGGAAAGATGGTAAATTTTAACTTATGAAATTTTAATCAATTGATCTTCTTCCTCTTTCAACATGTCAATTAGACATGGAGAATTGTTCTTAAATGGACTTAGGATTGTTTTGGAAGGTAAATTTGTTTGATTGACTCCCAAATTAAAAAATATACAACTTTGATAGCAAAACGACAACAAAACGGTTTGAACCCGATTGTGCTAAATTTTCTAAGAAATTCCATAAGTGTTTTTTTCCAATTCAATTCGTTTAGGGTATTCTACTTCAATTTAATCATTGAATATGTTATTTTATTGTTGTGGGTTCGAACTGTGCATTTTTGGATAAAATATTTGCCATTTCGAAGATACAAAATAGAGATCAAACTTTAAAGGATCTATTTGCTATTTGCAACTTCCAAGTATTAGAATTCATTCCAATTCTAATCTAATACATTTATTTGATTCAAATCAAACTATTTAGAACCAAAATGTAATTCTGATTTCCAATTTTACAAATTTCAAAAGACAGAGCTCTGTATTTTCCTCACACGCATTTCTTCCTTTCAAACAGAGATTTCAAATACATTTCAAACTCTGATTTTAAACAGCAGTAGTTCCAATTGTGGAAAAGAATGCAACTTTTATTCAAAAGACAATATTTCCTTCTTTTACAACTTCTCTTTTCTATTAATTTTAACAAAACAATATACAAAATACATCTCTTTCTTTCAAGAAAGATAAACAAAGTATATCTCTCCTTTACATTTCAAAATTACAACTTTCATATTCAATACAACATACTTCCATTACAAAACATATCCAAGTTCATACACTTCAAGTGGGAAAGGTTACAATAAGATTTCATTCAACAAGGAACTGTCAAACTTTTTTTCTTTTTTTTTTCTTTTCTCCAAAGCAGAAATATGTAGATTTATTGTTTTTCTAATTTTGATCACAACAAGAGAAGGGGAAAGGAAAAACTCTCCCCCAACCAAGACATCCAATGAAAAGGAGAATCCATCATTCTTCCTTGGCCCCCGAGCCCCAACCATAGTGTAATAGAAGATTTGATTCAACTCATGGAAATAAAGGCTTCCACAACACACAAGCAACATTTTCACATTTAAAACACAGTCTAAAATAAAACTGTAGTTTGTAACCATAGATAAAAGACAACAAACAACACTTAGGCTTCCTCATGTAATCCAAAGGAGTAAGAAACTATGGGGGATGCTACTTTTGCCTCCCAAAGGGGAAATGGGTATCACCACTTGATTTCAAACCAAATATATATATATATATATATATATATATATATATATATATATATAGTATATCAAATTTCCCTGACATGCCCTTATGCCTCCCCCAAGTACCCCTTATTCCTTACATTTCCTTATGCCTCCCCAAACTCTTATGGTACCCCATAATGAGTAAATAAATGTAAGCTATTTCTTTGAAAGGTGGAACCCAAATCCCAACTCCCTCCACACTTATACCTCCCCAAAACAATTATGCCTCCCACAGAAATACCCCATAGTCTTCTCATACACCATTCTTAGGAAGTCTACCCAACCAACCAACAATAAAACAACACATTCACAAGATTTAGCCATTCCTAAGTGCATAAGATAAATGAAAGGAGATCATTTCAAGAAGCCAAGCTCCTACCTCTCCATGATGGAGCTTTGTTCCAAGGTTCCAAAATAGTAAGCTTTCTGAAGCAAAACAGCAATCCAAGATCAACGAAATCTACAAGCATGCAAAAAGTCTCCAATCTTCTCCCAAAGTAAGAGATCCAAACAGCAAAAGAATTCACCCCAAATGAAGTATGTAAAAATGAAGCAACCAAAAGAGTGTAACCCCAAAACAATAAAATGAATTCAAATATATAGAAGGGGGAAGAGAGGAGGATGAGGTGGATCTACGTAGGATGCAACACATCACACATCCTCAATTCCAACTCACAAGTCAACTTCAATCTCTAAGACACAATAAATAAGTAGGTGAATAATATGAGAGTTTTACTTACACACTCAAATCAAGCCCATACCCCAAAGGAGTGAAATTATTTTCAAGCAAGAAGTGCAATTAAAACATTCAGCTTGACTAACAAAAATGCATAATGAAAGTCTAAATTCAAACTCTCTAACCATAGGTATGGTTGGTAAACAAATTTAAGAGGTATGTGACAAGTTTAACTTGTCTCACAAGCCTCCAAAATCAGTCGTCCAAGGACAATTTCGAATTTCCAAGAGATGATGGA
This sequence comes from Taxus chinensis, assembly GCA_019776745.2. Lineage (NCBI taxonomy): Eukaryota > Viridiplantae > Streptophyta > Pinopsida > Cupressales > Taxaceae > Taxus > Taxus chinensis. Next base: position 666,073,834 of record CM034150.1, read on the forward strand.
GTGTTTCTTACTCCAAAATTCAACTTACATATCTCTTACACATCACTTACACATTACTTACACATATCTTACAACTTTTAATTCAAGGCCAACAACTCTATTAATTACTTTCTTATGACCCATATTTTAATTAATTAAATTAACAACAAGATTACTCACAATATATACACACCATATACTTAAATAATGAAAGGGGGTTAACAGCACCACAAAATAAACACATGCAAACATTAATAAAAGGAACCAAATAAAATAAAATACATATAACCCCTTGGTCATATTTAAAGGTGACCCCCCTATGGGAATCCCTAGCACAAACAAACACACAAACAAATACAGTTTCCATGGTGACCTTGTTGAATTCATCTAGAATTCCAAAGTGGTTGGTCTCCTATCCCCTAATGTTTGTTGTGATATTTTAATACCTACAACATACAAATATCTCCTTCGGCCTTGTGGCCATATTAGAACATCCCAATAAGTATAAATATAATTTCAAGATCATCGACATATATGTGAATCACAAAAATTATCAAGAAAATCAACAATATCTCTTACAATTTCATCCACAACTATATCATCATCAATTTTAGTTCAATTCTAATTTTCTAGGTCTACTCAAAATATCCAAATATCACAAGTTTGAACTACATCTATAATATAACCATGTTAAACAATATACCAACATCAATATCTAAAATGTATCTAATAATCATCATGTACCATATATGAATCAAAGTCCACAATAAACCATGATCTAACATCTAACATTATGTTGAATTAAACTATAACAATGTCCATAATATAGTTAGCAGTATCAGGATCAATATCACAAGGTGTCAAAGGAAAGAGGGCACTACACCAAATGTGAATTCTTCCTTGGATATTCAAGAACCAATGTGGAAAGTTTCTTGGAATGCGCCGTAAAATGATAGAATACTCCCATGCCCAGCTTTGAGTTTGTAGGCACTATATAACACCACTCACAAGTGTAATATGTGAATATCTTTGCCAAAGAATTATTCTTGAGTGGGTACTTCCATGTTATTATGATTCTTATGGGCTCCACCATGGGACTCCCCTGATCTTGCACCGTAAGGATGTCTAACAATAGATATAAGGATTTGCACATACCCCATGAAATAAAACCTATCACCCTATTATTATTCCTCAATAATTCTTTCTACAATGCTAGACGGTAATCAATGTTTAATACTGTCTCTAAGATTCCACCATCTTCTTCACAAATGTAGGAGCTAACTTTGAACGTTCTCCATAATAGCCCCAGGCTCTCTGTATGGCACTCAATTTTTTAAAGGAAAACTGTGCAATGCCCACATATTAACAATAGGGTCCAATGATTGATTAGAGATACTCCATTACGTGCAATCATTTTTAATACTTGTATCTCTATCGTGGTAGTCATAACACCCCTACCTCCATATCCTGTAAACTATGTAGAAATTTCAATCCCTGAGCTCTGCAACCCTGTAATTTCCCAATCATAGGAGCGGTGATGCACACATTTCTCCCTGCAAAGCCTAAAATAAGATCCTCATGACTCTATAGAATCTGAAGTCACTGGTTAGGTGCTTTGGTTTTTCACCAAGTATGGCAGATGATATCCATCTGTAGTACTGGTCCAAAACATACATCCAAAATCATGTCCTTTAAAGATCGGATTCACCCACTCAGTTTGTCAGTCTATGGTCCTCTAGTTGTGTGAATTTATACCAACTCACTGAGGGCTACTACATTTGGCTCTCAAAATTGGAAAGTAGATATATGGATTGTAATCACAAATCACCTTCCACTTAAAAACACGGCAATCTATCAAACGATATCCCCATTATAAATCCCTCTAGATAGTGCATATCAGAGAACTCTTTCCTGAGGTTCTTCCTCGACTTCAACCTCTTATTCCTTCAATTCTTTCCATTTACCATGATGGTGTCATCGTAAAGGGTGATCTCAACATTTGGGTAGCCCATCTTGTTTTTGTGCTATGGGGTATTTTACTTCCTTTGCAGTATAGCATTTTGTAGCCCTACGCCATCTAAACTCCTGATGCTCGAACACTTTCACCAAAAAGATCACTCTAATTATCTTTGACACCAAACCCTTAGTTTTCTTTAGTAAAATTTGTTCCCTAATATACAATTGTCTCACCCTGGCCTTTTTTCCTACTTCAAACTTCCTTGTGCATATTCTTCACCTACAGGATAGACTGAATAGGGTGCATGATGTGCCTACTTCCAAGATGTCCTTGCCTCAAGCCTCCATCTTTGGGGACATAAATCTGACATTTCTTACTTGAGAAGACCATCTACCTCTAAATAAAATTCATCACAAGTTCTCCTCAAGAGGTTGCTCAAATTCGACACTCTAAAAATGCTCAAAATGCAATGTACAAGGCTAGGTGAGGAAGATGTTGTAGAACCTTCTTCGACAAATCCCTGCTTAATAGATTTCCAAAAATATCATGTATTTATTGCTCACCAACTACAACTGTACCACATTCTCCTTAATTTTGACATGCTCTATCTCCTATTTTTCTCACACTTTTCATTACTTTCTTCCAACGAGCTGTAGTCATTGAATTGACTGGTGCACAGAACTAATTTCAATCCATTGATCTATCCTACGTGTGCATCCCTACACCAAGAAAAAATTTCCTCCATCAATTTTCACCAATTAGCATGCAAAACTACCGCAAGCTTTCAAGATCACTGGGTGTGATAATTAATCTTCATAACCTGAGAAATTTTGAGATCACTCAAAAGCCACTACTCTGCCCTCCTATATCAAAATACCTCCAGAGCATCCTAACTAAAGAAGCATTCACATGCAAATAAAAATATTTCCATGTGTGATCCAATATACTATAAGGATAGGTGTTGTACCGAGCATCATTCCTTCAGTGTCCTGAAGGCCTACTTTACCTATCCACACTAAAAGTACTGTGCATTCCTCTATACATAAACTTAAGTAGATAATAATGCAAATTCATGTACGCAGAAGTCACTTATTATAACAAAGCAAGAAAATAAAAACACCTACTCAATCCTATGAAAAAAAAACATGAAAGGGGAACATAATCTAAGTGGTAATATTTCCTTATTACAAACATCAAGAAGCTCTTATTTGGATAGTAGGGCTTCATACCTACTCCCATTGAAGTATACTGGGACCCAACATAGTGTCATCCATCACCTGAAAATTGACACTGCGCCTGATTCTAAGCATCGTGGTTACTACAAAAGGTCCTAACTGAATGCAACCTGGAAAAGGTTCAAGTGAAGAATTCCCTCATGCTCCTCACATGTTAATGAGTAAATAGTGAATTCATCAAGAATAAGCACAAAGCGATCTTAATAAGGTCCTAAATACCCCATTCAAGAACTCATAAACACTGCGGGGGCATTCGTCAAACCAAAATTACCACTGTGAACTCATAGTGTCCATATCTCATACTTAAGATGATACTTATGAAAATAAGTCTGAAGTCCTACTGATGTTACCGAATTAAAATCTGATATGATCAGTTAAACCCGCATGTTGTCCCTTCATTTGTTGATACATATCATCAACTTGCTAGAAGGCATATTTACAGTATGTCTTAATCTATATGTTCATTCCCCTCAGATGGTAATCCATGACACATTGGGGATATATGGATGAAAATATAGAGTTCTTTTTGTGGAAAGGGATCACTGGGATAAGCACACACACCCTCTACACTGGGAAACAATTACACCATCCCAAACAAGAAGGTGGACACTATACAAAGTCTTCATCTTTTTTAATCAAGCATCCACAACTCAGGAGGTAGTCATCTGATAAGGTGCTCATGAGATAGAAATCTTCTCCCAAAAGAAAATCTTCTATGAAAATTTATCTCCCGTGAGGTCGGTAACAAAGGTAGATCCCCTCATGAAAGACATCAGAAAACTCTCTCAAAATGGCTGATATGTTCATTAGTGATGGTCCACCAGACCCATGATTTGATTGGTCACTAACTATGATAGGAAACATGGATGACAACCACTTTCGCACACACCGCTTAATCTCATAGGAAATATAAAGTAAACTAGAAAGGATACTCCTAACCCCCGCTATCATACCTTAAATCATACATAAGGCATCTGTAAATGAGATTCATGGATATTCATTGGTCAAAAAAATTAAAAAGAAGGTCATGTGTGCAGAAAGAACAGTCCATGGGGCTAATTGATCTTTCAACCACAAAATATATAATTTAATATGTACTCACAAAAATCATGGAGAATGTAGTATGGACTACAGATATTAATGTAAATTATAAAAATCTGTAGTTATCTTGGGTATAAAATTGACCGTGGTCAACATCCCAACTATGACCAAAATTCTGGTCCTAAATGCCACCATTCATGCATCACTCTACTAAACAATCGATTGCAATAAGAGAATCAGACTTGCCACTAGATATGCATTAACAAAATGGAGAGATTAGGAATACCACCTAATTCTCATTTTCTGAGTCCATTTGGCAATATATGGTTGCAAACTTTGAACAGGAAGCTCCAACTCCACACAAAATCTCCAGTAATAAAATTTCCTACCGAGGAATAAAGAAAAATATGTAAATCCTAATAAAAATGCACATTATGGCCCCTATATTATGTATATGTAACATTTGAAGAGAGCACGATAACAAAATTTTCAGTAACACCACACCCAAAACAATCACCTGATCCTCTCCCCTTAGTAGCAGCTCCATTCGGTGCATCCTAGAGGGGTGTGTACTATGGACCTTGATAAACCGTGTTATGAACTACTGAGGTCAATCTACTAGAGATATCCTATTGATTGAGCTCTAGGTACTCCCTATGTCCAAATGGGACCCCTAGGAGGAGGCCCCATACTGCTAACCGCTATGTGCATCAAATATTCCGTGGATGTTTATCTAGTGGGACGAGACTTCTGCTATTACTGCTATAGTCTATAAGATGACTGCTGTGTTGAACCCTATCCACCTCAAGGAGGAGGATACTGACCCTCTCAATATATTGTTCTTGCATCTGTTGTATATGGCTTCAAGACTCAGTCTCTAGCCTGTTGGGTCTTTCCCTGAATCTTCTCTGCTATGTAGGCCTTCTCAACGGCCTCAGTCCAATGTGTGTGGGCAATAGATCTGACACCGCACCTAAAATGTCCAGATTTAGGCCTCAGATGAACCTGTGGATCCACACCTTCTTGTCTTGCTTGTACTCAACATACTGGAGTAGGTCCAGAAATTTACTCTCATACTCAGCTACTGTAAGAGATGCCTATCGGAGGTCATGAAACTCATCAATCCTCTGTCGTATACAAACCTCCAAGATAAATATCTGACTCCTGAACCACTCCTCAAAGAGCTCCCAGGTAACTATCTCATAATCAACATGGAGCTTCTACTCCTACTTTCCCCCACCATACACTTGATCCATCCCTTTGAAGATGGATCACAACACGAGCTTTCGTGTTGCTAGAACAATGGTAGAGCTTGAAGCATCCACTTTACCTCACCAACTAGGTCTCTACTTGAAATCCAAATATGTCACCAAGAATAATGAGCTGTCCATAGCTTCAAGATCTCCCTGATATGGTCTGCAACGGTGGTCTGGTCCAACCCCTAGGCAACTCTTTACAAGTCTCGTCTCATAAGCTTAGGGCTCTATGACCTATCTTTGTGTCCTAAAACCTGGTGTCCTTGTCTCCTCTACGGGGACTCTACTCTGACTGAACTCCTCATGAGAGTTCTCTCCTCTATGCTCCTTGCTATGTCTGAGGAGATGCTATGAGCCTCAATGGATGTCACCCTATCATGTCTGAATTGAATATGCTCCTACGGTCCCTCTGCTTAGAGTGGACATTAACATCCTGAAGTGTCTGTAAAATCTGTTGTACGATAGCTGCTACAACATGATACTGGTGGTGGTAAGTCGAGGTATATGTTAAAATACCCCCTCGTCATGTCTGCTACCTCCTGCAAAGATCTAAGGCAGAGATTTAGTTCTTCCTTTTTAAGTTTTATTCAGTTTTCTATGTTTACTAAGTATGTAATTTCAACAAGTTTATTCTCTAGATTTGAAAGTGTGGTAGGTTTAATATTGTACTTAGTTTAGATTTCATGTCCCAAGTTTTTCTAGTGCTGCCCAAGGCTCCAAGACTTTTAACCCACAGATCTAATACCAAGTGTGATGCCCACTAAAACAACCCACTTGAGACCCAAGAACAACCTAGTATTAGTCAAAACAAATTATGGTATAATTTGTTTTTTTTTAAAAGTGTGAGACTACAAACAACCCTCGAAGCAACAATTGTCACAAAGAAATATATCAAGGTCAATTATGTTAAGAAGATAAAGTTTCCATTAGAACAAACATTAAAGATCACAATACAATTAATGAGTGAAAATAGCCAAGTACAGATTAAATTTCCTTTAGGTGCTGATTTATCAATTAATTAGATTAACACTAATATTAAACATTCCCTAATAAAATTTAGAAGGTTAAAGGGGGTAAAACAATTAAATATCCAATGTATTTAATTCCACTAGGTCTAAAAATAGACATGGTTCTCATTTACATAGGGTTAGGAAAATATTCACTTACCCCATGACCCCTTAAAGGGTCATTTCATACTTTATAATTAACATGTTAAATTAATGGGGAGTTATTTCCCACCTACCCACTCTTAGGCTTACCTTGCACTTTAACCTGATTTTTCACATATTTAACGTACCAAAAATTTCTTGAAAACCAAACCATTAGATAGAAAATTTCTTCACCCTTTCAGATGACATAAGGAAGTCCTTCTAAATCCCTAAAATTCTCAAGTTATTGGCCGACGGGCATTCAGAAGAAAATTTTCCCAAGGGTCAATGGCCTACGGGCTTGGGGGAGAAATTTTTCCCTTAGCACCCTGGGGCGAAAGGCACATTTCACTTCTGCATGCCCACACACTAGAGGCGGGGCGAGGAAGCAAATTTTTCCCATGCACAGGTTGACAGAGTGGGGAGAGTTTTAGCAAATTTTTCCTTTTTGGAACAAAATTAGTGATCTACCTCCATGCGTCCATGAGCCCGAAGAGGACACGTGTCGGCATTTCTAAACTCTGGCGAAAAATCGGGCCATCTGCAGGATTTGAAGACAATGATCCTTTTTGGCCGAAAAGCGCTATGGAATCAAATGATCTGTGCCACTGTCGATTCCCAAAGTGCCACATGTCAAAAAATGATTGGTTGTGGCCCATCAGGCCATTAGAGAAATTTAGCAAAATTTTACTTTTGCGAGAAAAAGGTTTAAAGACTAAAAAAGCTTTCATACCTCCACAGACCCGTCGTGAAGACACGTGTCAGCCATCCATTGGATGTAGATTGGTGGGCCAACCAGAGAATTTAGAAATACTTTCCCAAAAAAAATTTGAAATGCTTAGCTAAAAAAAGGGATTCCCTCCTCCGCGAACGCCTTGTGACACCACATGGCAGCACTTGATTGGTTGCGGGCTAGCGGGGTGGTGTAGGAAAGTTAGATAATTTTCCCAAATTATTTTAAAGGTTAAGTTAACTGTTTTTGGCCCATGCGGCCGCTGAAAAACAACTGAAATGTGAAAAAGCGGGGTAGCTGCGGGAATTTGTGCCTTTAGCGTTTTTTACCAAAAGGTGTTTAGGGAAAAAAATTCTCAAATTTTTTTTGACAAGTAGAATTATTTTTGACGCCAAATGAAGAAAAACTTTAGAAGGCCATAACTTTTGATTGGGAGATTGTTTTTGGGAAAACAAGGACTTTTTGGAAAGCTCTCAATGACCTCTTACATAGGAATCATTAATTTTTTTATTTTTATAATATTTAAGGGGTCAATTTCATGAAAACAATCTATAGGCTTTTAAAAGGAAAGCTGATAAATTTTAACTTATGAAATTTTAATCAATTTATCTTTTTCCTCTCTCAACATGTGAATTAGACATGGAGAATTGTTCTTAGATGTATTTAGGATGGATTTGGAAGGCAAGTTTGTTTGATTGAATACCAAATTACAAAAAAATATAGCTTTGACAAAAAAAATAGCAACAAAAGGGTTTGATCCCTGATTTTGCTAAATTTTATAAGAAATTCCCTAAGTGTTTTTTGTCCAATTGAATTCATTTAGGGTATACTACTTCAATTTAATCGTTTAATATGTTATTTTATTGTTGCAGGTTCAAATTGTGCATTTTTTGGATAAATTATTTTCTAGTTTGAAAATACAAAACAAAGATCAAATTGTATACGATCTAATTGTCATTTTCATCTTCCAAGTATTAGAATTCATTCCAATTCTAATCTAATACATTTAGTTGATTCAAATAAAACTATTTGGAACCAAAATGCAATTCTGATTTCCAATTTTACACATTTCAAAAGACAGAGTTCTGTATTTTCCTCACACGGATTTATTCCTTTCAAACAGAGATTTCAATTACATTTCAAACATAGATTTTAAACAGCAGTAGTTCGAATTGTGGAAAAGAATGCAAATATTATTCAAAAGACAAGATTTCCTTTTTTTCCAACTTCTCTTTTTTGTTGATTTTCACAAAACAATATACAAAGGCAACACTCTCCACCTAATCAAGACATCCATTGAAAAGGAGAAGCCATCTTTCTTCCTTGGCCCCTGAGCCCCAACCATAGTGCAATAGAAGATGTGATTCAACTCATGGCAATAAAGGCTTCCACAACACGCAAGCAACATTTTCACATTTAAAAACACAGTCCAAAAAAAACTACAATTTGCAACCACAGATAAAAAGACAAAAAACAACACTCAGGCTTCCTCATGCAAGCCAAAGGAGCAAGAAACTATGGGATATGGTGTTTATGACTCCCAAGGGGAAATGGGTATCTCCACCTGAAAACAACCACCAATATATATATATATATATATTTTTAAATCCCTGACATGCCCTTATGCCTCCTCCATGTACCCCTTATTCCTCACATTTCCTTATGCATCCCCAACCTCTTATGACATCCCATAACGAGTAAATAAATGCAAACTATTTCTTTGTAAGGTGGAACCCAAATCCCAACTCCCTCCACACTTATACCTCCCCAAAACACTTATGCCTCCCACAGAAATACCCCATAGTCTTCTCTTACACTATCCTTAGACCATCTACCCAATAGCCCACACACAAGCCAAAACATTCACAACAATAACATTTGCACAATAAAATAATAACATTTCAGAAATCAAACTCTTACCTCTCCATAATGGAGTTTGATTCAAGTTCCTAACCATAAGCTTTACAATGAAAAATAGCCCAAGCTCAACGAAACATAGGTCTGTAAAAAGTCTACAATTTTCTCCAAAACAAAGAGCTCCCAATAGCAAAAGAATTCTCCCCAAAATATGTATGCAAAAGTAAACCAACCAAAAGAGTGTAACCCCGAAACAATAAAATGAATTTGAATATATAGAAGGGGGAAGAGAGGAGGATGAGGTGGATTTTTGTAGGATGCCACATCACACATCCTCAAATCTAACTCACAAGTCAACTTCAATCTCCAAGACACAATAAATAAGTAAGTGAATAATATGACAATCTTACTTACACACTCAAATCAAGCCCATATCCCAGAGGACTAAAATTAATTTCAAGCAATAAGTGCAATTAAAACATTTAGCTAGGCTTACAAAAATGCATAATGAAAACTATATTTAAACTCTCCAACCATAGGTAATGTTGGAATCCAAATTTAAGAGGTATGGGACAAGTTTAACTTGTCCCACAAACCTCCAAAATCAGTCTCTAAGGACAATTTCAAATTCCAAAGAAGATGAAGTGTTTCACACTCTAAAATTTTGCTTACATATCTCTTACACATCACTTACACATTGTTTACACATATCTTACAACATTTAATACAAGAGCTAACCACTCTAATGATTACTTTGTTTTGACTCAATTTGATTAATTTATATTAATAATATGATTACTCACATTATATAGCACAATTTATTTAAATAAAAGGGATAATCACATGACTTAATAAACACATACAAACATAAATAAAAATGAACCAAATAAATAAATACACATAACCCTTGGTCACGTTAAAAGGTGATCCCCCCATGGGAATCCCTAAGACAATCACACACCCAAAAAAATACTATTTTCCATGGTGAGCTTATTGAATTCATCTATAATTCCATTGTGGTTGGTCTCTAATCCCCCGATGTTTTTTGTGATATTTTAAACCTAAAAAATATGAATACCTCCTTCGGCCTCATGGCCATATTAGAACATCCAAATGAATATAAATATAATTTCAAGATCATCGACATATATGTGAATCTTAATAGACATCAAGACAATCAGTAGTATCACTTAAAATTTCATCTACAACTAGATCATCACCAATTTTAATTCAATTCTCATTTTCTAGGTCTACCCAAAATATCCAAATATCACAAGTTCAAACAACATCTATAGTGTAACCATGTCAAACAATATATCAACATCAATATCTTAAATGTCTCTAATAATCATCATGCACCTTATATGAATCAAATTCCACAATAAAACATGATCTAACATCTAACATCATGGTAAATTAAACTATAACAATGTCCATAATACATTTAGTAGTATCATGATCAATATCACAAGGTGTCAAAGGAAAGTAGGCACTACAAAATTTAAAATATATATATATATATATAGCTTTCAGATCTTGGGTTTCATGTCGGCTCCAGATCTATACTTACCTACATCTAAAATTAAATTTTTTCATGTGTCTACTGATTGGGATGCTAAGAGAGTAAGAAAAATGTCCTATAATGTTAGTGGAGGTGGTACTAGGGAAATTTCTCTGAAAAGGGTTCAAGTAGTGCCATGGCCACAACCAACATGGTAGTAGGTATCAGGGAGGTATATGAATCGTATTGTAGATCCTAACATCTAGGTTTCTAGAGGTATGGATTTCACAACTGAAGGAATTTCAATAGATTCTATTGTTCCCTCTAAAAAAAATCCGCTCCTTACTATGTTCATCTCATATATGTTAGACATCACAGTTATTTGAAGGTTTTGGGGAAAGTAGTATTAACATCCTAGTCACTTGTTGTTAAGGCCAAGCTTATTTCAAGATTGTTAAGAAAAATATCAAGGAAGAATTTAGCGAGAATTTTGATGTGTGGAAATGTTTGGAACATAATTAGCCTCCAAGACATATATGTTAATTAACTTAGTAACACCTTATACTGGAGGGTAGAGGATACACGGAGTTTGGAGGATAATTGGTATCCTATTGTCAGTCACCTACGACAGGGTCACATCATTATTTTGGTGACATTTTCCTTAGTGTTTGTTTTCATTTTGCATGGTTTGGTTTTTTTTTGCAATATGTTTTTAATAAAATGTAGAGTGTTTTCGAGTTTGGTACCTTTTGAATGAAGAACATTATGAGGAGGAAAATCATCGAAGTATCATTTTTTTATTTGTAAAAGGATTTTGGAAATCCAAGAAACCATCGAAGTGTACAGTTGAGACCTTTGGTGACCTCCAGGTTTGCAGTCAACCTACAGTCAAAAAACCATAGGGGTTCGTAGTAATCCAGGGAAACCATAAACCACCGAAGGTGTTATCAAGGAGATGTACTCATATAACTTCCAGGTTTATGGAAATCTTGATAGGAAAAACCAACGTGTCACCAAAACCATGAAGCCACAAAGATGGCATGCCACCTCAAAGGTGAGAAGGCTACATAAAGAGTGTGACTAATTTTTACCATGTTTGAGATAAGTGGGGTCCACTACCTAGAAATAAGAGTGTAAATAATTAGATGAGAGGTTACTAGGTGGACTTGGAATTATAACACTAGTGATTTTTTCATCAATAATATCATCATTAAAAAAATATTTAGAATTTTTGTATGCTCCTTTTCTTTTTTGTTACCATACACACCCCCTTCATCAAATGTTGTTAGAAAAATTAATTAATACATTGCAGTTGTAAACTAACTTGGTTGGTTATGCCCATGTTGGATTTAGTTTCTCTGGATGGTCAATGGTTTTGTCTCCTTATAATTGTCTTTGCACTATATATATTTTCATGATTAATGAATATTTGGCAAGGAAAGGCATTCAATAATTTTTGTTGCTATTTTTTCCTCCATTGGTATCAGATCCTAAATCTCCCCTTAGCTTGCATGGAATTCTTGAATACCTCCTAGACATGACAACATATCAAAATGGTGCTATCTAAAAGAGGATCTGGTAGAAGACCCTTGCATGGGTTTTTGGAGAAACCTGCTATGCAGACTTATTTTGTAATAGAGTTTATATTTCATGTTGAGAAATTAGAGCAATCTATGTGAGGAAGTGTGGAAGAAAAGGTAAACAAGAGCATGGAAGTGGGGACCTGCAGAACATACCTACCAAGCACCAAGAATTTTCTTGACTCTTACGATAGTCTGAGGAAAACACATTAACAATAAATAAATAATCTAATGTGTTTCCCATGCGAGGTTGTTTGGTTTTTTAATATTTACATCCCTATACTGGCTACCATAGGAAGGTATTTTGGGCCTTATATTTTTCTTGGATGTTAAATTCAATAACTTTGAACAAAATAAATATAGCTTTCAGAGTGTGGGTTGTACGTCGGTTCCAATTATATACTTACCTACATCTATAAGTAAATTTGTTCATGTGTCTGCTAATTGGGATCCTAAGAGAGTAAGTCAAAGGTCCTCTAATGTTACTAGACATCATATTAGGAAACTTTCTCAAAGAATATCTCAAGTAGTGCCACAGCCACAACCAGCGTGGAAACAGGCATCAAAGAGGTAGATAACTAATATTGTGGATCATGACATCTAGTGTTCTTGAGGCATGGATTTCACAATTAACGGAATTTCACTGGATTGCATTGTTCCCTATGAAAAAAAATCCACTCCTGACTATGTTCCACTCCTTTATGTTACACATCATGGTTATTTTAATGTTTTTGGGAAAGGAGAATTAACTTCCCAGTCACTTGTTTTCAAGGCCAAGCTTATTTCTACATTTCCGTCAAAAATATCAAGGAATACTTTGGCAAGAATTGTGATGTGTGGAACTTTTTCAAACATAATTAGCCTCAAAGACATATATGCTAACTTAGCAGCACCTTATATTGGAGGGTGGAGGCTACACGGAGGTTGGACGACAATTGGCATCCTATCGCCAGTCACTTACAATAGGGTCACATCATTATTTTGGTGACGTTTTTATTAGTGTTTTTTTTGTTGTGTGGTGTTGTTTTCTATTTTGTAGTGTTTTTCAATAAAATACAGAGTATTTTATAGTTTGGTACCTCCTGAATGAAGAACATTGTGATGATTAAAATCACTATATTAGTTCTTGGTTGTTGGTAAAAGGATTTTGGAAATCCAATAAATCACTAAGTGTACAGTTGAGACCTCTGGTCACCTCCAGGTTTGTGGTCAACCTATATTCCGAAAACCATAGGGGTTCATGGTAATATTTAGAAAGCATAAACCACTGAAGGTGTTAACAAGGAGATGTACTCATATCACTTCCATTTTTATGGTAATCCTACAAGGAAAATCCAAGGTGTGACCAAGACCATGAAGCCAAAAATATGGCATGCCACCTCAAAGGTGAGCAAGCTACATAGAGAGTTAATTTTTACCACGTTTGAAATATGGGGTTCCATTATCTTGAAATAAGATGTTTAAAAACAATGTGTTAAGGGGGGAATGTTAGCAAAATAAATTAATGCATTACAGTTGTAAACCGACTTGGCCGATTATGCTTATCTGGCATTTAGTTGCTCAGGATGGTGAATGGTTCCCTCTCCTTCTAACCATATTGGCACTGTATATATTTTCATGATTAATTAATATTTGGTAAGTCAAGGAATTCACTAATTTTTGCTTCTATTTTTTCCTCCAAATATTGCATCTCTTAACACAACATTTTTTTAGTGATAGGATCATATATCTTATACACTTTTCTTTGTTCACTATACCCAACAAAAATAGAACGCTCACTCTTTGGATCAAACTTCTTTATTTTCAAATTAGGTTCATGAGCATAGGCTAAACAAACAAAAATGTAAAATAATCGGCATTATGATTCTTTTCAAGCCATACTTTATATGGATTCATCCTTTCAAGTGCACTAGTGGAACTTCAATTGAGAATATATATTGTTGTAGCAACTGCATCACCCCAAAAAGAGTTTTGTAATCCCTTTGCTTCATAATTTAAGATCCTTTTCATTTCAACAACTATTAAATTCTTAATTTTACCTACATAAATTAGAAACATCACGTTACCTCATGAAGCCACTTAGCACCCTGTTAGAACAAGCATCTTCCAGATTTGACCCTAAACGAAGAACTCATAAATTTTTCATACAATATCAAAAACTAAAATTTTATATACCATTAGAATTATATATAAACTGTAATCAAAACACAACTTGAAATGGAGTCCTAACTCTTCTTGTAGCTCCTGTAATTCCACTTTTACTGCAAAGATGCTCCAAACTACTCCAAAAAATAGTCTTCAGAAATAGGACACACTTTGCACTTTTCCATCTCAACCATGACCTAAAACTTTCATGAAAATGTAGATCAATGCAGGGGATAAATATAATGTCAATTTATTTCTTACCTTCTTTGGGAAACTTCTCCTTAAACTAAAACTCTTCAGAAATAAGAAATTTCAGGCGGGGCCCACATATCACCACATACTCGAATATATATTAATGGAAATCTTGAAGAATCCTTGAAAACATGAAATAATCACATTTTCAAAATAAATCATGACTTGGGTGGTAAAATAAATCATCTCTAAGTCCCTCTTAGCTAAGGTTTTAAACCAACTTGCCTTCTTAACGATCGTTAATAAAAAGATGAGAATAAAACAACCTCATTATTTTTTAAACATTCATAACTGACCTAATAATCTATTTTAAATATATCATGTCCCCATGTAAAGCATGCAATTCACAACGAGCATAAGAGGGTGAACATTATTTTGTCAAAACTTACATATCATGTAAAATATTGTTAACATTGACCTAAAACATGTCATGAAGAATCATGAAAACATCCTATACCTTGTAAAACTCACCACATATCTAAAATACATCTAAAAATACCCATCCATTAAGACTTACTTTTTCTTACTTTCTTTTTCTCACTTATTTACTTCCCAAGGACCTCAAATATGCATCATACCTCTAAGTTCTGACCTATAACTAACTATACACCTCAAGTAAATTTCAAATATTATGTTACCATGCTAGATATCATGAGTTAATAGGTCCAAATATCATACCTACATACCATTCTACATGCACTAGGGCTAGGAATAGGCCTGGAATGACTTGCCTCAACACATACAACTCAAGAAATGACCTTGTTGATCTCATGTAGACCCATGTACACCTATAACACACCTCATGAGCCATTAATGACATAATGAAAAAATTCAACTCACTTAGGAGGACTCAAGCAATGACTAGGACTAGCAAACCATGCTCAGGAACAATACTTAACTGACCAATCTTTGACACTACCAATCAACCTTCATATTTTACATTGAATGACACCTCATAAAGATACATACAACATGATGACACCCCTTTTCCATCAACGGATTTTTTATAAATGACAAAACATACACACAATGGAAAATAATCTCCCCCTTTCTCATTAATGGTAGCCACCTTTAGAAACATTGATGGAAACCAACAAGACTTACACACCTACATGACTCTTTTACATGTTTTTGATGATTCTCTCCCCCCTTTTACATCTCTGAAAAATTATAAAATTACAATACTACATGGAAATGACAACACACAATGACAAAAATGGACAAAAACCACTTACATGCACAAGTATCTCCCCCTAGGATTATATTTTCTCCTTGTGTTGTCTAAGGCCTAATTGTCACCTTTTCACTCTTTGAAGTCAACTATGGAATCCCTTGGATACCTCAAACTCTTTATAAGAATAAAAACCATCTTCCCTCATCTAGAAGACCTCTGTTAGACCTGTACATTGCAATTCTAGTGTTCACCAACCTACTGATGTTCTAGTAGGGTGTGGTACTTACTCATAGAGCACTATATCACTCCTTATGACCCTACATACTCAAACAAATTCTGAAATAATATTTTAAATGATCGTTCTTACCATCTTAGTCATATATAACTTTTGAAGTATACACAACTATTGTCTTAATGTAAGCTTTATAAAGCATGAGCAATGTGTATTTTCTTTAGTTACTAACATTTTTAGCTACTGTCAGTAGAACCCCAACTATATAGAATCAACATACAACATTTAAAAATACTACTATAGTTTTAACCTGTTAAATTCTTCAAGTAGATGAAAACGACTCTATCAAAAAATCTCACTCTTATAAGGATCTAGAAATCATGACTGGGAAGGTTAATGTAGCCAAATTCTAAACCAACTTGATATACCACAAAAAATATGAACTCCAAAAGAAAATATATATCCTTCTTCATTTCCTCAACAATGAATTACAATGCTTCCTAAATAGGAAAACAAATCCCAACTCAAGTTTCCAAACAAACCCTAACTAACTTTGACTAAATCTACTCTAGGTGGCGTAAATTACTATTTTTAGCAGTTTACTAGAACCTGCTATTCTTAGTGAGTTCACATGCTTATTTGTACGGGCACAGAAATTGACACACATGTTCTACATTCATAAATTATAGGAATTTCCAACTTTCTAACTCATAATGCAACTAATAGATTAAAATTAACTAATGCCCAAAAATAGGAAAAAACTGATCTACAACTTAAATCCTAATTTTCGGCCTCAAGATGACAGATTTAGGGCTCAAAAATGTTCTGAAACTTTCCCCAAATGGTAGGTAAAATTCTTGGTGCATTGGTCTCATTAAAACATGTGGTTTCAAAAAAGTGGACTCAAATAGAAACTCATAGCTCAAGTTAGGATCTTGTCAAGTTCCTGCTAATTTTGTCGCATCATTCTCCCCTGCTTGAAAAAAACGTAGCTCCTGCAATTTGTCTTTTTCAAACTACTTCCATTTATCTACATCCAACTTATTAATCTCCCACTCTGTGACCCAAGTATTTTCCTCTTGTTATAGTCCTTTCCAATATACCAAATATTTTTTATATTTCCCATGTTGTGTGTCTATTATTTTCTTATCTGGAATTTGATCCACTTCTTCTTTCTTCTTCACCAGAATATGCTACCTCCAATCTACTACTTCATCAATAACATCTCCTTTTGCACCATCCCCATGAAAAGAATACAAATCTAAAACATTAAATACTAGCGAAATATCAAAATTCCCTTGCAATTCTACCTCATAAGCATTATCATTTATTTTTTACGATTGTGTAGGAACCAATCTTCTTGTACTTCATCTTGTTATAGTTTCCTTTTTGAAACCTTTCCTTCCACAAATATACCATGACCAACTCACCAACTATAAATACCTTTCTCCATTTTTGAACTTTTGTTATTTCCTTATACTTATCATTACTATTTTGCAGCATCTTCCTATAATTGTTGGATATGTTTGGAAAATGCTTCTGCATCATCACTGACTCTGCCATCAACAAGTAGTTGTACCAAATCTAACACCCCATTTGGATTACTCCCATACACAATTTAAAATGGATAATTTCATGTAGATATATTTATGGAACTGATATCTGAAAACTTAGCTTGTGGTAATCCTAAGTCCCATTGTTTCAGATTTTCTGTAACGATGCACCTTAATAGGTTTCCCAAAGTTCAATTGACCACCTCTATTTTCCCATCACTGTGAGGATGGCAGGCACTGCTAAACTATAGTTGATTTCCCAATTTATTCCATAAATTCCTCTAGAAGTGACTTAAGAACCTTGTGTCCCTATATGAATTAATGGTTTTTGGAAAACCATGCAAACGAACAACTTCTCTGAAAAAAAAAATCTGCTACGCCTGGTGCATCACTTGTTTTCTTACAAGAAATAAAATGAGCCATCTTATAA
This sequence comes from Taxus chinensis, assembly GCA_019776745.2. NCBI lineage: Eukaryota > Viridiplantae > Streptophyta > Pinopsida > Cupressales > Taxaceae > Taxus > Taxus chinensis. Next base: position 666,091,907 of record CM034150.1, read on the forward strand.
AAACCTATCAAAAAACACAAAAATTTATTCATTATCTCGTTGTGTTCTTCATAATCCCAAAACAAAATCCATACTAAGATCTTTCTCGGACCCTTTAGGAACAGGAAACAAAATATACAACCCTGTATTATGTGCATGGCCTTTCTAGACTTGGCAAATTCGACACCTCTTCACATATCTTACCACATATATTTTTAGCTTTGGCTATTAGTATTTCTCTACAACCAAGGCTATCGTCTTATCTTTACCAAAACGCCCAACCAATCCTCCATTATGCAACTCTTTCGCTATATTCTCTCTCATAGACCCATCTAGAATACATAGTTGGCATCCCTTGAATAGGTAGCCATCCTGTAAAATGTACTCATCCTAGAAATCTCCTGTATTGTCTAATAATGGAAAAATTAACATTTCAAAAATATCCTTAAAATCAGAATTAGAAGTATACAAACCCTTTATTGCTTCAAAACCCACCACCTCATTTTCCATAGTGGTAATACTCAAAGTCACATGCCTACTCAATACATCTCCAACTTGATTCTATTTTCCTTATTTATGTTTTAGAGTAAAAGTATAACCCTATAAAAATGATACCCACTTTGCATGTGTATTATTTAACTTCTTTTGTGTATTCACATACTTCAGGGCTATGTAGTCTGTACATAACACAAAATCCTTATGCACTAAGTAATGCCTCCAATGCCTTAATGCTTGTACAATTGCATAAAATTCCACATCATAAGTATATTACTTCTTTCTTACCTCATTCAGTTTCTCACTAAAGAAATCTACTGGCTTTCCACCTTAACTTAGAATAGCACCAATACCCACATGTGAGGCATCACTATCAACCTCTAACACTTTATCAAAATCTGGTAGTGCCAAAATGGGTGCCTCTATCACCTTCTTCTTCAAGAACTGAAAACTATCCTCACCTGCCTTTTTCCACAAAAAATCCCTTCCTTTTGTGCAATCTGTTATAGGTGTTACAATACTACTGAAATTTTTAATAAAATTTTCTGTAAAATGTTTCTACACCATGAAATATTCTTACCTCTATTATACTATGTGGAGTAGGCCATTCAATAATTTCCTTTATCTTTTCTAAGTCCATCTATACCCCATCTACTAAAATAATAAATCTCGAGAATACCAAACTCTCTTACATAAGTGTGCACTTCTTCATATTTGCATAGAGTTTCTCTTTCCTTAACATTTCAAATATCACCCTTAGATACCTCAAATATTATTCTTTAGTTTTACTAAAGATCAAGATATCATCAAAATAAACCACAACAAACTTACCATTAGATTCCCACAGCACGGTGTTCATTAGTCTCATAAAATTACTAGGTGCATTGCATAACCCAAATGGCATTACGAACCACTCATATAATCCATTTCATGTCTTGAATGTTGTTTTCCACTCTTCTCCTTCTCTGATCTGAATCTGATGGTAACCACTTCAAATATCAATCTTGGTGAAATACCTAGACCCAACAAGCATATCCATCATATCATCGAGGTGAGGTATTAGGAACCTATACCAAATTGTAATTTTATTGATTGCTCTGCTATCCATGCACATTCTCCATGTTCCATCCTTCTTTGGTGTTAATAAAGTTGGGGTTGCACACGGACTCATGCTCTCCCTTATGACCCCCTTTCTCACAAGCTCTACCACTTGCCTATTCAACTCTGCATGCAATGTCGGGTTCATCCTATAAGACGTTTGATTTGGGATTGAAGACCCTGGAATCAAATCAATATGGTGTTGAATATCTCTTTTGGGTGATAATCCATCAGGTAGCTCATCAGGAATAACATCAAAAAATTCTTCTATTAATTCTGTTGTTTCTACTGGTATTTGTGCACTTGCAGGTTCATTCTTATTTGTGACTAGTGCATAACAAAAACTTTTTGCCTTTGCCTCCTTCAAAAATTACTTGGCAAAAATCATATTTTTCAGCCTTCCCCTCTTCCTTAAGAGGTAGCAAAACTATTTTTTACTATCCTTCCAAATAGTATAAGTATTCTATCCCTTGTCATGAATAACTTTGCTATCAAATTTCCATGGTATTCCTAGCAGCATATGACATGCATCCATAGGAATAACATCACACCAAATCTCATCCTTGTAACTATTACCAATAGAAAAACTTATTCAACATCTCTTATCAACAGTAACTTCATTACCCTTCTTAAACCATGCAATACGGTAAGGGTTAGGATTATTCTCACAATGAAGACCCAATTTTTCAACCATCTCATTTGAAACCATGTTCTCACAATTACCACCATTAATAATAACATTACATACCTTTCCTCCTGAAGTGCATCTTGTTCTGAAAATATTTCTACACATCCATGCATCCCCCTCGATTCCCTTTCTTGGAGCAATCATCATCCTCTTGATCATTAGATTTTCTCCAACATATGGTGGAATTTATAGATCTTGTTCATCTTCTACTTGTTCAGCTTCAACAAGATTTACTCTTGGGGAATCTCCTCGCCTCTTGTGACGTGTATAAAAATGCGGGCATTCAAAATCCTGATGCCCCTCTTCACCACATCTGTAACAAAAAAATGGTCTTCGTGGAGCCTCCCATCCTCTATTGCCAACATATCCTCTACCCCTAGAAAATCCTATGCCTATTCGTTGATTTTGGAAGTCTTGTCTCATATCTTCTTTCTTTTCCAATCCACGAGATGATTCAACCCTACCTTGAATGAATCCAGCTGATCCCTGAAAGGAAGATGAGCCCCCTATTCATTCAAGGTGATCTCCTATTACTTTGACAAAAAAATTCCTCAGCCTTTAAGGCTAATTGATAGGCATCCTCCATCCTCTTAATCATATGCATACTTATCTCATCTTGAATAGAAAATTTTAATCCATTTAAAAACCTTTCAACCATTTGTTCCTCAGTTTCTTCATGCTCTACATGAATGGAAAACTTGTAGAACTCATATGTGTATTCTTGCACTGTTTGTAAGTTTTGATTGAGATTTTAAAACCTCTTGCAAAGGGTTTGTGCATAATCCACTCTTCTCTCTTCTCTTGAAAGTTATGATATAAGTTCACTTCTTTAATTGATTACACATCTTCTAATACATTGACTGAGAACATTCTATACTGACCTTCAAAGCACATACATAGCCTCGAGAGTCTTAAGAGCATATTTTACACTTGACAATCCAAGAGATTTTCATGCACTTTTAGATCATCCATAACATTTTTTAAGATCCCACAAACCTATAGGATGCATTTTCCTTGTAGAGCTTAGTAGAATATTTGATCAATTCAAACATTGTTCTTTTCATTTGAATTAGGAGACCTTGCAAAATGAATCTTCGAACTCCCGTAGAAACCCTTGATGAAATTTTCATATATTTCATTCCTTATAGTGATTGAAAACATGTTTTAAGGGTACAATGAACATTTACCTCTTCTTGGAAGCATGCATGTCACATACAAAAAATGAATTTTCAACTATTCGCACTAACCTCCATACCGAAAATACCACATTTGATGCAAAGTAATCACCTACAGGGCTTTATACATTCATGACTTTAAATACTTTACCTTCAAGTATGAGAGGTCCTTTTAGTCCTTAATTTTCACACATGGAGATACCTTCAATACTCCTCACATACGTATATGGTCATTTTCTCTTATTTCAAGTTTTCACAAATGAACAAATTGATACCAATGTTTGAACTCATTTAGTACTTTCAACAAGCCTTTCTATAACTGTACCTTCATATTCAGACCTTCTGAATGGTACAGGATACACTAGAAAACTTTCATACTGAATGAACATTTTGAATCTAGTCTTTGATGGCATGAGACACTGCATTTAATCCTTTAACAATCTTAACCTCTATCACAACCTCATAACCAATCCTTTGAAAATGTTTTGCATGTGCACCAAATATATCAAGCTTCTGGTCTTTAATATAGATACATTCACATAATTGTAACAATTTGAAGAAACATACTCTCTTCAAGAGAGATGTGAACAAATGTGTAGACGTTCTTTGTACTCTTTTAAGCTTAAGACATCATTTAATAGGAAAATGTACACTTTTTGAATCACATAGGCTCATACCATATGCTAAAAATTTCAATATACATAATTTCGAGAGAAAAGGTCACTACAGAAACTACATAAAGCTTGATTTTATTCTTGGTGCCTTAGATCTCATCAACCAGATTTAGATCTCTTTTTCCACTCTCAACATCGTTTATTTGACCCTTCAAGGCCTTAGATATTCAATACTAACCCAACAAACTTTACATAGAATAACACATCACAGACTCTCTTGATGACTGAGAACAACTTAAACAATTTTGTACAACATACTTGTATACCTTTTGACCAATACTAAAACATGACTGTGCATAGACTTTGAGAGGATCAACTTATATTGTTGTTCACTTCTTCAATGACATAATGATTATGATTCCCATTGTAATAGTGCATCTTCATCCTTGGAATACTTAGAAACATCATATACATAGATGTAGCTCATCAACTTTGTTAATAACACCATACTCACCATATTCACCCTTTGGAATTGTACTCCTTAGCACATACCATGGACTCCATTGAATGGGGAAAAATATGTTTCACAATATCCTTACCTCTGATAAATCATCTATATGAAAATGATGATACATTGTATAGGTTTGAGAGACATATGTTGGGCTAAGATGACTCTAATTTTACTATTACAAAATTAGAACTAGTAATAGTGCCTTCAAACTTGGTATACTTTACCTCTACACTCATCAACCTATAATGGTCTTTCTCTTCAATAGACCTTGTAGGTACCCTTTTCTTTAGATAGGCCAACACTCTAACATGACTATCAACACAAGATTGTCCTAGACACCCCATAGCACTCAAGACACCTTTCACATATTTGATCAAGCGACATGAACACATAACACTCACTTTTGACAATAATATAGACGATATTAATCTTAACTCAGAGCATAAATATAAGATATGTTGGTGAACAGATTTTTCTCACCCCATTCTCCATTGAAAATATTTCAATTTGTGGCCTCTATCACATTATATCTCCCCATGTTGTGCTTGTAATGTTGATTGTCTTCCATTTTGTTGTTGTAATCAATCCTTTCCTAGTCTTTGAATCACTTCTAGATCCATAGTTGTTTTCCCTCATTCCTTTGTTCATCCAAAAGAGTATGTAATTTGGGTGTGAAACTTGAGATATCTCATTCTTTCAATTTTCCACAGTCAGGAATTGTTGTCTCTTTTTTTTTCATCCTGGATACCTGAAGAGAAATGAATGGATGTAGTTCTAAGGAATGTATTTGAGCCTTGTAACATTTCTAAATCCTCTGTCCTTGGAAATATTTTCATCTCCAGGCTCAAATGGTCATTTTTCTACATTTTATTGTTTGATAGGTGTTTCTCCAGGTCAAATTTGCATCCTTACATCGACAGGAAACATGGCCTCTTTTGGTTGGACATGACTCAGATGTGTACTTCATAATTTTATAAATTGCCTCAACTTGAAAACCAGTCTACGTGGAGGAATGACGCTCATTTGAAAGTTCACTTTCAGGTTTGGCCTTAAAGTTATGCTGGGAGGACACGTGGAGGTTTCCACTACTTTAACCTGACTTAGACAAATTTTTATGTAGCTGGTACAATTTGGGATAGTAGAGACACCTGGCGATCCCACCCTCATTCATGGTCTCTACTTTGGGCACCATTTTGAAATTGTGCCATGAAGACATGTGGAGGATTTCATCGGGTCTTCCCATACTAAGTTATTTTTCAAAAGGTTTTGGGAGGTCTGGGACATGTGGAGGAGGACCACACATGTTTAGGGACGGGCCCTTGAGTTTCATTTTAAAGAAGCACCAGGAGGACACTTAGAGGCCTCCGCTCACTTTGCATTTTGCTTGAAATTTTTCAATGGCTAAAGGATATTGTCTTAGACTATGACACATGGCACCTTCCGCTAAGCTTCAATCCTTCAACCAAATTTTGATGGGCCAAGACATGTGGTGAGCCTGCACTCTTTTACGGTCTCAAATTTTGGGGACTATCTCAAGATGAGCCATTGTGACACATGACAGCTTGAAAAGTGAAAAGGGGGTGGGGAAGCAGACCATTGGGGAAAACTTAGAATTTTTTCCTCTTATCCTTAAAGGGGTTAAAATATCAAAAACGGCCCGTAGACAAAGGATCAACCAAGGTTTGTTTCAAGGTCAATGGCAGAGGTTGGGACCCTCGAGGAAAATTTGGAAATTTTTCCTTTTAGGAGAAAAGAGTTAAAAGTGAAAAAGCAAGCTCAGCTCTGTTGGGACCCACATTTTGACACATGTCATGCCCATTTTTCAAGGGTGAAGCTGCGGGGAAAACTTTGAAAATTTTATCTTTTCCAAAAAAAAAGGTGAAATGGCAGAATTTGGCCGCGGTTTATTTCTCAAGGGAGGAGGCGCAGACAAAAATGTGAAAATTTTAGATTTTTTCAAAAGTTGTAAATGGAAAAAGAGAACCCACATGCCCACTCTAAAATTAAATCATCCACGTGGACGGCCCAAATTCAAAGTAAAGATCAACAGAAACTGTCAGTATGAAATATGATTTTCCCCCCATTTTTACTGAAATGCTCCGGGAAGTGTGAGTCTTCATGATTTCTTGGTATTTCCTACATGCCAAATAGAGAGGAGAGTTAATTTTGATATCTAAGTTTGGTGGAGGAGATCTGGAGATGTCTTTTACCATTAAAAAGGTTTGACTATCAGGCTTAATCTGATTTTCCATTTTTCTTCTCCAAAGAACCAAATATCTCTTTTTTTAAAAATTTGATCATGTCAAGGTGGTTACGAGTTTACAGCCATTGACAAGCTCTAATATTGTTCTAGAAAATTTCCCCTACTGATAGATTTAATCAAACTCAAGTTATTCTGAGTTGATCTTGAGAAAAATGTGTTTGTTTCATTTTTGAATATCTGCAAATAGTTTTTCATGTTCTTGTTGCAATCTTGTATCAAAATCTATCTTAATCACACATGTCTCAATCCTTGTGAGAGTTTAGTGGCATCTGCAATTTCATTTCTTAGAAGAGATTTCATCTGGGAGTGAAATAAACAATTTAAAATCACTTTTCTTTCATCTGTTGACAGAGATTGTCTGTAAGCCTCTGGGTGTACCTCAGGCATGATTGGCCTTAGATCTTGATGCTTTATTGGTTCTTCCAAATCAATCCTTCATGTTAGAATCTCATAGATTGTGTGAAAAATTGCTAATTTGGGCCTCCATTGAAGCTCATATTCTAGTTAAAGGAACATTTTAGTTATTCTGAAGCATTCTGTTGTCTGAGCTTTCCATTTTGTAAAAACTTTCAATAATATAGAAAAACAAGTTCATTCTGCCTCACCTCCCTCCAAAAATTCATTTAAAACAACCAATCCTACCCATACTACCCTTGTTTATCATGTATGTATATAAATGCATAATTTTTACTACTAAAAACTATAGAAACAATCGGGATTAAAAATGTCTATAGTGGCTTGAACCTTGCTTAGAGAATATCTCCACTATCTAGAGTGAAAACTCATGAGAGTTAGATTTTGTTACATTGATCATATTTTCTTCAACATCTCCTTACCAACTTCATTAGGAACAACATCTCCATCTCCTCCATAGACAATAGGCTATAAAAGGGTTCTCTTACCTTGGTTGAAAGGAGCAACTTGAAATATTGAGGATAGATCAAACCCTCTTGAGGGTGTTACCCATTTCTCCAGATCTTAGTGTCAAAAGGCCAGTTAGATCCCATCCCTAGCTACAAAATGAGTCATTATGATCTATTTGTCTCTAAGCTTCATTGTCAATACTTGGGATGCTTCTCAGACATTGAGGGAGAATAAATTTGGGTACCAACACCTAAGTCGTGCCATTGTCAGGGAACTAATTTGAGTTGCTAAGACTAATTATCTGATTCACTGCCAGTTCATATCTATTTATCCTCTCAGAAACACCTAAATGGCGTCATTACTGGGGAAATAGTGATTGCGTTTCATATTCAGACCGTGGTAAACACTTGTATGCTGAAAGTGCTAATACATTTTTTCATGCATCATCATGTGTTTAGGCCTGTAAGAAGTTTCAAAGTTACAAATGTTATGTGCAATGTTTCCATTTTATACAGTTATTGCACTAAGTTTCACTGATAAATCTGAGTAAAAAAGAGTCAGAATCTTTCCTTGTCCATTTTCTAGTGTTGACAAACATTTGACAGATCATATTTAGTACATTTTCATAACTAAGGTGGAAATACTTGTTGGCGACTCCCTATTGATCTGATTCTTAATGAATAAAAGTGTTTTAACCTTTGTCAAGTGAGATTTTTTGCTAACCTTTGCAAAGCTAGAAGGAAGGAGGTCTTTCTTTGCTAGGGACCTTGGTAGGACGTTATTTCCAGAGCTAGGAAAAGAAAAATCAAAAGGGATAAAATCCTGGAGAGTTGTGGGAGATCAGTAGACAAGAAGAGGGATCTCCATTGATGAAAGTGATTGGCCTATCATTGAATATTGATATCCAAGTGCTTCTGAATCAGGTAGCCTCTTTGTGGAATTGAACTCTCTAACTAGAGTAGGGCCTTCATTTGATTTTGAAAAGTTTGCTTCTCATTATTCCCCTATCTTTTCACAAGCTCATAGGGATTTCCAAGAAACAAGGCCTTTAGGGGATATCCATTTTGAAAGTTATACCCCTCTGTCTCAAAGACCCTCTGCCCCTTATCAATTTTTCACCCCTCCAAGGTCACCTTCTGAAAACAACATGGCCTTTCCCCTACCTAGACCTCCATTTGTTTTAAATACCTTTGGACCTATAATTTTTGTAGGGACGGCTGGTTACCCAAATGTAGTTCCTCAAGATGTAAGAAACAGATTACCAAAGTTATAAGTAAACAACACTATGACTGGGGATCAACATCTAAAGCTTTATATCAATATGATGGAAGAATTTGAGATTGAACATGAAGATATATATATCAAATTGTTTATCCATACTCTGGAAGAGGATGCAAGGGACTGTTATAAAGATTTTCCAAATAATTTAATCTATTCTTGGACAGAGATTAGCAATGCATTCATATTGTAGTATGGTGATAGAACTAGCCCTAGGTTTCTTTTGATAGAATTTGAAAACATCAAGAAGAATGCTAATGAATCAGTACATGATTTCAACACAAGTTTTAACAAGACCTTTTTTAGATTTCCTATTAGGATAAGGCCATGTGATGAATCATGTTTGATCAAATATTCAGATGCATTTAATAAAAATGTTGTTTACTATTTGAGGCACAAAAACCCTACTAATTTGAGGTAGGCCTTCATCATGGCTCTGCAAATAGAGAACAACACCAAGGCAATTGGAAAGCCTCCAAAAAGGGAGGGTATAAAACTAATTAACCCAGAAAAACCTTAGATAAGTAAGGGTGCTGATTTAGAGGAGGTTGTGAAAAAATTGGTAGGGGCTGTCAAAGAAATATCATACAAACTAACCCAAGGCATAGAAGGGGATTGGGCAGAGCTCACAAGGGTCAACATAAGTAGCAAGTCCAAGAAAGGTTCAAAAATCACCAAAGATTTGATGACACAAGTAAGGGACCTATTGGATTTGGAAATAGGTAGCACCAAGGTAGTGAGAACAGAATGGTGCCTAATCCTTTAGATTCTAGAGTTGATGTTATGAAGGATATAGATGTCATTGATTGGTGTGACAGATGTTTCATGCTCCATTCTCTGTGTAAGGAAGATTAGAAAGAAGAAGAAAAATATTATGATGGCAATGATGACGATGTCTACATGGTGGGTTACTCCACAAGCTCACAACAAGGGGCAACTTCAAATGAAGTGATAAGTGCCGGAACTGCTGCCACTTTTTAGGACTAAATTCATAGGGTACCTATTCTTACTCCCTCTCATACTTTAGAAGTAGATACTGTACAAGCTTTTGAATTTTCCAATAATGACTTTGAATATTTAAAGGCCTTAATGATAAAGAAGTATGATAGAGGAATCCCATCTCAGGAAGATTAACAGTTATTGATGAATTCCGTTGTTGCTCAAGAGATGGAATATAACACAAGAAGTAAGGCTGTCAAAGGGATAGGGGCCTCAAGCCAAGCCAAAATCTCCCTTACTTTCAAACATTCCTAAAGATGATCCTAAGAAAGATGCATTTTCCAAAAACTCTACAGTTCTAAACAAAAATTATACCCCTCATGCCCAAGCTATCAAAAATCCCATACCACCTACTGAGTGTGTTAGTTTTCCTTCCAATACTTCCTTTCCATCAAATGTTGCCTTGCTAAATAATTTTCCATATGACATTGCTCAAGTTTTAATTCAAACAAAAGTTTATGTTCAAATTTTCGAATTTCCTACGATTCTTAAGCACAAGAAAAGAGCATTTGAACACTTGGGATTGAAGGAGGGGAAGATTGCCCCAGGTAAAAATATAAACATTGTGGAGATTCAACTAGTCATAGATGAATTAGAGGTGCCACTAGCATCAAAAGAGCAAGATGAACCCCCTGAGGTTTATTTGGGAACATCCTTGGTTGATTCTCAGCTGAATGTGAACCCATTCTTCACTACCTTGATCATTAAGGATAGATTGCTGCACAACTGTATGTTTGATTCAGGGGCATCATGTAATTTTATTCCTTTGGAAGTTATGAATAAAATGAATATCAAAATAATAACTACATATGGAAAGTGCACTGCTATCGATTCCAGAGAGGTGCCAGTGGTGGGGTGTGTGAAGGGTCTGATGGTGCAACATACAACTTATCTAGGTAGGAATTTGAAGCTTGATGTAGTTATTTTTGATTGCCCAGCCAAGTGGGGTATGTTGTTATCTATAAAGTGGGTTGCAACTGTTCCGAGGAGTGTTCAAATGGATATGTATTATGCCACCATCCCAATTGAAGGCAGCCTTGTCAAGTTGTATGGGGAAAAGAAGATGTTGCACCTTATTGAAGATCCCAACAATGCATCCTATGAGGTATTGTACACAAGTGTTGATGCTAATAACTTTGTGGGATTTGCTAATGAAAAGGAGCACAAGATTGAGAAATGCAGGTGTCTTAAACAAACAGGCTCTCCTAGGAATATATTGTTTGATGGAGCTTGCTCCAAGTTTGGGAATGGTGCTGGTGTTGTTCTGCTTTCTCCAGGTCAGGAAAAATTTGTTTTTTCTTTCAAATTTAACTTTGAGTGCACTAAAAACATTGCTGAGTATGAGGCACTATTGTTGGGTTTTGGAATTGCTTGGAAATATTGTGTAAAGGACATCATTGTCAAAGGAAATTTAGAATTAATTGTAAAGAAAGTCAGAAAACTGTATGCCATAAAAATCAACGAATGAAACAATACAAGCATGTAGTTTGGGATCACATTGAGATGTTCGATTCATTCAACATTATGCATCATGATAGGAAGTTCAATGATTTGGAAGACAAACTTGCAGTACTAGGATCTCGGTTTGATAATTGTACAATGTCCACATATTGCGAGTATGATGTTGAAGTGCTAACTAGGCCATCTATACCTAAAAATACTAAGCATTGACATGTTTTTGATGATGATGCTTAGGTAAGAATATTTCTATAAAACAAAGAGGAGTTCATTGATCATAATATTGATTAGGAGCCAATTATGTGCATAGCATAGGGTAAAGAAATCTTGTTTGGAAAAGGCATCATCCAATTAAAGAATAATACCATTCCTATAGGGCTAGTTGCTCTTGAGTCTAATTTGGACAATGTTGATCACATTATTAACAGAAGCATAGTAGTCTCAAGGGATATTGAGGAGCGTGAACTTGGTACAAAGGAGAAACCAAGGAACATTTTTTTAGGTAGAAATCTCAGCATGGAGGAGAAGCAATCATACATCCAATTGTTGAAAAAGTATAAAGATTGCATGACATGGACCTATTCTGAACTAAATTCATACAAACAGGATCTGTTTCAACATGAGATTCCCTTGGATTCTAATGCAAAACTATTCAGGTAGAAATGGAGGCCAATCAATACACTCTTATCTCTTAAAATGCAATAGGAACTGAAGAAGCTTAGATATGGATGGATTATTCGGCCCATGAGGTAATATTCTTAGGTTGAAAACTTAGTACTAGTAAGAAAGAAGAATGGTGATATCAACCTATGTGTATATTTCATGAATCTAAACAGAGCATCAATGAAGGATAATTATCCTTTGCCAAATATGGAAAATATGTTGCAGTTAGTGACAGGTTCTTAATCACTCTCCACTCTAGATGGTTTCTTTGGATATAACCAGGTTGTGGTGAAGGAATCACAAAGGATCAAGACAACCTTTACTACTCCTTGGGGGACATATGTGTATATTAGGATGCCCTTTGGTTTGATGAATGCTACAGCCACATTTCAAATAGAAATGGATGTTGCTTTTGCTGGTTACATTAATGAGTTTATTAGATTTTATCAAGATGATGTAACTATATTTTCCAGGAAGAGGAGTGATCACTTGCTGCACTTGAAAAAGATGTTGATAAGTTGTAGAGAATATGACATCTCAATCAATCCAAATAAGTTCCATTTTGGATTATAGAAGGAAAGGTTTCTTGGTCACATTGTATCACAAGAAGTGGTGATGATTGATCCAGAAAGGGTTGAGGCCATCAACAAGGTCCCGATTCCAAGAACCAAGAAAGGAATTCAATATTTCTTTGGGTAGATGAACTTCATCAGGAGATTCATATCAAACTTTGCTGAGTTGACCATTCCAATCACTTTCAAGCTAAAGAAGGATTGAGTCATCAAGTGAAAGAGATTGCCATCCAAGCTTTCAATGGGATCAAGGAGACATTAAATCATGCCCCTAATTTAGTAGCTCCACACTATAAGAAGCCTTTCCAACTATTTTCTTTTGCTTCAGAGAACACTATTACATCTGTCATGTTGTCAAAAGATAATGAAGGGGCTGAAAGGCCAATTACCTTTTATAGTAGGGCCTTGCTGGGGGCTGAGCTGAAGTACACTATCATGGAAAATAATGCATTTGTTTTGGTAAAATAAACAAAGGTATCTAGACCTTACATTCTAAGTTCTAAAGTGGTTTCTTTTGTTACCCACACCATGGTGAAGGAAATCTTATCAGAGATGGAAGTCTCAAGAAAAAGATGTAGGTGGGTGAACAAGTTACAAGAATATGATATAGATATCCAAACCGCAAAGTTGGTAAGAGGTTTGGGCTTGACTAAGCTTATGGCTGAAAGCAACTTGTAAAATATTGAGGTAAATGAGGTAGAATAAGAAAAGGCAGGTGTTTTTTCAAGGTTGATGAGTTCTGAGTGGTACAAGGATGTGATTTTTTATCTCAGAGACTTATACGGCACTGAGTATTTAAGTAAGAACCAGAAAAGAGCTCTTAAGTTGGATTCCTATAAATATGTCATTACTGATTATTGGTTAGCTTGGAAAAACCCAGAGGGATTCATCTTAAGTTGCATTACTGAAGAAGAATCCCCCAAGATAATTTTTGATCTCCATTGAGGAGTTTATGGGGGGAATTTTCCTGCAAGAGTCACAACACAAAAGATATTTAGGGCTTCTTATTAGTGGCCAACTCTCTTCAAGGATACAACTCTTTTGGTTAGAAGATGTGAGAGTTACCATCACTTCTCTAGAAGACTGAAAGCTTCAATCTCCCTTCCCTTGAATCTGATATCAATTGAAGTGTCATTCAAGTAATGGGGAATGGATATCATTGGTGAGATTTCAAACCATTCAAGTGTTAGCCTTAAGTGGATTCTTGTAGCCACTGATTACTTTACCAAATGGGTGGAGGCCATCCCCATTAAGAATTCAACACACCAAATTGTCATGGACTTCTTGCTAAAACACATCATCTACAGGTTTGGAGTGCAGTAAAAATTGTAGCTGACAATGCCATGAGTTTCAGGGCTAAACCTCTGGTGGCAATGTTCTAAGAGTATGGGATCAAATTGACATATGCCTCTAACTATAATCCACAAGGAAATGGACAAGCTGAGTCTAATAATATAAACTTGCTGAAGATTATCAGAAGAACCTTGGAGTTAAACAAGAGAAAATAGGGTGAATAGTTGAAGTTTTCTATTTGGGCTAATAGGATCATTGTCAAAAGAGTTACTGGAAAGAGTCCATTTGAGCTAGTATATGGAACTCAAGCCCTGATGCCCCTGCATATGTAACTATCCTCAAATTAGTTTATCCAACAATTGGAGGATCAAGAATTAATTCCTTATGATGCTCGCATTAACAAGATTGTTGAACTTGATGAAGAAAGGAGGGGGGCACCCCACCAGAGGCATGTAAAGTTAAGAGAAAAGCTGAAGAAGTTATTTCATAAGAAGGTCACTCCCAGAGCTTTTAATGTTGGAGATATTGTGCTACTGTGGGATAGCAGGCATGAAGATAAGGGAAAGCATGGCACATTTGACTCACTATGGATGGGCCCTTACTCCATTGATATCAGGATTGGTGAACATACTTTATTCTTGAAGGATTTGGATGGTGAATTTCTTGAGTTACCTGTTAAATGGCAGACATTTGAAGCACTTCTTGGATTGATTCCCTAGAATCAAGGTAAAAAAAAATTTCTATAGTGTATAGTTGGTTATTTGTTTCTTGTCTTTTATGTTCTTGTTTGTTCTGGTCCTTGGTGAGCTGTATTTTTCTAGTTTCTCTATTTTTTCTTGGGAAATGGCCTTGTTTCTCTACTCTCCAAGATAACTGGAATTTTCCTAATGGATATTTTTGGCACTTTGTCTACCTTTGTTCTTGTGGAACTCGCAGGAAGTGCCCATCCCCAAGCCGGAGCCAATGTTTGTGCTCAAATTTGTCTCGCCCCATTTTCCATTGAAAATATTTCTATTTACGGCCTCTGTCACATTTTATCTCCCCGTGTTGTGCTTGTAATGATGCTTGTCTTCCATTTTGTTGTCATAATCAATCCTTTCCTGGGCCAAAAATCACTTATGGATCCATAGTTTTTTTTCCTCATTCCTCTGTTCATCCAAAAGAGTCTGTAATTTGGGTGTGAAACTCGAGCTATCCCATTCTTTCCATTTTCCATAGTCGGGAATTGTTTTCTCTATTGTTTTCATCCTAGATACCTAAAGAGAAATGAATGGATGTAGTTCTAAGGAACGTATTTGAGCCTTGACACATTTCTAAATCCTTTTTCCTTGGAAAAATTGTCATCTCCGGGCTCAAATGGTCATTTTTTTGCATTTTTATGATTTCATGGGCATTTCTCCCTGTCAAATTTGCATCCTTGCATTGACAAGGAATTTGGCCTATTTTGGTTGGACGTGGCTCGGCATGGTACTTCATAATTTTATAAATCACCTCAACTTGAAAACCGGTCTACGTAGAGGAACGATGCTCCTTTGAAAGTTCACTTCTGGGTTTGGCCTTGAATTTGCACCAGGGGGACATGTGGAGGTTTCCACTACTTTTCCCTAGACAGAAATTTTTTTTATGCAACTGATACAGTTTGGCGGTGTTAGTGCATTAGTTAATAATACATTGTTACTTGTTAGTTAGTAAACAGTTACTTAACTATTTTTCTCCTATCCTCCCTCACGCAGCCTATATATTGGCTTGCACTTCTGTATTGATATATAGCAATAAATAAAACATTTTTCTTCAGTCATCATTGGTATTAGAGCCTCTGTCCATCCTCTGCCTGCGTGGAATCTGGAGTTCATTTTTTCCGTGAAGAATAATTATTGGCGTAGTAGAAGCAACCTCAGAAAAAAATAGTTTTGCATTTCTTTGTGTGTTGTGCGCTAGAGGAGAATTTTCTCAACCAAGAAAAGATTTGGAGGAGTTGTGGAACGTGTTTGGAGCCTACTAGCATTGGAGTTAATTCACTATTGCGTGGAAGTAGAGTAAAGTGACTAGACTTGCATGGAGTTTTGATATCCACTTTCTTTGGCAATGACCTTGTGTGGAGGGAGAGCAGGAGTTTGTTGTTGTGCATGGAGTTTTTGAAATTGCCATCATTGGTATATTGAAATGTGTAGATCTGGAGACCTTCCGTGAACAACAACTTGCCATCATTTGTTCTTCTGTGCCCATCTCTAGAGACTTGCCATGAACAGAAACCAGCGAGCTAGGGAGGAATATTTGTAAGACCTGTTGTTGTTGGCAAGGAGAAACGAACAACATTGAAATTGAAATTAACCTTTCATTGGAGCCACTGTTTGTTTTTTTTATTGTCTGGATGTGGCCATTATTCAAGCCAACACCAGCAAAGCCTGTAAATTACAAAACCGTGTGTACGCGTATGTCACAAATTTCAGATGTAGAAACCACCGCGAGCAATGCACCAAATATTTGGGCATTGAGCAACAATGAAGACACCACTAGACTGTTCTTTTCCTTGGTCAACGAGCTCCACAACACTGGGAATATTCTCTTTGACGAGATTGTGCGCCGAGGACTGTTGGAGTATTTTTGGTTCGACGTTCACTGTCAAGCACGATGGATTCGTGCAGAACTTGAATGTGGCTATGATGCAGATGATGAACATGAAGTAGAATTCCCATAGGAGCATCCGCGTCTCACTACACGAGCCTATAGAGCCCATCTTCAGGACAGATTCCTTCAGTAAGCATTGTAGCCATTTTTGAAAAAAAAAAATACAATTTTGAGTTTTTGAAAATGTCTGCTCCAAAAATATTGCTATCTGATGCCCAACTCTTGAAAGGGACAAATTTCTCCACATAAAAAACCAAGATGTAGATGATTCTTTAGTTTGAAGATCTTTGGGGGATCGTTTCTGGCAAAGACACCCCTCCCATAGACACTGATCTATTGGTTAAATATGAAAAGGCTGATGCAAAAGCACTAATGCTTATCACCCTGAGCCTTTCTGATGAGGTGAAACCTTACATTCGGGAAGCAACCACTTCCTCTCAGGCATGGACCGTGTTGTGTACCATCTATGAATCCAAGAATCTGATGACAAAGTTACATCTTCAGAAAAATCTTCACACGATGAGTATGCATGATGGTGAATCAGTAGAAGCCTTATTGTGGCATGTGGCCAAGTTAGGTACAGAGAACTTTGCTCTCGGTGAACTGGTGGATGACAATTTGCTAGTCCCACTCACCTTGCGAGCTCTTCCTTCCCGGTTTCAGACACTGATCACCACGTTGACCATCACTCAACAGGAGATGAGTTTTTCCACACTGGTGAATTATCTCTACCAGGAAGAAGCCATGCAGAATGTTCAAGAAGCCTTTGAAGACAAGGCCCTCAGCACGAGGAAAAAGCATAAGCCTTGGAAAGGGTAGTCAGCCCCCCAGAATCAGAAGCAGCATCCTTAGCAGAAACCTTCTTAGCAGCTGCCACAACGGCCACCTCAGAAGCAACAGAACAACAAGGCGGATCGATGTTGCCACATTTGCTCCACGGATACGCATGCGACTATGAACTGGGATTACAATAGTCGCAAGTATGGAAACTCTGGTGAAGAGATAACTTCTAGCCAAGGATATTCCAAGAAATACCAATGGCGTGCTCATAATCAGAGGCAGAAGGGTCACATTGCTGCTCAGCAGGATGCCACCTCCAATGAAGAGGTTCTAGACATGACTCATTCTGACATTGTTCTAGTCTCACAGACTTTACAACCGTCAGAAAATGTTTGGTTGATTGATTCAGGTGCCAGAAAACACATGACTGGCAATAAGAAGTTGTTCCATACTCTGAGTGACCAGCACACTGGAGATTGGATCACCATCACAGACAATCAAGAGTATATTACGGCAGGGATTGGTGATGTCATCATTCCTCTTGGGACACGAAGATGTACACTCACGAAGGTACTATATGTTCCAGGTTTGACCTCAAATCTCTTGTTTGTGAGTCAACTTCTTAACCATCGAATGCAGGTTGAATTCTTTGTTGAGAAAGGGGTCAAGTCTTGCATCATTTCCTAGGGAGATTCAGTAATTGCTCAAGCATTTCTGAAGGGCCGTCTATTTACACTGGATGCGGTCACTTCATCTAGAATTGTTCTCTGCTTCAATGGCGGAGTCCACTGCACTATGGCACTTTCGATATGATCATCTTTCTGCCGAGGCTCTGCATCAGCTCAGTGCCAATGAAATGGTAAGAGGGCTTCCTCCACTATCCCATTCCTTACCTGTTTTCTCGGGATGTCTTGCTGGAAAACAACATAGAGGTCCATTCAAACATAGCTCTTATCATCATGCATAGCATCTTCAAGTCATTCACACCGATCTGTGTGGACCCCTACTAGCTAGCTTTCAAGGTTTTGAGTAATTCCAGCTCATCATTGATGATTACTCACAGAAAATGTGGGTATATTTCCTCTGAAAGAAGAGTGAGGCATTTTCCAATTTCCAAACCTTCTACCAGCAAGCCACCAAGCAGTATGGGAAGCCTCTCCTTCTCCTCTGCTCAGATCAAGGGGGGGAATTTGTGTCAAAGAAGTTCTTAGCATACCTAAAGCAGCATGGCATTCAACAACATCTGTCTGCACCCTACACAGCCCCAACAGAACGGGATTTCTGAGTGACACAACGGGACTATCATGGAGATGGCTCGTTGTATGCTCTTGACTGCCAAGTTGGAGGATCAGTTTTTGGCAGAAGCAGTCCAGACAGCAGTGTATCTACTCAACTGGGCACCCATGAAGATCTTGCAGAACAAGACACCAGAATAGGTATGGACTAGTCGTAAACCTTCTATTCATCATTTGAGAGTTTTTGGTTGTAATACATATATGCATGTTCCAGATGAGAGAAGGAAGAAGATCGATCCAAAGACACTGCCATGTCTTTTCTTGGGGTATAGTACTACCTCAAAGGCATATCGTCTCATGGATCCTGAGATCAAGAATATCTACGAGTGTCAAGATGTGGTATGTGATGAGTCATCCTTTTACTCCCTGCCACACAATGGAGATCCAGTACCGACCTCATCACATAGATTAATCACACATCCAGAAGATGGGAAAGATGATTCTTCTTAGAGAGAAGAAGAGCTGAGTGGAGACTTGTTCGTTGATCTTAGCACACTGGAAAACACATCTTCACATCAGCAGAAACAACACCAATGTCTGAAATGGGTCCAGAATACTATTAGGGATGCACACCTGAACTCACTTCCAGGTACTTCTATGGGATTCAGAACATGAAGTCAAGCCAGACATGAGGTAAATTTTGCACTCATCAGTTTAGTTGTTGAGAGCATCGAACCTGACACTGTTCGTGAGGCATTAGACCAACCACAGTGGAAACAGGCTATGGATGTTGAATATGATTCGCTAATTCCGAATCAGACATGGGAACTTGTCGATCTGCCTCCAGGTAAGAAATCCATTGGCTGCAAATGGGTTTTTAAAAAAAATATAAGGTAGATGGTTCAATTGACAAACCCAAAGCATGACTTGTTGTAAAGGGTTATGCTCAGCAAGAAGGAATTGACTATGATGAGACCTTTGCACCCACTGGGAAGATCAAAACAATCAGAGTTGTCTATGCACTAGCAGCACAAAATGGATGGAAACTTCAATAGATGGATGTCAAGAGTGATTTTCTAAATGGTGATCTAAAAGAAGAAGTGTACATGGCCCAACCTGAAGGGTTTGTAGATGAGCATCAACCATACAAGGTATGTCATCTGATAAAGTATCTTTATGGACTCAAACAAGCACCTAGGGCATGGTATATAAAAATTGATGATCACCTATTGCAGCATGGATTCACTCGTAGCCCCTTAGATACAAATTTGTATATCAAGAAGGTAGGAACAAATATTTTCATTCTAGTTTTGTACGTAGATGATCTTGTGATCACAGGAAGTTCTGAAAATCTTGTAGATGATGTAAAGAATGATCTGAAGAAATCCTTCGACATGACTGATTTGGGGCTACTTCACTACTGTCTTGGCTTAGAGATATGGCAGAAGAAGAATCATATCTTTGTCTCCCAGATGAAATATGCCAAGAAACTCTTGGAAAAGTATGGAATGTCAGATTGTAAACCAATGTCGACACCTATGGAAAAAGGTTTGCAATTATCTAGATTCCAGGATTCACCGCAGGTAGATGGCACTCACTATAGGCAGCTTGTGGGGAGTCTCATTTACTTGACTTATACCACACCAGATCTTTGCTTTGCAGTGAGATATCTCACTAGATTTATGCAGGAGCCGAAGAAATGTCATTGGATAAAAGCAAAGCATGTGTTGAGATATTTTTGAGGTACAGTTGACTTTGGTCTGGAGTATCAAAAGAACACTCAGTTCTTCTTACAGGGATATATAGACTCGGACTATGCAGGATCTGTTGATGATAGGAAATCGACTTTAGGATATGTTTTTCATCTCGGATCTGGACCTATCTCGTGGATTAGCAAGAAGCAAACTGTTGTTGCTCTCTCATCCACTGAGGATGAATACCACACCGCACGAGGAGATATGTGCGAAGAAATTTGGTTATGTTACATTCTTACAGATATAGGGATTCTTGAAGAGAAACCTCCCATCATTCACTGTGAAAATCAAGGTGTGTTGAAGCTTGTGAAGAATCTTGTTTTTCATGAACTTACAAAGCATATTGAGGTGGAATGTCACTACATTCGTGAACAGGTCTTGAACCACCAAATTCACCTCCAGTACTACCCTACTGATTTTTAGGTTGTAGATATTCTCACCAAGCCTCTCGGAAAGATGAAGTTTGATTTGTTTAGGGCGTACATTTGTAAGAGCAATGTATTAAGAGGGGAATGTTAGCGCATTAGTTAATAATACATTGTTAGTTGTTAGTTAGTAAACAGTTATTTAACTATTTTTCTCTTGTCCTCCCTCACGTAGCCTATATATTGGCTTGCACTTCTGTATTGATATATAGCAACAAATAAAACATTATTCTTCGGACATCAGGCGGAACAGAGACATGTGGCGATCCCATGCTCATTCAGGGTCTTCGCTTTGGGCACCATTTTGAAATTTTTCCATGAAGACACGTGGAGGCTTCCACCAAGTCTTCCCATGCTTATTTGTTTTTCAAAAGGTTTTAGGAGGTCTGGGACATGTGGAGGAACCCTGCATGTTTGGGTACTGGCCCTTGAGTTTCATTTTAAAGAAGGTCCAGGAGGACACTTGGAGACCTCCGATCACTTTGCACTTTGCTTGGACTTTTTTAACGGCTAAAGGAGATTTTCTCGGTCTCTAACACATGGCACCTTCTGTTGAGGTTCAAGCCTTGAAACAAATTTTACCAGGCCAGGACATGTGGCAAGCGCACTTTCTTTCAGGGTCTCAAATTTTGGGGACTATCTCAAGATGCACCATTGTGACGCATGGCAGTTTGAAAAGTCAAAAGGGGTGGGGAAGTGGACCATCAGGGGCAACTTAGAATTTTTTCCTCTTATTATCAAAGGGGTTAAAATATCAAAAATGGCTCGTAGGCCCGACAAAGGATAAGTCAAGATTTGTTTCAAGGTCAATGGCAGAGGTGCAGACCCTCGGGGAAAATTTGAAAAATTGTCCTTTTTTGAGAAAAGAGTTACAAGTGAAAAAGGAAGCATGGTTCTAATGGGACCCACATTAGGACAGATCTGCATGGAAAATTGTGAAAATTTTCCCCTTTCCAAAAAAGAGGTCAAATGGTAGAATTTGGCTGCGGTTCATTTGGGACCCACCTTAGGACACGTGTCAGGCTCATTCCTCAAGGGCGGAGGCACTGAGAAAAACGTGACAATTTTTCATTTTTTCAAAAGTTGTAAAAGGAAAAAGAGAACCCACAGGCCCGCTCTAAAACTAAATATTCCACGTGGATGACCCAAATTCAAAGTAAAGATCAATGGCAACTGTGAGTCTTAAATATGATTTTCCCCTCATTTTTACTGAAATGCTCCTAGAAGTGCGAGTCTTCATGATTTCTTGGTATTTCCTACACGCCAAACAGAGAGGAGATTTAATTTTGATATCTAAATTTGGTGGAGGAGATCTGGAGACTTCTTTTTCCATTAAAATGGCCTAACTATCAGGATCGATCTGATTTTCCATTTTTCTTCTCCCGAGCATGCAAGGAACCATATTTGATAGATTAGGGGTGGAAGTGGTTGGTGAGTTGATGGAAGAGTGATTTTATAGAGGAAGGAGTTGAATGCGGGATATATTCGAAGAGATCTACCACTAGAGCACCTGGTGAATTTTTTACAGATCTGATTCTAGGAATCACGATCATGATCATGGTAGGCACTGGTGGCACTCAATGTCTAGATTTTATGGGGAAAAAGGTGTCTATTTTAAATTTTATAAATGGCATAGATTTATCATGCAAATGGTTGGAGTGTTAGAGGTCAAAGAAAATTCCCAAGTGGAAAATTTGACAAATCCTGTCTTTTGAGAATCCGTCTGAGAAGCCTGTATATCTCTTTTTTTTAAATCTGATCATGTCAAGGTGGTTGTGAGTGTACAACTATTGGCAAGCTCTGAGATTGTTCTAGAAACTTTCCCCTACTGATAGATTTAATCAAACTCAAGTTATTCTGAGTTTATTTTGAGTAAAATGTGTTTATTTCATTTCTGAATGTCTACAAATAATTTTTCTTGTTCTTGGTGCAATCTTGTATCAAAATCTATCTTAATCACATAGGTCTCAATCCTTGTGACAGTTTAATGGCATCTACAATTTCATTTCTCAAATGAACTTTCATCTGGGAGTGAAATAAATGATTTAAAATCATTTTTCTTTCATTTGTTGACAGATATTTCCTGTAAGCCTTTGGGTGTACCTCAGGTGTGATTGGCCTCAGATCTTGATGCTTTATTGGGTCTTATAACTCGATCCTTCGTGTTAGAATATAATATATTGTGTGAAAAAGTGCTAATCTGGGCCTCCATTAAAGCACATATTAGGGTTAAAGGAACATTTTAGCTATTCTGAACTATTTTGTTGTCTGAACTTTCCATTTTGTAAAAAAATTCAAAAATTTGACAAAACAAGTTCATTCTTCCTCACCTCCCTCAAAAAATTCATTTAAAACAACCAATCCTACCCATACTACCCTTGTTTCTCATGTATGTATATAAATGCATAATTTTTACTACCAAAAAATTTCAGAAACAATCAGGATTCCAAATGTCTTTAGTGGCCTGAACCTTGCTTAGAGAATATCTCCACTATCTAGAGTGACAACTTGTGAGAGTTAGATTTTTTTGCATTGATCATATTTTCTTCAAGGTCTCCTTAACAACTTCATTAGGAAGGACATATCCATCTTCTCCATAGACAACAGGCTACAAAAGGGTTCTCTTACCTTGGTTGAAAGACACAACCTAAAATAGTGAGGATAGATCAAATCCTCTTGAGAGTGCTACCCATTTCTCCACATTTGAGTGACAAAAGGCTAGTTAGATCCCTTCCCCAGCTACAAAATGACTCATTATGATATATCTATCTCCAAGCTTCCTGTCAATACTTGTGATGATGCTTAAACATTGAGGGAGAATCGATTTGGGTACCAACACCTAAGTGGCACCATTTTCGGGGAGCTAATTTGAGTTGCTGAGACTAATTTGCTAATTCATTGGCACGTCATATCTATTTAGCCTGTCAGCAACACCTAAGTGGTGTTGTTGCCATGGAAATAGTGATTGTAGTTCATATTCAGACCCTGGTAAACAGTTCTTTTATGCTCAAAGTGCTAATACATCGTTTCAAGAATCATCTTGTGTTTAGGCATGTAATAAGTTTCAAAGTTACAAATGTTATGTGCAATGTTTCCATTTTCTATAGTTATTGCATTAAGTTTCATTGATAAATCTGAGTAAAGAAGAGTCAGAATCTTTCCTTGTCTAGTTTCTAGTGTTGACAAACATTTGACAAATCATATTTAGTGCATTTGTAAAACTAAGGTGGAAATCCTTGGTGGCGACTCCATGTTGATCTGATTCTGAATGAATATCAATGTGTTAATCTTTGTTAAGTGAGATTTGTTACTAACCTTTGCAAAGCTGGAAGGAAGGAGTTCTTTCTTTGCTAGGGACCCTGCTAGGACATTATTTCTAGAGCTAGGAAAAGCAAAATCAAAAGGAAGAAAATCCTAGAGAGTTGTGGGAGATCAATAGCCAAGAAGAGGGATCTCCATTGATGAAATTGATTAGGCTATCATTGAAGATTGTTATTCAAGTGCTTCTGAATCAAGTAGCCTTTTTGTGGAATTGAACTCTCCAACTAGAGAGGGGCCTTCATTTGATTTTGAAAAGTTTTCTTCTCATTCTCCCCCTGTCTTTTCAAAAGTTCATAGGGATTTCCAAGAAACAAGGCCTTTATGGGATATCCATTTTGAAATTTATACCCCTGTGTTTCAAAGACCCTCTGCCTCTTATCAATTTGTCACCCCTCTAGGGTCACCTCTCCAAAACAACATGTCCTTACCCCCATCCAGACCTCCATTTGTTGTAAATACCTTTAGACCTATAAATTTTGTAGGGATGGCTGGTTATGCAAATGTAGTTCCTCAAGATGTAAGAAATAGACTACCAAAGTTCCAAAGAAACAATGCTATGATTGGTGATCAACATTTGAAGCTTTTTATCAATATGATGGAAGACTTTGAGATCAAACATGAAGATGTATATATCAAATTCTTTATCCATAC
Organism: Taxus chinensis; assembly: GCA_019776745.2. NCBI lineage: Eukaryota > Viridiplantae > Streptophyta > Pinopsida > Cupressales > Taxaceae > Taxus > Taxus chinensis. The sequence continues at coordinate 666,116,651 of CM034150.1, forward strand.
TCTATAAGAGGATGCAAGGGATTGGTATAAAGCTTTTCCTAATAGTAGGCTCTAAATCTAGAACTAACACCATAGAGAGATAGAAGAAATAATATTAAATTATATATTATCTTAGAGATTTGATACATTTCACCTCTTGACTAAAGCATCACAGACTATGCCATTATTCAATGGAGTAGGACAAGTACACTTCTAACCCTTAAATGCCTTTTGACATCTTTCCCATGACATAACGACTCAGACTCAAACTCTTTTCATAGCATGACCTCTACTCAAACACCTTTGACAAAGGCTGATACACTTTCCACGAGAACAAAAAAACTAAGACACCTACTAAGATAAGAACTCAAAAACACATGGATAGGTCACTTAACATACCTTATAAACCACAATTTTGGTCCTTTTTGTTGAAAGGGATGAGTTGTAAATGAAGAGTGTGTTACAAGAGACGGATAACAAACTGTGTTGCATATCTATATATGTAGCCACATGTGCATATGCATATCCTAGAAATGATATGTAAACCTACTTGTAGTTTCATATACAACCACGCAACAATGTTTATCGTTTAGCACTCGTAATGCACTTAGCATTTATAAATTATTCTTGTTTTTACTTGATGGTTGTATGTACTTGTTTTGTTGTGTGTGATGTTTCTAGTACATGATTGTTGTATTGGTAATAAAATATGTATGTACACCATGTTATGTTGTGTTACAAGTTATCTTGTTGAAAGTGATGATTTATCGCATTAGTGTATTTCTTATTTTATGTACATGTTATTGATACTCTAGGTTGTCTCTCTCGTTATATTAATGATTTGTAAAATATGATAGATTCATATAGCATTAAGGTTTTGGTTGATTGTATTTGTATTGTTTTGTTAATCAACGATAATTGCATAATGACTAATCATTTTCATGTATGAATTGGATGGTCAAGGAGAATATGGAATTATTAAATCTTCTTTTCGGAGCTAGTAATGATTCTTATTTCCTTAAGGTAAAGGTAAGGGTAAAGAGATGAAATTGAAAATGGTCTAAGACCATTACAAAGGCATAATTATTCTTGAAACTTGTATAGGGGATAATCCTATATCATAGACCCTTGTTGATTTGTGATAATATTGTTTTAACCTTAGGTGATTGACCAAGTTATTGTCTAAAAGTATGCTCGTTATGGTTTCTATCATACTTCATGGGCTCTCAAATATCATTGGGGTTAAGAGTTCTTATTTTATACTTGAAATTTCATAGACCCTATTATACAAGATTTCAAGTCACTGTTGTCATTGATCATCTCCATATTTATGGCTTTGCAATTATCTTGTTTTCAGATGGTCTTCGACCACCATCGTTTTCTATGGTTGATATACTTCACCAACTTGAGTGTATAAGAAAAGATTAGATAGTAAATGTTGTTGGGTCTATTATTGGATCTCGTGAATGAGATTCGACCATAAACTTTTAGCTTCAAATGTTGGTGATAATGTGGTCTTCAACCATGTTTCTTATCAAAAGTTTAATAACTTTGGGTTTTGGTCGTATTATGGTTAAAACATACCCATATGGCCATTTTTAACTTATCGGTTAATGGTCAAATCGACCTATGCTGGCATAATAGTTAAATTTGGTGATTGATAGGATTATGGTTTATTTTAATAGTCTCTGCTCGTTCGTAACCCTAATTAGACGGCAAAAGCGAGGTTAATGGGCCACTACTTGGCACCAGAGATTTGTTATATGTCATTAAGCTCCTTGAAACTCCTGAATCATCCCCGAGAAGCTATGTGCATGCGATTGGGATTCTTTTATATTTTCATTATTTTTTGAAAGTTGTATGCTCCACTGGGTATGGAGGTTTTCAAGTTTATGGTAGTGCTATTTTTGGGTGTTCCTTTACTATATTTAAGTGCTTATATTTGGACTTAGTACATTTTGAAGTTTTTTTAAGACAAGGAGTTTAAGGTTTTGACGGTGTTCCAATGCTTGAATCTTTTGGAATGATTCGCAAGAAAATGTAAGATGAAAAACGTAGACAAGAATTCGGTCTTTATTTTTCAGGAATGAATAGATATTCCCTCCTTATTGTAGTTTAAATCATTATAATACTTGTATGATTCAATTTCTACGATTCAGTATTAATGTACTTTTTAATTTATGAATGCTTAACTGATATAAGATGTATTCTTCCTGTATTGGTCTAAATGTTTGCCTTGGTTTATTTGAAAAATAAACATTTCGGGTGTCATATATGTTGTTGTGGAAATTCCTTAGGGTCTCTTTGAATCTTTAACAGTCAAGCCTCTACGTAGAGTCGCCCTTACTCAGCACCTTTGTATTAACTTTAGTGATTAAATTTTGGACTAATCTCGAGTTCAAGGAACCTATAACTGGTTTTAGTGTGTGATGTCTATTTTCCTGTCAGTCTGTAACCACAGAGTTAAGCCCCCTTCTGTGGGAATAGTTGTTTTAAGTTTCGTTTTGTATGCCCATTCGACTAATCTGAGCAGGGTACATAAGATAAAATCGTTGTCTTAAATTTATGAATTTAATGTATAATTTCTTGGTCCCAAATGGGACGGTAGCCCAAACTGTAGATCTCAGATTTAAAGGCCTGATTATTAGCGAAACCTTCGTTGATTTCTTTCTGTGCGGATAAATTTTATCTGATAATGTTCTGTGCTAAATATTGTAGTGCCGAACTGGGAAATATGATTATTTTTATATGAGTTTGCTTTGGCTAAGGAATAGAGGAATCTCTTTCATAAGCTTAAGGTAAATTGGTTGAATGGTTCGAGAAAGTCAAGGATTAATCGATTTGATTAAAGTAATTGGGTCAAACTGATTTTGTACTTATTTTCCTGGTGAATGATTTGCCTTTCTGTTTCAAAATAGAAATTTGGTTAGATAGGAAAATAATTACTCTTTTTATTTTAAAGGGAAAGTAAATTCCTAACTAGATTTATGGACTTCATGAGTGTAGGTTAATATATGAATCTTTGTTGCGAATCGTCATGGGAGATTCTCTGTTTTCGGTAATGTAATGTAAGCATTGTCATTACATAACTTAATTCAAGTTGAGTGATGTAATATAATATAAAGGAATATGTAGACTGTTATTGGAATTTTTGTTATGTGTTTGGAAAGATTTATAAGTGTCTCGAATCAATATAACAATATCATCGAAAGATAATTATTTCGGTGCCAATAATAAAGTTTTATGTAGAAGAAGTTATTATTAAGTATTATAGTGATATAAACTATTAAGATGCAGGGAATATGTATAATGTTTAATTGTATCATGTACGTTTAAAAATAATGCGAAAAGAAATAAATTCTGTTTACGATCATTTGCTTGACATTTATTAAATTATGAAATATCATGAATGTATTATATTTGATTGACATTGATTTGATTGAGGAATATTATAAATGTACTTATATTGTAAAAAGTGAAAGAAATCACTTCCCATGATGTAAGAAAGGTAATTAAAATCCTGTTGTATTTATACTTGTTCGTATCATTAGTATGTACTTTAAGGGTGATTTTTAAACCTCTGTAATATGAATATATGAAGTTGTTTTTTTAATAGCGTACCTGTTGACATTTTTTGCCCCCTAGGGAAAACATTTGTGTAATTCAGGCCCACATCTGCCCAGCAAGTAGAATGACAAAACCTATGAAAATTCCAAAAATTTCCTCTTCTCAGCCATATTGGGCTCTCAAATTGAACAAATCCAAAATTTACGTCTCAGTTAGTTCGGTCAAGCATTGGGTGATCGAGTTGTAAAGCGGCTCGTCGAGTAGCTCAGCGAGCTACTCAGTGAGACGAGTTTGCCAAGTTACTGAGATTGTCAAGGTGATGAGAAAGAAGGAAGGTTGAGCTCCCCGAGCTCGGCCATAGAGAACACATCGCGGGAAGCGATGCCACAAAGAGGGGAATGGCTCATCAGACCAAGCCATGGGACAAGAAAAATGTCAAGCCATGGCGATGGCACATAGGAGAGATAAGCTCGGTGAAAATCTACTGGAAATCCATGGGCTCAGGCTCATGTGAGATCACACAAGAACTAGGGGATCGACTCGGGTTGTAGACCGGACTATAGCAATACATAGCTCGTTATTAATGCAGCGCAATCTTGGACACAAGAGCTCACAGTTTCCAGATCAAGAGAGATCTCGGCTTAGAACTCGTGACCAAGCCATTGAGCTCATGAAATGATGACAGCAGTGAAGGGAAATGAAATGAGGATCTATGGAAACTGTAGAGTCTACGGAATCTACAGAATCCTTGGACAACAATAGAGAATAAAGTGCAGCTGATTTAAATGATGCAAAATAGGGGAAAATGTAAGGAAAGCTATAGAAATTTATATCAGCAAAGTAACATAAAACTCTTGGCTGCAAATAACACAGATCTGGGATTGAAATTGCTTGAGCAATACAAATATATTTGTCAATAATGAACATCAGCTACATCTACACATAAAACATTCATTTATACATTAACAACATGAAAATGAAGGAATTCTATCAACAAAAACCAGTCCAGACTTGAGCTGGAATAGACCACTTTTCTCCTTCTCCCAAATCTGATTTTTCTCCTTCTTTTGTCTTCTTCTTCCTTCTGCTTCTCCCAATAAAACATAATGCATTAATAATAAACTCCTACACAACAAACTTGCCTTGCAAGTCAACACAAAATCTCTGACAAGAGATAATCGAGGAGAATAAACAACCAAAAATAAATGTGCAACAGTCATAATTAAATGCAAATCTGATAGCTAAATCTGGGAAAGTCAAATATTAGTTGCACATTAAATTTTGAGTTGAATTTCCAATACTCCCCCTTATTTATGAACTATTGCAGATCATTAGAAATATGAATCAAGTTGGTTCAAAAACTATTGTAGCATTTCCGTAGCTAACAAACAGTTTTTCGGAGCTGCTAACTTGTGCAAAGTCACAAACTCCTAAGCCACTTCATAAGTACTCAAATGTCTCTTTTGCCAATGCTTTTGTAAATATGTCAGCTAGCTAATCTTCAGACATGCAAAAATTAAGACATATTTCTTTGTTGCTTACAAGCTCTCTGATAAAATGATACCTCGTATCAATATGCTTAGTTCTCTTGTGAAACACATGATTTGTAGATAATGTTATGGCTGAACTATTATCAAAAAATAATGTAGTGGCTTCCTTCTGATCATGCATCAAATATTTCAACATCCTTCGCATCCAGACAGCTTGACACACAGCACTAGTGGTTGCCACATACTCAGCTTCATCTGAAGAAAGATTCACAATGGGTTGTTTCTTCGATGCCCATGACACAGCACCTATACAAAAGTGAAAAGTATATCTAGAAGTACTTTTCCTATCATCTATGTTGCCTCCACAGTCACTATCAGTGTACCCAACAAGACTGAAATCATCTGAAGTGGAATACAAAATATCAAAATCCTTTGTACCACTTACATACCTCAATATCCTCTTACCGGCCTGCCAATGTGAGTCTTTTGGAGACTCCATAAACCTTGAAATTAGACTTAGACCGTACATAATATCTGGGCTTGTGGCTGTTAAGTACATAAGGCTTCCAACCAGCCTCTTGAACAATGTAGAATCCACACATGCTCCATCATCTTCCTTGCTTAACTTCATCCCTTTCATAACCGGTGTTGGGGATACCTTGTACCTTGCCATATTAAATCTCTTCAAGACTTAATTTTCATATTTAGATTGAGAAATAAATATACCATCATTAGATTGATGGAATTCAATCCCCAATAAATACCTCATCAAACCCAAATCAGTCATTTCAAATTCATTCTTCATTACTGATTTGAAAGAATTTATTTTTAGATCACTGGTAAAGATTAGATCATCCATATACAAGCAAACAATCAAAATGTTACGTTGCTTGTTGACCTTGATGTACAATGTTGGTTCACAACCGCTCCTTTAGAAACCATTTTGAATGAGATAGGAGTCAATGCGGCTGTACCAAGCTCTTGGAGCTTGCTTCAATCCATAGAGTGCCTTCTTCAACCGATACACCTTGTCTTCATGACCCGGTATCTCATAGCCTTGTGGCTATTCCACATACACTTCCTCCTCTAAATAACCATTTAGAAATGCAGACTTTACATCCATTAGATATACAAGCCACTTGTTGTGGGCAATAATAGCTAAAATAGTCCTAACTGTATCCAACCGAACAATAGGAGAAAATGTCTCATTGAATTCTATACCGAGCTGTTGTGTAAAGCCCCTTGCAACTAGCCTTGCTTTATGCTTTTGCACTTTACCATCAACATCTTGTTTAGTCTTATAAATCCATTTTACAGTAATTACATCTTTGCCTTCCGGCAAAATCAACCAACTCCCATGTTGGGTTCTTTTCAATGGATTCAATCTCCTCATCCATGGCTTCTACCCATATATCACTACTCACAGCCTCTTCAAATGTTAATGGATCATCAATATGAGAAAATAAAGAAAAAGTTTAAAATGAATTAGTTGTGTCAACATTATACAACTCACTCAAACTCATTGTTTTTCGTGGCATCATGCTTGCTAGAGTTGGATCCGGAGATGAAGAACTACTTGGAGTGCTAGATGGTGTTGCTCCAAGGATGTCAATTGATGTAGATGCCGATGTAGATGCTTGTGAAGTTTTCTATCCTGTTGGTGTGGACAGTAGCCTTGAAGATCTCCTTGGTGTGAATGAAGGTGTGCTTGACCTACAACTTGTGGTACCATCCTGGGATTGGAAGGAGCTGTTGTTTGAGTTATATTTTGTGTTGGAAACACTTCATCTGCCATATTATCATTTGGGACAGCACCTGTAATTCTGACAGTCCTCTCTATGCTTCCATCCCATGCTTCATCCTCCACAAACTGAACATCACGGCTGATTATAACTTTCCTATTGATAGGATCAAACAACTTATATGCTTTTGTTTCCTCTGAGTAACCAACAAATATACATTTTTGTCCTTTATTATCTAACTTCCTTCTCAACTCATTTGGAACATGCACATATGCTATGCATCCAAATACCTTCATATGATAAACTCTATGTTTCCTTCTTGTCCAAAGCCTCTTAAGGAACTTTGTTTTCTTACTCTCTTTGTTGGGCACCTATTCATGATGTAAACAACAGTTACCAACATGCCTCAGCCCCAATATTCATTTGGTAGATGTTTGGCTTCCATCATGCTACAAGCCATCTCCATAATTGTTCGGTTCTTCCTGTCCACCACACCATTTTTTCTGAGGTGTATAGCGGGCTGTAAATTGTTTGTATATGCCATGAGATCTGCAAAAAATTATAAATTCATTAGAAATAAATTCACCGCCTCTATCCATCATTAAACCCTTAATGTAGTGGTTGCTTTGCTTCTCCACGATGTGCCTTGAACTGCTAGAAATAAGCGAATGCATCATATTTGTATTTCAAGAAATACACCCAAGTTTTTCTTGTGAAATCATCAATAAAAGTAAGAAAATAAGTGCAGCCTCCTATAGACGGTGTTTACATTTACCCACAAATATTTGAATGCACAATCTCAAGTGGAGTTGTAGCTCTATTTGCCATGCCAATCAGAAATGACTCTCTATGTTATTTTCCCATAATACATCCTTCACAAACTCTTTCCGATTTCTCAATTAATGGCAAACCTTTTACCATATTCTTCATATGAAGTAATTTCAGCACTCCAAAATATAAAAGCCCAAATCTAAAATGCTAAAGCCAAGAATCATCCTTTACTACTCGATTGAAACGATGTTGGAAGTTTCTACAAAAACATCATTTTCCTCTTTGGAGCTGTTCTGGTCATTTCCGTAGCTATCTTGGAAATTTCTGTAAATTTCTTGAAAATTTCCATAGAAATTTTGAACCTTTTTGTGACTATTTTGAACATTTCCATAGTTTTCGTTAAACATCTTCCGTAGCTGTCTTTGGCTACTGCTGATTTTGTATCTTCTACCTTAAAAGCTGCTCCAGAATTTATAGTATGTGTCTCATGAATAGCTTGAGCTGTTTTTCCTTTCATTCCTCACCTTATTTTTAATGGAAACATGCGGATTGTAGTCATTTACTACCTTAGCAATAAGCATATTGCTTGGAAGCTTTTCCAAAATAACACATTCATTATTTTTCCATGTACACTCTATATCCCTTTTGTATCAGCTGTCTAATGCTCATCAAGTTGTGTTTTAGACACAGCAACATAATATACATCAGGCATAAATTTCGGCTCCCCCTTTTTGGTTAGAATATTAACCGACACCTTTACCCAACAATAGTGACTTTGTTGCTTCTTACCAAGTGTAACATCAGTTTGAATTGATTCCTTCCAAACTAGAAAACAAATCTTTATTACCTGTCATGTGATTACTGCAAGCCCTGAATGTAAATACCATATGTCACATGGGCTTTTCTTGAACAACCATTGCACTCAACTGGAGATTTTGTAGGGATTGCTTCAGCAATCTTCATGCATGCAATGAACATGCTACCTGAGGGAGTGCTACTTGATTGATTTTGACCTTAGCTCTTTTACTGGTCATACTATTTTTTCTTGCATTCATGAGCATAACTGCCCCAAACTTCTTACAATAGAGACATTGAATGTGTTGACTTGTCAAATCTTTGGCCACTTGGGGTGACTGAAATTTTGATTTTATCCTCTAACCGCTAGCATTTGCATACCTGCTGCTACGATCCACTTCTAAGAGAACTTCTCCCTCTTCCTCTAGGACCCGAAACTCCCTCCTTCCTCTTCCATGATTTTACAAAAATCTGAGATGAAAATGCATTTTCAACTGAACTATTTGATCTATTCAGTCTATATTCATGATTGATAAGAGAGGCATGTAGTTCATCCACACTAAACTGGCTCAAATGTTTGGTTTCCTCTAGAGCCACAACTACAAGCATCAAATTTAGAAGGAAGACTTCTAAGTACCTTTTCAACAATCTCCCTATCCTCTATGACCCTTTCCATGGTACTTCATTTGATTTATCAAACCAACAACATGAGTAAAGAAATTATTCTACTGAATCTGAGTTTCTCATTGATAAATTTTCAAATTCTCTTCTAAGGAGCTATAATTTAGTAGTTTTAACCCTTGTTTCCCCATACCCTTTGATATGTAATCTGGAGTGTGTCCCATGCTTCCTTTGCTTGCTTTGCTACTGCAAATCTTGGGAGTATGCTCTCATGCATTTGCTTGATGGATATAAAATAATTCTTTCCCATCCTTCTTTCGATGTTCCTTCAAGACGTCCTTTTGAAGCTTATGTAAGAGCATTGTATGCTACCCCGATCTGCCAGTTCACTGGTAACCATTTTCAACCATTTCCCAAATGTCTTGAGACTGAAAACAAAGATTTCATGGTCAAAGACCAATACTCATAGTTCTTTCTTGTGAAAATCAGGAGTTTGCACACTAACCAACGATGCACTAGACGTAGAAGCCATTAATGGCTGACAAATGAACAAACTAAAAAAACCTAGAAATGAAATAGAAGAAGGGTTTAGCCAAGCTCTGATACCAAACAAAGGGAAATGAAACAAGGATCTATGGAAACTAAAAAGTCTACAAAATCTACAGAATCCTTGGACAGTAATAGAGAATAAAGTGTAGCGGATTTAAATGATGCAAAAACAAGGGAAAATGTAAGGAAATCTACATAAATTTATATCAGCAAAATAACATAAAACTCTTGGCTTCAAATAACAAAGATCTAGGATTGAAATTTCTTGAGCAATACAAATATATTTGGCAATAATGAATAGCAGCTACAGCTGCACATAAAACATTCATTCATACATTAACAGCATGAAAATGAAGGAATTCTATCAACAAAAAACCAGTCCAGACTTGAGCTAGAACAAAGCACTTTTTCTCCTTCTCCCAAATCTGATTTTTCTCCCTTCTTCTGTCTTCTTCTTCCTTCTACTTCTTTGCTTTACTTTTCTTATTTTCCTTCTACTTCTCCCAGTAAAAACGTAATCCATTAATAATAAACTCCTACATAACAAACTTGCCTTGCAAGTCAACACAAAATCTCTAACAAGAGATAATCAGGGAGAATAAATAGCCAAAAATAAATGTGCAGCAGTCATAATTAAATGCAAATCTAATAGCTAAATCTAGGAAAGTCAAAATATTAGTTGCACATTAAATTCTGAGTTGAATTTCCAATAAGCAGGTCTACATGCATGAAGGATAAAACAATGGAAGTCGAGAACTCATGATTGAAGTAAGGATCAAGGCAAGAGGGAATGAGCTCAAAACCAAGGACATAGATCAAAACCTTTGTTGATCCTGGGTCATGATGAGTTGCACACAAAGCTCAGCATTAAGGAGGATTGAGACCCAATATTGGACTCATGGTGAGGAAGACAATGAATGCGGTGATCCAAAAATATTAACTCAAGGCACGTAAGGAGGCCTAAATGGATGAGCTCACTACAAAGGTCAACATGCGGAAATGACCAAGTTAACAAATGAAAAAAGATCTCATTGTACAGGTTAGTTGTAAAGATTAAGATGAGCCCTTCAAGCTCTAATTCACAGGTGATTCAATCATAGAAAGCTTGGGCATTCAAAGAAGCCACATCAAGGTACGCAGAGATTGATAGGCTTGGCTCAAAGTAGATGACTCAGTCAAGTCATGAAGGAAGATTCGGCAGATGAACAAAGCTGGCCATGGATGAAAGAAAATTTTTAATAAAGACTTGCTGAGGTTTATTGAAGGTTTAGCTAGATGCACAGGTCGTCAAGTTGTTGGAGATGTAAGTGATAGAGTAAGTAAAGAACTTAAGGGAAGTGAGTTAAGATGTATGAGATTCTGAGTTGGAAAGGTGACATGGAATTGAGTAGGAACCAACTCAAATGTGGAAAATGTAATTCGATCGATGGAGAAAATATCTCTGTGGAGCTTGAGAACCCTAAAGCATACCGATTTTCAAACTTCATAATCTTTTGCAATCCTTAACTGAATTTAACAAGTTTACACTTTCTTGAAAGATGTTTCAGAGGAGATTAAAAATGGTGAAGGAAAAATATAGAGATAAGAAGGGTAGATGAAGGTGAAATCCTACCAAAAATCCAAACAAAAATGGAATATCTTCCAATGTATTCACTCATTTCTTGCAAATTCACATTCATTGGAAGTTAATTTCGGGATCCACAATATGTAATCATCAGATTTTTTATTTCAGGGTCCCTGGACCTCTAAAAATGGAAGAGATGAAGTGGGTAGGTGAAATCCATTAATGGAGTTTGGTGGAGAAGTATGGGTCATCATGAGTCTACATGAGCTAGACTAGACAAGACAAGCAATTAGGGTAAGTTTCTTGAAGCTCAAAGCAAACCATTAATGAAAAGAGAGATTTTAAAGATCTGAATACAATCATTACAAGATTAAAAAATAAAATTAAATGATTTTGGGAAAATTTAGGATTCATTTTTCTCTCTCGTTTATAATTTATAATGGAAGATTTGCAAAGGACTCCCTTCTTTTCTTGTCTATGAGAAATGTTAGGGAAATTCAAACCTCCCATTGATATTGTATTACAAATTTGAATGCCTTGTGGCCATCGTAATGCATTGTATCTACTGTTGAAGCAATAAACAGATTTTTGGATGTTTAACAACCCCTCTTTTATACTATTATTTATTATTTGATCTCTCATTACTCTCTGGTTATATGTGCATGGTTTTTTTGTGTTACATGTTTTAGGGTTTGTGTTTAATGGTTAGTGGATTCACAATAGTAGATTGATTTGTTGTTTATGTTTCATCCTCCTTAATCTGATTGTTGTTTTCCATCTTAATGTAAAGCAAGTTTCAGCATTCCTTATTAGTGCATCACCTCCAGTAGAATTAGGTTTTAAATTTTCTTGCATCATTTCCCTCCCTATCTCCTTGGAAAATTTAGGGTAGGATATAGAAATTTTTCTCTATATTGGGTGAGTGGTGATGGATACAGAAATAGAAATCCAGGCCTTTTCTCCGGAGAACTTTCCCATTTGCAAAGTACCACACTTTGGGAAAAGCTCCATGTTAGGAAATGCACACTAATGGTTTTCAATCCATCGAATTGCAAACAATAAGGGGTGTTCTCACTATGCATGACTAGTTTTGGCATGCCCGGTGAGACAGAAGCCTTTTTCACAAGCTTTGAAGGCATTTTCAAGAAATTTGAACTTAGGGAATTTGTAATATTTTCAATTTCAAACTTTTCACCTCTCACGATGAACTACAAAATCAATTTTCAAGAGCTTAAATTATGAAATATAAGGACAAATTTCACCAATTTATAGATCGGGACCTATGCTTCAAAAAGGGTATTTTTACATTTTTGGAATTTTGACTTTCAAAATTTCAGATTTTTTTTCCATTTCGAGATTTCGAGTTTCAATATTTCAGACATTTTGAAATTTCAAGATTTTGGATTTCGAGAGTCTTCCAATTTTGGACCTTTTGAATTTCATACTTTGCAAGTTTCTTGCTTTGGGATTTCAGGGTTTCCTTCAATTTCAAGAGATTCTGATATTTGCAATTTCAGGATCCTCTACTTTTTGGGATTTTAGGAATGTCATTCCAAAACAATTTTTAACCTCTAAACGATCAAACATACTAGCCCTTTCAAATTTTTCATTCTCATTTTTTCAAGTTTGGTGTGCGACTTGGTAAAATCTAGCCTTTTAAGGGCTCATCTCCTAAAACATCTAGCGAATCCAAAGGGAATAGAACTCAATGGTGGTGTAGCAACATATGTTGTCCCAAGTGTATGAGAAGGATTCGAACTCATTCCCAAGAAAGAGAGGAAGGTAATTTTGAGTACTTTTAATTATCTCCATGCAAAGGTACAAGAGGAAGAATACCACAAAGATCATCATCTCCTCTAAGTAGAGTATTATCTACACCACCACCCAGAATTCCCTTCCTTCAAACAAATAGGGTTCTTAGGCCAATCATAATGGCACATCTACAACAACAAACCACCACAAGGTCCACCAAATCCTTATGTTCACTATACCCTATCACGGTGGCAACACTAAAAGACATCTCTTATTTTACGGGTGAGAATAACATAACTCTTACTGATCATATAAAAGATATTATAAACATTTGAACTATTCATGAAATAAATGAAGTATATGTTGTAGTTAAGTTCACTAGCTTACTCAATCAAAGGAAAGGCGTTGCAATTTGGTTTAAGAGCTTGATAGTGGGATCTATCCAAAATTAGGATCAGATATGTATAGCCCTCTACAATTAGTTTTGAGAAAGAGGAGGACAATATGTCTTTATTAGAAAAATTGACAACAATTAAGAGGGATCCTAATGAGTAGATGAGGGATTTCAATTTCTGATTCTAGTGATCATAGGACCGAATTGCATTTTTCGTGATACCGGTAATAGAAGGTACATTCCTCTAGTTTTTTAAAATATCTAAATTCAGACATAAAAATGATGATCTAGTCCATGGAAGGAACAACATTGCCAAGTTCCTATGACATATCTCAATCAGAGCTTAAAATTACCTTATTAGAGATGGAAAGTTAGCACCAAGGCCACCAATGCCCTCTATATCTAGAAATGGGAACCCATATAACTGTTAGTGTAGGTTATTATTTATCATTTTATTTATTTCATCAGGATAAATCTTACACTTGTGTTAGCCCTACACTTGTTGGGTTAGCTTGCTTAGGTGTACTAGTTGTGTGGAGTTAGCTTCTTAGTTATGTGAAAGTTAGCTTACTAGTCTTTTGGAGTTAACTTAACTACCAGTATCAGTTAGTGGGATTTTTTCACACACTAATTTAGGTAGTAGTTGCACTTCCCTCCTCTTATATGTACATCTTTCTTATTAAATAATTCAAGTCACTCTATTGTAATGTATTGAGCATTATTGATTATGATGGATTTCCATATATTGGTATTTTAGCTCTTCTACTTTACAAATCTAATGTGTTGTGCTATTATCATCTGAGATCGTGGTTTGGAACAATATTCTTATCGTTCCTTTCAATAACAAGTCAAGCACCTAAAATAGCCCCCATTCTAGCTCCAAGAAATAAAATAAATAGTAATGCTTCCACTTCTTCAAGAAATCCATTTGAAACCAAAAAACTTAAGAAGACTTTGCAAGTAATAGAAAAAAGGACAACAAGAAACTAGCCAAGGTACAACAAGCTTTCGGGAATGAGTTAGTTGCTATCAAGAGACAACAGGGTTAGATTTCTAGGCCTTATCAATCTCAAGCTCAACCAAATAGTCCTTTTTTTAGTCAAACAGGCCACCAGTTCAATTGCAAAACAAAATCATAACCAAAGACAACCTTCAAGTTGTAAGGAAATTCCAACCATATGATCCAAATACATCCTTGACATCAAGAGCCTTGGTTCTAACTCAAAATAACATGGCCCAAGAGTATGAATTGTGTTACCCCTACAATCGACCACATAACCAATCTACTTATTTCAATGGTGCAATAAATTAGGCCTTGATGGTTCAAACCATTGGTGTGTCTCAAGAACAAACTGAAGAAGAAAACCAACAGCAGGTAAACACACAAGAATCCCCTGAGATGGAAACCACTCTGGTAAATTGGCATGTGGAATAATTTTGTGGATTCAATCAACCTCCTTTCCAGAGTGTAGCTGTCAAAAAAGGGTCAAAGAAAAACAACATCGAGGAAGGACAATCATCTAACCCTATTTTTTCTCAAATTTCTTTCACACCACAAGGTGCTAATAAGACAAGCGCAGCCCTGAATGTGCAAAATCAGCCTAAGGCACCCATTGCAGCAATGCATGTTCCTATTCAAGCTCCCAAAAAAAAATTTCCAAGTAAGGGGCAGAAATAGGATATCCCATCTCCTTTCAACATTATAGATCAGAAGAAGAAAACACAGGTGAACATCTGCATGTGAGATTTATTAGCAATTCTAGGGTAGCGGGATTTGTTGCAAGTTGCAATGCTGAACTGGTCTACTTTAAAGGATACACCTGGGGATCAGGAAAGGGTTCTCACCAATGTAGTGTAACAAGATGGAGGTTAACCAAGAAATAATTTGAAACCCCCACCTTTGTATGTCTCGTTGATTGTTAGAGACAAGATCATACAAAATTGCAAAAAAAAATCACAGGAAAGTAGCTTAGTAATGCCAAAGTAGATAGTCAATCCATTGTGCTTGAAATATGAACTAGTATTAAAAGCATTTGTACAGCTAGATGGAACATTAGTTGGAAAAATTGGAGTCATAAATGGGTTGAACCTAACGCTGCATACATGCCCCAATGTCACAATTCTGAAATATGTGTATGTGATTGACCTTCCGCCACTCTTTTTGTTGTTTCTATCAAGGGAATTCACTACCAAAATTGGTAGATATCTATCTATAGACTAGTCACACATGCTTTTCACGAAAAGGTATGGATATAAGGAAACAATCATGTTGGAGCCTATTGCCAAGTTCCATATCAAGCCAAATGTGACTAGTCCCATCAACGCAAATTGCTCGGCTTTTGATAACGAAGAATGTTCAAATGATCAGGAGAAATGTAGCAAGGTTGAAGGCATTCCAAATTTAACACTTGATGAGTGGGTGAACAAAAGGCATGAATTTGATCCATATAAGGAGACGGAGGAACCTAACTTAGGGTTATAATGCATATATGAAGAAAATTCACCCATTCCTAGCCTCACCAAGCTAGAAGACAATGATGACAATGAGGTATGGCAGTTCTTTTTCAAAGGTTAGAGAAATAGGCAGGTAGCTGGAGGGGGTGCAATGTTGCTATCTCCACAAAATGCCACGTACTATTTATCTTTCATATTTTAGTTTGCATGTTAAAACAACACAACTGAATACGAAGCTCTAGTCCATGGACTTCATTGGGCTAGAAAAAAGGGTATAAAAATGTTACATGTGTTTGGGGATAGTGAGCTTATTATTAATCAAGTTATAGGACAATGTGCTACAAAAAATGACCTACTCAAGAGTTATAAAAATAGAGCATGCGATCTCATTCAGGACTTTCAATATTTCAACATTGAATCCATACCTAGAAAGAAAAATGAAGCTGTAGATAGGCTCGAAACAGTTGGGGAAACATTTGATGTGGTGGATAACATTAAAAGAGATAAAACACAACCACACATCCATGTGATTATAAGACCAATAGTTATGGATAATAACACAAGTTGGCAAGAGTTTGAGAATGATCAACAAATCATCAATTTCTTGCAAGAAGAGGCAGATTTCTCAACAAGGAACCAGGAAAGATTAGAGTAACAATATGGGGATAAATTCATGCAGCTATGGAAAAACAAGATCCTAATAGGTTTGGTGATGTTGGATTCCATATTCAATCAAAATGATCAATTTCATAAGGAAAATATTAACATACAGGTAAATGGAGAGGATTTAGAACCAAAAGAAGTGGGGGAAGGAAAAAATCTTCAACTTTGCAAAATGGCCACTAAGCAGGAAAGATATGAATTCATACAACTTTGTGAAGAGTTTCCATATTTGTTTTCCTAGAGCTATGAGGTTTTATGCAGATTCAATCCAAATATATCACAACATATAATAGAACTAGATCTGGATGTTAATTCCATTAGGAAAAAGAAAAGACTGGTTAACCTATAATGAAGAAAGAGATAAAAAAATTGATAGATCCAAGTATTATATTTCCAATTAATCATTCAAGCTGGGTTGCAAACTTGGTGCCGATCAGGAAAAAAAAAAAGAAATTAGGTTATGTGTGGTTTTTTTAGATCTGAATAGGGCATATCTCAAGGACAATTATCCACTCCCTTTAATGGAGCTAATCTTATAGGTGGTAGCCAACTCAAAAATATTCTCTCTCTTATATGGTTATTCAGGGTACAATCAAATAATGGTAAAAGAAGATGATCAATTCAAGATGTCTTTCACCAATAAATGGGGCACCTACACCTAAAAGAATATTTCATTTGGGTTGTCAAATGTCAGAGCTACTTTCCAAAGGGTAATGGATATGGAATTCAAAGGTTTGATCAATAAAATATTCCTAGTGCATCATGACGATATCATCGTGTTCTCTAAAAATGTAACATATCACCTTTTTCATCTGAGATAGGTATTTAAAAGGTGTAGAAGATTCAGAGTATCCCTAAACCCAAAAAAGTGTGTACTCTTAGCTCATGAAGGAAATCTTCTATGCCATATTATGTCAAAGGAACGGTTGACTATTGACCCAGAAAGAGTTGAAGAAATTTGAGCCTTACCCTTGCCAAACCATAAGAAGGTTCTTACGAGCTTCTTAGGAAGAATTAATTTTGTTTATATGTTTGTACCAAACTTTGTCACTCTTGTGAAGCCAATAATGTAGATGTTAAAAAATAGCTTGGAATTTAAGTGGAATGATGAAGGCAAGGAAATTTTCAAAGCAATCAAAGAGGCCATATCCCAAGCTCCAACTCTTGTCAACCTATATTTTTCTAAAGACTTCATGTTCTTTGTCTTCGGTGGTTCAGACACCATTTCTGCAATCTTGGTACAACAAAAAAAAGAGGGATCTGAGTAACCAATTACATTTTTCAGTTAAGGTTTGGAGGGTTATGAAGTTAGTTACTCTTTCATTGAGAAGCATGTTCTCGTAGTAATTAGGAGCTTAAAGAAATTAAAAGCACCTAGTCTCAAATAACATGATCCAATTGTTGGTGTCACATGTGGGAATCAAGGATTTCCTGTTGAAGAAGGATTTGAATGGGCAGTGTGTAGGATGGATCACTCATGTCATGGAATACAACATTGAGATTAAATTTACCAAGCTTGTACCCAAAAAAGGGTTATGTGAATAATTAGCCTTGAGTCAACAGGTTGAAGTAGGAGATGGAAAAGAAATTAATCTGGTGTTAGAGGATGATCAGGAGCAAGTAACTGATAATGTAGATATTCATTGTTGGACTCAGGACTTGATGCATTTGCTACAAATAGGGCTATGCTCTCCAAAAATGAGAAAAAAGGACATAATTCAAACTGCAGGCCATTCCTTATGTGCTAGTTAATAGTGTTTTTTTCAAAAAGGACATCAACGATGTTCTATTGAGGTGGATTAGAACAGATCAAACTAATAGGGTGTTGTAGGAGTTTCATGATGGAGAAGTAGGAGTTCATTTTTCCCCCCGTGGAACAACACTCAAGATAATGAAGGTGGGTTATTATTGGCCCACAGTGTTCAATGATTGCTACACATGGATCAAGAAATGTAAAAAGTGTGCATTTTTCACAGGAAAGGAAAAGTTAACAGCACTCCCATTGCATCCAATTTCACTTGATCATCCTTTCATGCAATTGGGATTGGACTTCACCAGATTCATTAATCCTAATTTAAGTCATGGTCTGATCTGAAAACCAAATTTAACTAGCAATTGTGCACACACATTTTTCTTGCTTTGTATTGATTTTTGGTGTAAAATTAGAGCATTATATCCTTTTTGTATTTTTAATAAAAGAATAAAAACTGCAAGTACTATGCAAATATTGAAAGAAATGAAGAGGATTCACTAGCAATTTGACGCAAGAATTGATAACGGAGTTTGGTGCTTAAGGCCTACGTCTCCGGGTCTGGTTGAATGGCACCGATCTATTAAAATCTTGAAAATAATTCTTTACAAAGAATTCTACAAAATTCTGACCTTTTCACAGTCTTCCTCTGTAAAAAATAATAGCGGTTTCTTTTTACATCTCCTCCAAATTCCACTCCTAGCTCAAGTTATGAGCATTACAATAATTTTACACAGTCCCCAATACTATACAAATATGATATACCTCCTTTTATATTGTTTCCAAACAGCTGGCGCATTGGTTAGGTGCCTATACTTTTGGATGGGAGGTCAGTTGTTCCAATCCCCTCCACTTCTCCTCCTCCTCCTTAGGCACATTTTAAGAGTTTTATCCCACATTGTGGGGGCGTGAAAAATGGAAAGCATTTAATAAGGCATCGTGGGGCGGTTTGAATTGGCTTAAGAGCCACCTTTATGCTTATATGGAGGGCGCATTACTTGGGGACAGCGCATGGTTTGTATTTTAGGTGCTAATAATAGATAATGGTTTAATCAATCAGTTTGGCTGAGGATATGGACAATGCGTGGATATTGGTTTAATCAATATGCAATGCGTGGACAGTTGGAAGTAGGTAATGCGTGGAAATGGTTAATAACAAATAGGCGTGGATAATTTAAATAATGCATGCCTAAATGTCCCACATGGATGGCGCAAAGGCAATTATAGGAATTTATATACAAAAGTTGGTTTAATGATTAAATGAGAAGGAGGCCAAGGCACCCCTCCATAATCAAGTGTGTCAAACCTGGCTGAGGGCCCCCAGCCAGTAAATAGTGGGGTCCATTTGTCTGAGAATGATTGTCCAAGACTGGCGTTCCAAAACCCATTTTTTAGTACGTCACAAAATTCATCCACATGTCACAATATAATCAAAACACTTGGCGAGCATGCACACGTCCAACCTACACAAAACTCCAAATTTTGACAGTTGCCCAAAAATTTCAGCGGGCTATAACTTTTGCAAACGAGCTCCATTTCCTGCAAACAAGATGTCGTCGGAATCGTATAATTTTTCTCCACGCTTTAAAAATGACTGTAACTTATTCTAAGAAGATCTTAGATCGGTGTTTCTCTGTGAGGATCCTCTAGATCGTTCCTCCCCACTGAGAAACTTTTGGACCCAAAAAGTCAACCTAATTGGTGAATAGGTGACGGTATTTCTTCCTCACCTTTCCGGTTTCCATCCATTTAGCCTTGTCCGGATGCATGCCTTTGAACCCAACACAAAGATACTCAATATCACCCCTTCACGAAGTTCTTACTTTCCTCTCCAAAATGATGTCTTCCTACAACTCATCAAGATACTCAGGAGCAACATCATCAATGGAAGGCATAATGTTAGAATCATCATGATCAACAATCATAGGCGGTTCATACAATCTTAAATTCTCAACATTTACAACTGAGTAGATTTCCATATATGGAGGTAAATCTAACCGGAAAGCGTTGTTACCAATTTTTTCCAATATTTGGAACAGACCATACCGTATAGGTTTCTATTTTTTACCTTCACCTGTCAGTCTTTCCTTGCTGATGTGAAGCCAAACTAAATCACCAACTTTGAACTTGTGATCAGTTCTATGTTTATCATGCCTAGCTTTGTACTTGGCCTGGATTTTCTCCAATTGTTCACGAACATACTGATGAACCTGTTGTATTCTCTGCACAAATCTTTTAGCCTTGTCAGAATCACTTACACCATTAACAACAGTTTCATGTCCATAATATATATCTAATGGAGAATTAGGCAGATATCCATAACAAGTCTCAAATGGAGACACCAAAGTAGAAGAATGTAAGGCATGATTATAAGCTTGTTGCACATAATAAAGATGTTCATCCCACAATTTAGGATGTTTGTTACTACAGCCCCTAAGTAATTGTACCACTGTGCGGTTTACAACCTCTGTTTGACCATCAGTCTGTGGATGAAAAGTAGTGCTCTTTTTCAGTTTTGTGTCCATTAACCCCCACAATTTTGACCAAAATTCCCCAAGAAATCTAGAATCCCGATCAGATATGATTGAAGTAGGTAAACCAAAATGAACCCAAACAAACTGAAAGAATAAATGTGCAGTTCCCTCACCAGTTATTTGTTTAGTACATGGAACCAACACACACATTTTGCTAAATCTGTCCACTACCACATATAAGTAATCATGTTTCTTCCATGTCATGGGCAAGCCTCCTACAAATTCCATGGAAACACTTTCCCAAGGTCGTGTTGGAACAAGAAGAGGAGTGTAAAGTCCTAATTTCCTGTTACTTGGCTTGCTTGTGGCACAAAGAACACATCCCTTAATATATCGGTTTACATGTTCATGCATTCTAGGCCAATAGCAATATTTTTGTAAATGTGCAACTGTCTTACTAACACCAAAATGCCCTGAAGTAAGAGAAGTATGTGGTTCCCTAATCATATGCACACGCTCATTTTCTGGAATACAAATTTTTCCAGAATGATATAACAATCCTTCATGCAAATGATAATATTTTTCTCATACTTGTTTCCCACTTACTAGATCCTCATACACTTCTCTAAAATCAACATCATTTACATATTGTTCCTTGTAACTAACATTAGCCAAAGAACTATGCTGCAAAAGAATAGATGCTACTACCACTAGTGGTTTGGATAACATGTCGGCAACCTTCTTTTGAATACCTTTTTTATACCTAATTATAAGATGAAATTGTTGCAAAAATCCCATCCACCTGAAATGTCTAGACTGCTGCAATTTTGTTTGTGTTTGTAAGTATTGAATCAGTTGATGGTCAGTATTGATAATTGTTTTTTTTCCCA
The DNA here is from genome assembly GCA_019776745.2 of Taxus chinensis. Lineage (NCBI taxonomy): Eukaryota > Viridiplantae > Streptophyta > Pinopsida > Cupressales > Taxaceae > Taxus > Taxus chinensis. The sequence continues at coordinate 666,138,106 of CM034150.1, forward strand.
TTAAATAATACTTCCACTTTTTAACACTTTGAACCAAAGCATACAACTCTTTATCATAAGTTGGATAGTTTCTTACCGCACTTGTAAAGGTTTCTGAATGTTAACACACTTGTCGTTTGTTCTGCATCAAAACTGCCCCCATTGCGTAGTCACTAGCATCTGTCTCAATCTCAAATGAATGTTGTAAATCCGGAAGTGCCAAGATCGGAGTGGTACTTATCTTCTCTTTCAGTGTATCAAATGCTTTTTGTTGTTTTCGTCCCCACTGAAAGACCTGTTTAATACTTGTCAAAGCATGCAAAGGAGATGCAATATATGAGAAGTTAGCAATAAATTTCCTCCAGTACTGAACTACACCTAGAAAACTTCTAACTTCCGTCACATTTTTGGGTCTAGGCCATTTCACAATAACCTCTATTTTTGCAGGATCAATTCTCAATTCTCCATTTCCTACAATATATCCCAAGTAATTTAAAGATGTTTTTCCAAATTCACATTTTGACATCTTCAAATACAATGTCTCTTTCCTTAGTGCATCTAAGACTTTCTGGATGTGTTTAATATGTTCATCCCATGATTTACTGAAAATAAGAATATCATCTAAGTAGAAAATAACGAAATTATCAATGAATGGTCTAAAAATTTCATTCATAACTCTCATGAATGTTGCCGGTGCATTGCACAAACCAAAAGGCATCACTAACAATTCAAACAATCCCTATTTCATTTTAAAAGCAGTTTTCCAAACATCACCTTCTGAAATTCTTACTTGGTGATAACCACTTCTTAAGTCTAACTTAGTGAAATAAATTTCATTCCTTAATTGATCTAGTAAATCATCTATTCTAGGAAGAGGGTAACAATTATTTATAGTAATCTTGTTTAAAGCACAGAAATCAACACACATTCACCAAGTGCCATCCTTCTTAGGAACCAATATAATTGGTGAACCACATGGGGATGTACTTGGACGATTTATACCTTGAGCCAAAAGTTCCATTACCTGTCTCTTTATTTCCTCGTTCTCTACTACTGACAACATGTACATTCCGATATTGGGAAGAGGTGCATCCTGAAGCAACTGTATCTCATGTTGAACCCCTCTTTTGGGTGGTAGACCCTGTGGATCCTGAAAAACATCATCAAAATGAGAAAAAAAATTTACCAATCAATCCTTATGTTTTAGATTGCAAGTCTCAAAAGCCATCTCATTTTCTTTTTCCTTGGCTTTGACCACCATGAGCACAAAACTTTTGCTTGATTTTAGAAGCTTTTCATTTGACCTGCAGTTACCAAGGATAGATTATTCTTTTCACGGTGAGCTCTAATAATAAACTCAATTCCATCCTTTACAAGCAAATATTTATTTTCTTCCCTATAGAATATTGCTTTACGATCATATAAATAAGGACTTCCCAAAACCACCCCACAAATATCCAAAGGAACTACATCCAATTCAACCTCATCAATAAACTTGTCTATAATGGCAAACCTGAAAGTACAAGTTTTAGTTACCTGTAGTTTTGCATCATCACAAACCCAACCCAAAGGATAAGGCTTAGGATGTGGTTTAGTTTTGATTCCTAGTTTCTTAACAACCTCCTCAGAAATTAGATTAGCTTGAGATCCACTATCAAAAAGAGTATCAATTTTCATATGCTTTGAAATTACTCTAATGTGGAAAAGCTCATTTCTTTTCTTATCATCAGGTATAGTTTGTTTACTAGAAGAAGATGCAACATCTGTAGTGCTATTGTTGGAAATTGAAAGAGTTGATTTACCTTATAAACCCATAGCTGAGATTTTGGTTTCATCACCTGAATCAGAACCAAGATCATGCACTATGGTGTTTGTTTTCTTTTCTTTTCCTTTCTTAACCATCCATTTAGGCTTCTTTTCATGATGTAATTTCCAACATTTAGACTCATCATGGTTTTTTTTACAATGATTACAAAATGGTTTTTCATCTTCCTTCTTAACAGTAGAGTTTTTTTTATGCTTACCCTTTCCTTTTCCTTGTACTTTCGAACCTTTTCCTTCAGATTGCTTGTTCTTCTGATTAAAAGAAGAGAAAGAGGACTCCTTTGTCATTTTCCCTCGTGCTTCCAGATGGGTTGCTTGAACATATACTACATCAAGATTAGTAGGACCTAAAACAAGTATCATATGCCTTAAATAACTATGCAATCCACCAATATATTTGAGCAGTGTTTCTTCTGTGTTTAAGGAAATTCCAAGAATTAGAGCCCTTTTCCAAATTATTGTGTGTATTCTTGAACACTTTGTCCCTTAGTTTGTCTTAATGTTTGTCAATCCATCATAGCTTGTTGCTTATAACCAAGAGGATAAAATTGTTGCCTAAGATTTGAAACAAATTCAGACCAAGAAGTGATTTATATACCTTTGTTTTCTTCTACTTCCTGAAGCTTACTCTCGCACCAAATGAGTGTTGTGCCACCCATCTAAAGAGTTGCCAGATGAATCTTTGCTTCATCATCAACAATTCTCTGAACCCTGGCAATTCATACTTGATATCTAACTTTAATGAAAGAAAATCAGATTTTAAAGAGTCTCTTTTTCGAATGTCAGAACTAGAGCTTTCTTCTTTCTTACCTCCTCTAGTTCCCTTTTCCCTTTGCATATGTTGGTACATCTGTTCCACCATTTCCTTGATCTGTTAGAAGGATTGACGAAATTTTTGTTCCACTTCCTCTCTATCCGCCATTGTAGGACTTTGAGATCGTCTAGTACCGATTTTGGGATCTCCTTCAACTAACTCTCCTTCACCCTTCTTCAATCGAGACCTTTTTAACATCCAAAACACAACTTGCAATCCAAAAACACGTTAAACTAAACCAAAAATCAGTCAAAACCAGCTCTGATACCAATGATATGAAAACCAAATTTAACTAGCAATTGTGCACACACATTTTTCTTGCTTTGTATTGATCTTCGGTGTAAAATTAGAGCATTATATCCTTTTTTTAGTTTTAATAAAATAATAAAGACTGCAAGTACTATGCAAATATTGAAGGAAATGAAGAGGATTCACCAGCAATTTGATGCAAGAATTGATAACGGAGCTCGGTGCTTGAGGCCTACGTCTCCAGGTCTGGTTGAATGGGACCGATCTATTAAAATCTTGAAAATAATTCTGATGGGACCGATCTATTAAAATCTTGAAAATAATTCTTTACAAAGAATTCTAAAAAATTATGACCTTCTCACAGTCTTCCTCAGTCAAAAATAATAGGGGTTTCTTTTTACATCTCCTCCAAATTCTACTCCTAGCTCAAGTTATGAGCATTACAATAATTTTACACAGTCCCCAATACTATACAAATATGATATACCTCCTTTTATATTATTTCCAAACAGTTGGCACATTGGTTAGGCACCTATACTTTTGGTTGGGAGGTCAGTTGTTCCAATTTCCTCCACTTCTCCTCCTCCTCCTTAGGTGCATTTTAAGATTTTTATCCCACATTGTGGGGGCGTAAAAAATGGAAAGCATTTAATAAGGCATGGTGGGGTGGTTTGAATTGGCTTAAGAGCCACCTTTATGCTTATGTGGAGGGCACATTACTTGGGGACAACGCATGGTTTGTATTTTAGGTGCTAATAATAGATAATGGTTTAATCAATCAGTTTGGCTGAGGATATGGATAGTGCGTGGATATTGGTTTAATCAATATGCAATGCGCAGAAATGGTTAATAACAAATAGGTGTGGATAATTTAAATAATGCATGCCTAAATGTCCCACATGCATGGTGCAAAGGCAATTGTAGGAGTTTATATACACAAGTTGTTTTAATGATTAAATGAGAATGAGGCCAAGGCACCCCTCCATAATCAAGTGTGTTGAACCTGGCTAAGGGCCCCCAGCTAGTAAATAACAGGGTCCATTTATCCAAGAACGAGTGTCCAAGACCGGCATTCCAAAACCCATTTTTTAGTACGTCACACAATTCGTCCACGTGTCGAAATATAATTGAAACACTTGGCGAGTGTGCACATGTCCAAACTGCACAGCACTCCAAATTTTTCCAATTGCCCAAAAATTTCAGCGGGCTATAAATTTTTCAAATGAGATCCATTTCCTACAAACAAGATGTCGTCAGAATTGTATAATGTTTCTCCACGATTTAAAAATGACTACAACTTATTCTAAGAAGATATTAGATCGTTGTTTCTCTGTGAGGATCCTCTAGATCATTCATAAGTTTATCCTAAGAGCAACAAACTAATTCATCAATTGGACTGAGTCAATAACACTCAAGGAAGAGAACATGTCTAGCATAATGGAATTCTACTAGGGGATAGTGACGAGTTTTGGAATACCTTCAACTATCATATTAGACAATGCTTTAGCATTCCTAGGTTCCAAAATCACAGTATGGGTTGCTAAGAATGGGATATTTTTAAGCACCTCATCAAAAAATTTATCACCAGGTTAATGGACAAGCAGAGTTCGTAAACAAGAATTTGTTGAAAATCATCAGAAAAACTTTGGATGATAGGATAATGCTAAAGAGATCAATAGGAAGTTCTCTATACAAGTTGATCTATGGTAAGGAATCAGTGTTTCCCATATCATTGGAGCTACCCACATTGGATATCATGAAGTAGTTGGAGTTGTCAGAATTTTAACCAATGGAGGCTAGCTATGTAGAGCTGATGGAATTGGAAGAAATTAGAGAACATATAGTGCATATAACGGAGAAAGATCATGTCTTATTCAAAATATGGTTTGATAAGAAAGAAGAAGTAAGGACCTTCTCAGAGGGGGACCTAGTTATAAAATAGGATGCAGATTGGGCAGAAATGGGAAATCATTCCAAGTTTGATGCTATGGAGTGGCCCCTTCATGGTCACAGGATGTAAAAGAAACAATGCCTTCTAATTGTCTACTTTGGAGGGAGAGGAGCTTCTAATTCTGGTGAATGGAATCTATCTTAAACATTGCTACTTAACAAGAATAAGTTCATGCTTGTACATATTAGATTATAATTTCAATTCCTATAAATGTGTATGCACATTGTCTTTTTGTAGTGTAGGTTTCAATTTCCCTAAGTGCTTTGGCACAGATTTTATTACTCTTAAGTTGTGTCATTGTGAAGTTCAACATGCCTCCCAAATGAAGTGGTGTAACAAAAAAAGGTTTATACCTGCGGTAAATAGTTGCAGGTATCTATAGGAAGAAATGCAGAGCAACTAAAATTCAGTTAAGGAAAGGTTTTATTTTCATTCTTTATGCCTGTCAATACCAATCACAGGTGAACTTCAAGTTCCTCCACCAAACCGGGAAAGCTACCCTTAGCATTATGTTGAAGAGTGGAACTTTTAGAAGCAAGAAAACCCAAATTTAATAGAGTTTCACGATGTAAAAGTTGAAAATTGTCTTATCCAAAATTATGCAATGTGAACAACATGCCAAATAATTGTCAATTGTGTGTTCAATACTTAGCAGAATCAATTCTCAAGGTAGTCCATTTCAGTTTCGAAAAACAAGATTGCAAAGAGGAATAGGTGAAAAAATTTAGTCAAGGTAATTTTATACTCTCAAAAATCTTAATTTTAAGATTTACTTATGAAAATTGAAAGTGCGAGCAATTGAGCAGCCTCACGCAGGGCCATTTGGGATCTCCGTAGCATACAAATAACCATTAGTGAAAGAAAGGAATCAAATTTAATAGAGTTTTGTGATGTTGGTGTTATCCCAAATTCACCCTCAAGGTAAATTTTTGTAACTTATGTAAAATTTTTAGGCTCAAGCAGGTTGAAATGGTTCGAGGGCCAAAATTTGGATTTTTAGGGTACCTCTCCTCTTTTCTCTAACTCCCTTGTCTAAGAAAAATCCAAGGAGTTAGTAAAAAATTGCAAATATCTTATAAAATGAGGTCGTAGGAATTTTTTAATGTAAATTGGGTCTAAGACTTGCAGATGGTATCAAGGCAGATCATAATAGGGTTCATCATACTAATATAAGCCTAAAATGCCAAGCAAACAATGAAATGCAGAAAAATCATATATTTTCATCCTACGCCGCACAGGTTTAGTTTGGATAGTCGGGACTCGAAAACTTGATTTTCCCAAAATGGCTGAAATGGTTGAAAACAAAAGGAATCGGTGAATTTAGGTCGAAATGTCCTAGGCCGCACAAGGGACAATTGGGACATTGGGACGTGTGGGACCCACATGGCCGGAATCACTAATTTGTAAAAGGTGTGGATAAGTCAAACAAAATTTTCCCAAGATGTCCGCAGGACATAGGGATAGTTGGGATGTGCATTGCTAAAAAATCTGCATGCACTTTAAATTGGTCAAGTTGGATATTTTTGGCCTAGGCCGCACAAGTATGCATGGGACATGAATTCCCCGATAAGTTGATTTTTCTGATTTGCAAAGTGGGTCAAGTGTGATGCAGGTGAAGTGATGGTTTTCATCCCAAGTTGTGCGAGGGAAATCTGGGATTCCAAGACCCAAAATATCCAAAACAGCCGCATGCAAAGGGAAAATTCAACTTTAGACCCTCGAACTTCAAACGGCCATAACTTTTGACCCCAAGCTCTAATTTTCATGAAATTTGATTTTCTGGAATGACCACGATGTCCTATATGCCACAGAAAATGGATTTATTAATTTTGATGAGGATATATATGTGAAAATAAAAGAAACATCTCCATATCTGGTGAATTAAATACCCAATCCCATTAAATGAGAGAAATGTCTGGCAAACCCAAAATAGCTTCCCGCACTCAGAAGGCCATAAATTTTGCATTTCTCAACAAAAACACAAAAAATTGGTACCATTGGAATCGTGGTTCCAAGTCCAATACACAAAAATCAATAAATATAGAATTTGGTGAGTAATAGATGGTGAGTTTTCATAAAACCTGCCCAGTTCAAAACAATGATTTTATTTGGTAGTTGCGATGCATTTAATGAAGCATGGGGTTACATTTATCACTACTGCAAGTCATGGGATAGTATGAGGGGCCTTTTGTAAGAAACATACCATCATTTCACTTCATTTACTACCTCTTGGAATTGGTGAGAGGATAGATTTCAGGATTTCCATCTTTCCCTCTCTATCTCCTCTAAAAAATCTATAAATTAGAGTGTTGGGCTCTTTGTAAAACAAGGTAGTTTTGGGTAAAAAAATGTCAAAATTGTTTTATGAAGCCAATGTACTACATGCCCTTGTATCAGACTCCTTACACAGTGATCCAGGCCCTTATTTTGTAATAGATTGGATTGTGATTATCAATGAAGTAATAGATACATGTTTTTGAATACTCCTTCCCTGCTATGTTTGTTTGCATTCTTCTTTCCCTTTCAAACTCATTACAACTATATTTTTTCTAATTTATACTCTATAGGGATTCATTATCATTGTTTATGATATGAAATTTTGTTGTGAATGCATTTGCTAACTATGGAGAACTGTTATCACCCCTTCTAGTATGCATTTTGCTTCTACTTTTCATACATTGGAAGACTATTCTCATACCCCTTGTTTTCTGGTGTATCACCTCTTTAGTGTAGGGTTTTTTTTTCATGCATTATCTCTCTATGATGCCTTGGAAAGTTAGATTAGGATAAGATATTTTTTTCTACATTAGAGTAGATTGTGGTAGGTAGTTTAGGAGCAAGAACCAACTTCCTATGGAGGTCTAGCTCAAGTAGAAATTCCCCAACTTAGAGATAGTACCCATATTATCCAATCACACTGTGAGCTCAAGCACACACACTCTATAGGGATTCATTATCATTGTTTATGATATGAAATTTTGTTGTGAATGCACTAACTATGGAGAACTGTTATCACCCCTTCTAGTATGCATTTTGCTTCTACTTTTCATACATTGGAAGACTATTCTCATACCCCTTGTTTTCTGGTGTATCACCTCTTTAGTGTAGGGTTTTTTTTTCATGCATTCTCTCTCTATGATGCCTTGGAAAGTTAGATTAGGATAAGATATTTTTTTCTACATTAGAGTAGATTGTGGTAGGTAGTTTAGGAGCAAGAACCAACTTCCTATGGAGGTCTAGCTCAAGTAGAAATTCCCCAACTTAGAGATAGTACCCATATTATCCAATCACACTGTGAGCTCAAGCACACACACACTTGTGCAAAACATAGGGTGTTGTGATTCAATGATAATAGTTGGAACTCAAGAAATATTCTAAGGAAAATTAAAAATTCACAATAGTTCAACTCAAGTTTGGCAATATGCGGAGAGTTTAAAGTTCCAAAGTTTTAGGTTCAACATCATGTTTCAATTATACAGTGGCTCCATGCACTAGGGACATAATAACGCTACTGGTGAAAGAATATCTAGTAGGCATCCATCCCCATGAGTCACCAAATTGTTGACAACTTTTTCCCCTCAAGGACAAAATTTGTGTAACTTGAGCCCACATCTGGCTAGCAAGCAAAATGGGAAAATATTTGAAAATTATATAAATTTCTTATGCTCATCCATATTGGGCTCTCAGATCGAAAAAATCCAAAATTTGGGTGTCAGCAAGTTAGGTCAAGTGTTAGGGGAGTGAGCTGTAAAGTGGCTCATCAAGTAGCTTGGCAAGCTATTTGGCGAGCCAAGTTGGCCAAGTGACCGAGATCATCAAGGAGAAGAGAGAGAAGGAAGGCCGAGCTACCCAAGCTCATCCCTGAAGAATGCATCGAGGGAAGTGATTTCAAGAAGAGGGGAATGGTTCATGGGACTGAGCCATAGAGCAAGAAATAGGTTGATCCATGGTGATGGCACGTAGGAGAGATAAGCTCGGTTAACATGAAATAGAAAGCCATGGCCTCAGGATCATGTGAGATCACACAAGAACCAGGGGGTTGACTCAAGTTGAATACTGAGGTATAGTAATATAGAGTTCGTTATTAATGTGGTTCGATCATAGATGGAAAGAGAGCTTGGCTTAGAACTCGCGACCAGGCCATTGAGCTCGTGAAATGATGGTAGTAGGTCTACATGTAAAAAGGATGAAAATGATGGAAGATGAGAACTAATTCATGAAGTAAGGATTGAAGCCATAGGAATGAGTTTGATCTGAGGATGGAGATGAAACCTTTTCTGAGCTTGGGTCATGATGAGTTACACACAAAGCTTGGAATCAAGGAGGATTGAGACCCAATTTTGGACTCATGGTGAGGAAGACAATGAATGGGCTTAGCTAAAATAGATAAGCCCAAGGCATGAAAGGAGGCCCAAATGGATGAGTTCACCACAAAGGTCAACATGCAAAAACGACCATGTTCACAAATGAAAAAAGAGGTCATTGCACAAGTCAGTTGTAGAGGTTAGGATGATCCCCTTGAGCTTGAATGCATAGGTGAGTCAATTATAGAAATATTGTGCATTCAAACAAGCCACATTGAGACACACAAAGATTAATAGGCTTGGCTTAGAGTACATGACTCGGTCAAGCCATGAAGGAAGCTTTGGAAGGTGAACCAATCTGGCCATAGATGAAATAAAATATTGGGTCTGTGGCATGAGTGAGAATAATATCAAATGTCTGAATATTTTACATCAACTGGGGATGACGTTTCGAGGGTTACAGGTTTGCATGTTTGGACGGTTGGCCAAAAAAAAAACTCAGAAAAGTGCCCGAAAGTTTGAAATACCAAAGCTTGAAAGGGCTTGGTGTTTCGGGGTTAATGTGGGAAAAAAAATTTTGGATATTGAGTGATGAAAAATCCAAAATCGGTTAGGCAAGGGTCCCGAAATGCTAATTGTCAAAAACCCAAAAGTAGAGGTACATGTGGCGGGTCGAGGTAGTTTTGGGCCCTTTTGTGAGTTTTTTTCAGGACTCAAAGGATGTCAATCCCAAAAGGTGGGAAAAGTGAATTCCAAAGTAGGGGTTTGTGAAGCTTTGAAATATTTTAACTCCCACCCTTTTAATAAAGAATCGTTGAGGTTTATTGAAGGCCGAGCTAGATGCACCGGCCACCGAGCCGTTGGAGATGTAAGCAAAGGAGAAGGTAAAGAATTTTGGGGAAGCAAGTTAAGATGTATGAGATGCTGAATTGAAAAGGCAATGTGGAATTTAGTAAGAACCATCTCAGCGGTGGTAAATGTAACTCGATGGATGGAGAAAATAGCTCGGTGGAGCTTGAGAACCCTAAATCATGTCAGTTTTCAAACTTCAATATCTTTTGCAATCCTTAACCAAATTTAACAAATTTACTATTTCTAGAAAGGTGTTTCATAGGATATTTCAATGGTGAAGGAAAAATATAGAGATTAGGAGGGTAGATGAAGGTGCAATCCATCAAATCATGTAGATGAAAATGGCATATCTGCTAATGTACTCACCCATTTCTTACAAATTCATAGTCATTGGAAGGTGATTTCGAGATCCACAGTATTTGATCATTAAATTCCATATTTTGGGGTCACTATAACTCTGAAAATGGAAGAAATTAAGTGCGTAGGTGAGATCCATTAATGTATTTTCATGGATAAGTAGGGGTTGTCATGAGTCTACGTGAGTTATACTAGACATGAGGTGCAATCAAGGAAACTTTCTTAAAGCTCAAGGAAAACCATTATTGAAAAGAGATATTTTGAAGATATTAAGACACTCATTACAAGATTACACAAATATTTTCTAAAGGATTTTGGGCAAATTCTGGATTCAATTTTCTCTCTCCTCCTTTGTAAATCTTCCACTATAAATTGTAAATGAGGGGTATTGTTATAATGTTGGATAATTCTGCTTTGCCCCTCCCTTCCTTTCTTTTCTATGAGAAATTTTATGGAGATTCATACCTCACATTGATATTGTAATGTAAATTTGAATTCCTTTTGGCCATTTTAATACATTGTATCTATTATTGGAGTAATAACCATATTTTTGGATGTTTAAAACCCCTCTTTTTTACCATTTTTTCTTATTTGATCGCTCATTACTCTCTGGTTATTTTGTGCATGGTTTCTTTTTGTTACATTTTTTATTGCTTGTGTTTAATGGTTAGTGGATTCACAACAGTAGATTGATCTGTGGTGTAATTTCATCCTCCTTAATCCAATTGTTGTTTCAATCTCCATGTAAAGCAAGTGTTCAACATTCCTCATTGGTGCATCACCTCTGGTAGAATTAGGTTTTACTTTCCTTGCATCCTTCTTCCCTCTCTCCTCAGAAAATTTAGGGTAGGATTTAGAATAGTTTCTTTGTATTGGATGAGTGATGATAGATACAAGAATAGGAATCCTTCCTTTCTCTAGAGATATTTCCCATTTGCAAAGTCCCACACTTTGGGAAAAGATCCATGTTATGCAATCACACTGACAGTTTCAATCCATTGAATTCCAAACTGTCACAGGTGATGTGATTACACACCAATAGTACCTTGCTTCTACAAAGTTTTACAATGTCTTTTTTTTTGCAAATCATTGACGCATTATTAAAATTGTAATTTGATGATTATTTATGAATGATTAATATAATACAACAACACTACAATAGTGCTATAATACATTTGTAAAATATTTACGATGTCAACACATGTAATTAAGCATTAAAATAGGTTTCTTAGGTGAACATTGATTTATCATATGTCTAAGTATTGATTGTAAGGAACCTCAACAACCTATGACCATGTTGATATGGAAGAGATAGTCATAATAAATGATATATTGCTACTAAAATTTGATCATTAACAAAAGATAAGTAATAAAATTAAGTATAGTTAAGGGAAAAATTATAATGGTGTAATTATTTCTAATAGATAACATAAGACTTATTTGTTAACCCAGATAACTAGGATGATATAATCAATCTATTTGATACAATAGGTTGTTGTCTATCAACATCAGTGACATGTAACCACATGGTTAGGTATCATATCATATGATCAAGTTATGAAGGTATGAAGTGAAGTACAAAGGTACTTTGAGATCACCATAATAGGGTACATATGTACTTATCTTTCTTAGTAAACTAAATCAACATAGTAATAATAATGGACATTGATGATTACGTAAGTTGATGAAAAATGAGCTTAAGATCTTAAGAACAGAAAGAATCCCGATACTATGAACGAGACGATTGTGCTATAAATGGAGGGAAATGTTTTATGTGGCTTGTGTGTAACCATGAAACCACACTAGTTAGGGTGTTTCCCTAAACTATTGTCATGGTAGTGCAAATGATATATTTGCATTGTCTAAATATAACTTCTTTTTTCTAAACTATGTTATTCCCAAGAGGCTACACTAAGGAGATACACATTCTCTGTACCTTTTAAAAAGGTTTAACCAAATGATATACTAGATATATTGTCTTGTAATGAGTGTTTGAGGGGTTCGAGTAGGATCTAAAACCTTGCACTTGCGCATTGTTATCATAGCTTGTCTAGTTGGATTCTAAACATTAATTAATGCTGGAATAATTTAACAGTTATTGTAATTGATGATACTCTTTATAGCGTAAGATAACTTAAGGGATTTATAACTCTTTTATGTTGGATTAATTTTTTTACGTGTTGATAATCATCAAAGGCATCAATTAAATTAAATGAGTTAAAAAAATTCTCTAATTCAGATAAAGTAAAACGAGGTGTTACATTCATGTATCAGAGCCAGTTGTAGCACTTGGACTATTTGGGTCCTTACGTTAACTAAATATCTTAATTTTTTTTTAAAAACAATGGATATGTGAAGGGTGAACCATGGAGAACAAACCAAACAAACTCATGCTTCAAGTTCAGCGGTAAATATGTTAGAGAAAAATTCTAACAATCCTTTTTGACACATGAAACCTGAAGGTCATTTGGAGCAGTTGGTTAAGTATGAATATTATCAATTAAAGGTAAAAATAACTTGAATTGATTGATGGAAATCAGTGAAGGATATGCTTGATTGTTTTATTGTCTTTTTAAAGAAGATTTTTGGATGGTAAAACCAATATTAAATCAGACCCAAATAGGGTAGATGAATTAGAAAACATCTGTGAAAGACAAAAAGGAAAGAATTAAATCTACAATAAATTTTGAACTTGAAAGGCATAAAAGTAAACAAGAGCATTATCTCTTCTTCACATGTAATTTTGGGAGAAGGTGGTGGAAACGATACGTCATAAAATGTGGACTAATTGGTTGAGAACAAAAAGAAGAACTTGTTGTAATTTACAGTAAAAAGAAGAAGAACAAAACTGTAGCGGATAATAAGCTAAGAATAAGGAACAAGTTTTTTAATGTGATATTAGGTGAGCAAAGTAGAACTTCCTATTTTTGTTTTAAATTCGGTACTAGTATAGTTGAATTTTTGTATCTATTAATTAGTTAAAGATAGGAAGAGAAATTTGTTTTAAATTTTTGAAAATGAAAAGAACAGATTAGATAATTTAAGTAATCATTGACAATGAATCAAGGATGAAGATATCTTAAGGATGAAAACCATGGATGTTTTTGGATAAATCCAACCGGAAATAGGAAAATAACATAGTGCATTTAAAATAAATTGGGAATTGCACAAGGAAAATTCTGAAAAGACAAGTGGATTAATGGAATAAAACAGTTGGGAAGACCTAGGGAAAATCAAAAAAATGTTTTCCTTGTTTGTTTCAGCTTTATCTAACTTATTTTCAACTATCAGTAATGTATATATTAAATACTATTGCATATTATGATTAGTTGTAATGACAAAACAATTGTCATATTTTTTACTGTTTGATATTTTTTACTAGTTGAAAGGCTATTACATCCAATAAATTTTAATTGAGACCTAAAAAATTAAAAGTTTTTATGAAAAATGATACCTTTTTTCCTTTTCTATTAGATATAATGTTTTGTGTGATTAGGCTGATTTTGACTAATGAGTAAAAATCATTGGTAAAATGATACATTAAGGGGGAAGTATGTCATATCCCACAATTTTGGTTTGTTTCATCGAAAAGGATGAGTCGTAAATGAAGATTGGGTTGCGAGAGTCAGATAACAAACCTTTTTGCGTAGCTATATATGGAGAAACATGTGTATATGCATATCCTGAAAAGGATATGCACACTTACTTGTAGTTTCATGTACAACCGCACAACAAGGTTTGTCATTTAGTAATCGTAATACACTTAGCATTTATGACTTATTCTTTTTTTTATGTGATGGTTGTATGTGCTTAATGTGTTGTGTGTGATTTTTACAATACATGATTGTTATATTGGTAGTAAAATATGGTTGTACACCATGTTATATTGTGTGTTATGAGTTATCTTGTTGAAAGTGATGATTTATCGTATTCATGTATTGCTTAGTTGTTGTACTTGTTATTAATACTTTAGGTTGTCTTTGTCACTGTATTAATGATTTGTAAAATATGATAGATTCATACATCATTAAGGTATTACTTGATGGAATTTTTATTTTTTAGTTAATCAAGGATAACTGCATGATGACTAATCATCTTCATGTATGAATTGGACAGTCAAGGACAATATGGCATTATTGAATCTTCCTTTTGGAGCTGGTAGTAATTTTTATTTCGTTAAGGTAAAGCTAAGGGTAAAGATATGAAATTTAAAATGGTCTAAGACCATGGATAAGAGATAAATATGTCTTAAAATTATATAGGGGATATTCTTATATCATTGACCCTTATTGTTTTGCAATGATATAGTTTTAACCTTAGGTGATTAACCAAGTTGCTATCTAAAAGTATGGTCATTATGGTTTCTATCATACTTCATGGGCTCTCAAATATAATTGGGGCTTAAGCATTCTTATTTTAAACTAGCAAGGTCATATACCCTATTACACAAGATTGCAAGTTATTGTTGTCATTGATCATCACCATATTTATGGCTTTGCAATCATATTGTTTTTAAATGGTCTTCGACCACCGTCATTTTCTATTATTGATATACTTCACCGACTTGAGCGTCTAATAAAGGATTAGATAGTAAATGTTGTTGGGTCTACTATTGGATCTGGTGAATGGGATTCGACCATAAAATTTTAGTTACAACTGTTGGCGATAATGAGATCTTCGATAATAAATTTTTAATAGCTTTTGGTTTCAGTTGCATTATGGTTAAAACATACCCAAATGGCCATTATTTGCTTATTGGTTAATGGTCAAATCAACCTATGTTGGTACAATACATAAATTTGGCTATTGATAGGATTATGGTTTATTTTAATAGTCTTTGGCCATTCGTAACCATAACTAGAGGTCAGTAGTTATATTAATGGGCTACTACATGACACCAATGCTTTTTTAAATGCCATTAAACTCCCTAAAAATCCCAAATCTTCCCTGACAATCTAAGTGCATGCGATTGGGGTTATTTTTTATTTACATTGTTTTCTAGAAGTTGCATGCTCCACTGTGTATGGAGGTTTTCAAGTTTGCGGCAGTGCTATTTTTAGGTGTTCCTTTACTATATTTAAGTGCTTATATTTGGACTTAAAGACATTTTGAAATTTTCTCAAGATGGGGAGTTTAATGTTTTGATGGTGTTCCAATGTTTGAATATGTTAAAATGATTCGCAAGGAAAGGAAGAATAAAAACTTAGAGAAGGATTCGGTATTTATTTTGTAGGCATGAACCCCTCTTCTATCCTTGTAGTTTAAATCATTATGCTACTTGACTGATACAATTTCTACAATTCAAGGATAATATACTTTTTTATTTGGGAATTATTAACTGAGATGAGATGTATTCTTCCTATATTGGTCTAAATGTTTGCCTTGGTTTATTTGGAAAATACCCATTTCGGGTGCCGTATATATTTTGTGGAAATTCCTTAGGGTCTTTGTTGATTATTGAATACCCATTAAGGGATCCTTTTTTAAAATTTGTTGGCAATATTGGAAATATGGGCCACCAACCCATTATGAGTTGAATGTGTATATCTACTATGTTATACTATTTTTAAAACCCTTCTAGGTTATTTGTTTTACGTTTTTTATTATCGGGAAGGTTGACTCTGTTACATTTGATCCTCTATGTAGAGTTTCCCTTACTCGAAACCTTTGTATTAACTTTAGTGATTAAATTTTTAGCTAAGTCTGAGTTTGACAAACTTATATCTAGCTTTAGTCTGTGATATCAATTTTCTTGCCAATCTGTAGCCATAACATTAAGCCCCTACTGTGGGAATCAATGTTTTAAGTTTCGTGTAGTATGGTCATTCCACAAATCCCAACAACGTCATTAAGATTAAATCGTTGGATTAAATTTCTTAATTTAATGTATAAGTTCTATGTCCCAAATGGGACAGTATCCTGAACTGTATATCTTAGTTTTAAAGACCTTATTATTGGTGAAACCCTCGTTGATTTCTCTTTATGTGAGTAAATTTGATGTGATAATGGTCTGTGCTAAATATTTTAGTGTCGAACTAGGAAATGTGATCATTTTAATATGAGTTTGATTTGGCTAACGAATAAAGGAATATATTTGATAAGGTTAAGGTAAATTGGTTGAATGGTTCTAGAAAGTTAAGGATTAATTGATTTGATTAAGGTAATCAGGTCAAACTCATTGTGTGCTTCTTTTCCTAATGAATGATTTACATTTATGTTTTGAAATATATTTGGTTAGTGAGGAAAATCATATTACTATTTTTTATTTAAAAAGAAAATTAAATTCCTAACTAGATTTGTGGAATTAATTAGGTTAGGTTAATATATGAATCTTTGTTGTGAATCATCATGGGACATTATTTGTCTTTGGTAATGTAATGTGAGCATTGTCATTACATAACTTAATTAAATTTAAGTGATGTAATATAATCTAAAGTAATATGTAGAGGGTTCTTTGAATTTTGGTTAGGTCTTTGGAAAGATTTATAATTGTCTCCAATCAATATAGAAATAACATCGAAAGAGAATTATTTGGTTGTAAATAATAACATTGTATGTAGAAGAATTTATTATTGGGTACCTATTTATTGCATTGATGTGCTAAACATGATGTTATAGTATTTATTCATTAATTATTATAGTGATATAAACTATTAAGATGCAGGAAATAACCTTTTATGCCAACTCGGTTGGAATTGACCATGTACAATGTTTAATTGTATCATGTAGGTTGAAAAGTAAAGTGAAAAGAAATAAAGTCTGGGTATGATAATTTACTTGGTTTTGTTTAAATTATGAGATATCATGAATGTATTGTATTTTATTGACATTTATCTGATTGAGGAATATATTTTGTACTTGTATTGTTAAAAGTGAAATAAATCACTCTCCATGATGTAAGAAAGGTAATTAAAATATTGTTGTATTTATTGTTAATTGTAGTATCATTATGTACTTTAAGGATGAGTTTTAAACCTCCGCAATATGAATATATGTCATTTTTTTTTACATTGTAATCTTCTTCTACAAATTGTTATAATGCTGAATTTTCATAAAATCATGAATGTATTATTGAAAGTACAATTTCATGATTCTTTATGACTGATTATTATAATACGAAAAACATTAGAACATTGCTATAATACATTTGAGAACTATTTACTATGTCAACACATGTAATTAGGCATTAAAAGATATTTCTTAGGTGAACATTGATTAATCATATGTTTAATTATTAATCGTAAGGAACATCGGAAACCTATGGCCATAGTTATATGGAAGAGATGGTCATAATAAATGATATCTCATAGCTTCAATTTGATCATTAACAAAATATAAGTAATATAATTAAGTATACTTAAGGAAACAATTAAGATGATGTATTTATTGCTAATAGATAACATAAGATTTATCTGTTGACCTAGATATCTAAGATGATATAATTAGTATTTTTGATACAACAAGTTGGTATCTATCAATAAAAGCGACATGTAACCACATGGTTAGGTACCATAATCATATGACCAAATTACGATGGTATTGAGTGAAGTAAAAATGTTCTGTGAGATCACTTGAATAGGGTATAGCTGTACTTAGTTGTCTTATTATATTAAATCAACCTAGTAACTATATGATTAGACATTGATGATTACATAATTTGATGAAAAATGAGCTTAATAACTTAAGAATGGAAATAATCTCGATACTATGAATGAGAAGATTGTGTGGTGATTAGAGGGAGAGGTTTAATGTTTCTTGTGTGTTCCACAAAACAAGGCTAGCTAGCACGATGCTTTTTATGGTGTCTAAGCTATGGCCATGGTAGTGTAAATGAATGTTAGTTGCATTTTCTGATCATGAATTCTTATTTTAAACTGTGTTATTCACAGGAGGCTACACTAAGAAGACACACATTCTTTGTACCTTTTAAAAATGTTTAACCAAATGATACACTAGGTATATTGGCTCGTAATGAGTGTTTTAGGGGCATTAAGTTGGATATGAACCCTATCTTTTCTGGTTGGATTCCAAATAGTAATTAATGCTAAAATAATTTAGCGGTTGGTGTGATTTATTATACTTTGTACAACATAAGATAACTTAATGGATTTATAACTCTTGTATGCTAGATTATTTCCTCAAGCTGATAATCATCGAAGCCATCAAGTGAATTAAATGAGTTTTAAAAAAATCCATAATTCGAATAAAGTAAAAAAGAGGTGTAACACTACTGAAACACCTTTGACAAAGGCTGACATACTTTCCATGAGAACAAAAAACTCAGACAACTACTAAGATAAGAACTCAAAAACACATGGATAGTTCACTTAGCATACCTTATAACCCTTCAGGTGTCTCGAAGATCATATTTCTTTACTTTTTCATGCACATGAGTATGAATGGTTATTAAACACATGTGCCCTTCTTCAACCCTTTATTCATTCTTCTTGATCTTACTAGCATGAATAGTCCTCTTTTCATTCATGTTTTGGATTAATTCCCTTTTGGTTGTCTTTTGATCATTAACTTTGACTAAAAATGATCCTCATAGGAATGATTTTGGAAGCCACACTTCCTTCACTTTTTTTGATTCAACCATCTTCACTTGTCTAGGTAATTCATGAGAGAAAAAACTTACAATATGACTCTTATGATGATACTTATGTAAAACAACCTCTTACCTCTTCCTTGAATGATCACACTTGTGGTCTTTCCCATTGCTCCAAGGGTAAACACAACTGAAAAAATTATTACAATCCCTTGCTCTATGTCCAAATCCTTGCAAGTATAACAATAACCATAAAATTTTGCATACCAAATTGCATTTGGTTTTCTAATTGGATTAGGCCTTGAGTATATTTTCTTTCCATGAACACCATAATCTTCATTTCCTTTGCAGCTAGGATCAGCTCCTTAATCTTATAGATTAGGCTTTTCATATCCTTTGACATTTAGGGTTTAGATCTCTTGTTTGAGATTGTCACATTCTTCTTCCTTGGCCTTAACAAAGATTATCATATCTTTGATTTCAAACTTCAAACTGATATTCTCCTTCCTATGGAATGCTAAATTTTCTAGTAGATCCAACACCATCTCTTTTAAATCATCTTTTCTATGCATACACACATCACAAGGCTTTATTTTCAATCTTTCACATTCTTGTTATTTTAAACTCAAGTCTAAAATTTCCTTCTCCAACTAACTATTGAGATATTTTATGGTTTCTTCATCCTTCTTGGCCATATCTCTTAACTCCTAATTCTCCTTTTAAATTTTCTTAGCCATCTTTTTCTTCTAGGATCTCCTTCAAGGTGTTATTCTTTCTTCACAAGGACCTCCTCTGATACCAATTATTGGAATCACAATGGACTGATAGAGTGGGGTGAATCAGTCCTAAAAATATTTCAATTCATTTACCATCACATACATTCCTTATCCCATTCATCCATGTACCATTCATAACCATATATGCACTTTAAGTGTGTATTAAGCATTCACAATAACATGAAACAAAGGAGAAGACACGTGAACACCATATATAACTGGGAAACCCTCAAGGGGAAGAAAAACCACTGAATTTTTTTCTTATATTAGTCACAAAAAAAATTTAGTGAAGTACCAACCTCACAAGGAGCACCAACCCCTAGTTTAGTAGAGAACCAACCCTACAAAGAGCACCAACCCCTAATTTAGTGAAGAACCCACTCCATAAGGAAGCTATAACTACCTAAAATGAATAAGCACCAACTTAGCCACCTGATGATGATGACATCTCATTTTTTTTTCTACCGTGCAACTGATGGAGACATGTAATTTAGCTCACAAACCTTTTCTCAAACCCTCATTCCTACAAGATGTTATATCCTCTTCCTTCTCAACTTGTCTTGGATATAAACCATTGAACACATTATATTAGTCATTATTAAACCTATAAGACACTTCCTCTTCCTTCAAATATTGCATTCATAGCTGCAACTGACTCACACTAGGGTCATACTTTTACCTCTCATAAGGATAGTTCAAATTTGAACTCTACACTCACTTTTATATGCATTTCCTTTCACCAACATCAAGGAGTTTAGTCAAATTCATTTATCTCATTAATTAAAAATTAATAACATAAAAAAAATCATTAAAAAATTCACATATAACCCATATAGGCCGGTCATGCCCAATACCACTCATCTTGCAACAAACAAACTCAAAACCCCATCACTAGGATGAGTTGATTCTACTAACATAAAAACCATGATTATTTAAGCTCCCAAATTCATACAAAATGTGTAACATAACATATAACCATCATCCATGGCCACAAAGTTTCTTTTTACTAATCAAATAATTCATAACATGGGCCAAAATGCTCATATCCTTCACCAAACAATTATTTCCAGCACCTTGTCTTCACCTTTAGGCCTCAAGACCACCCAAGATCAACTCAACTATGGAATGTAGCCACTCTATAGAATCCTCAGGAAAAATACATAACATTCATACAATTTATATATTTTTAAATATCTATGTGTTCAAACCACAATAACTTTTAAAAGATGTTGGACTGATTGCAGGTGGAAATTTGAAATGTAAAAGAGTTATACTCTATATTCTGTTTTGGAAAGAATGATACGTGTTTTTGTATGTTGCATTTTGAAACCAAATGGAAAGGAAGTTTTAAGAGTTCACTTAAATTAATGGAAGTGGTTTTGCCTTGTCCACATGTTATTATTCCATTGGAAATATGTGTTTAGCATTCACTATGAAATCCCTGCTTGAAAAGTGGTAAAGTGAAACACGTGAGAAGAAAATGTATTGTTTTTTTCTGTATACAATATATGTTTTGGAAGAAATAAAAGAAGAAAGGTTGTAATGATGCATTTTGGAATCAATATAGGATTGCATTACCTCTTTCAATCCGTATTGTTGTATTGAAATTGATCATCTATTGTGTTTTGAAATCTTTGTTGAAAAGAAGAAATGCGTATGAAGGAAAATGTAGAACTTTGTCTTTGAAATGTGTAAATTTGAAAATTAGAATTGTATTTTGGCTTTTGAATGGTTTTATTACATCAACTAATGTGTTATATTGGAATTGGAATGTATTATAAATACTTGGATGAAGAAAGTGGCAAATAGACCCTTTAAAATTTGATCCCTGATTTTTTTGTAATTTCAAACTAGCAATTATCTAAACCAAAAATTCACAGTTCGAACCTGCAACAATAAAATAATAAATTAAATGAGTAAACTGAAGTAGTAGGCCCTAAACGAATTCAATTAGAAAAAAAAATAAAATTTTCAAAACTTAGCCAAATCGGGCTCAACCGTTGTACAATCATTTTGCTATCAAAATGGTAAAATTTTGAATTGGAATTCAATCAAATAGATCTACCTCAAAAAAATTTCCTAATCCATCCTAAGAACAACTCTCCATGTCTATTTGACATGTTGAGAGAGGAAGAAGATCAAATTGAATAAATCTCACAAGTTAAAATTTACCAGTTCGCACTGTAAAATCCTGTAGGCCATTTTCTTAAAATTTACCCCTTAAACTTTATCAAAATCAAAAATCAATGATTCATATGTAAAGAGGACATTGACATATTTCCAGAAAGTCCTCATTTTCCCAAAACCGAGCTCTCTATAAAAATTTATGGCCCTCTGAATTTTTTCCTTCACTTGGCGTAAAAAAATAAAATTTGGTAAGAATTTCCTTGGCGGGCCTGCTGCCCGATTTTTTCCTTGGCACTTAGGAACAAATTTTGGGAAAAAATTTCTAGTTTTCTCCGCCACCCCACCGACCCACAGCCAATCAGAGGCCGCCATGTGGCACCATGAGGTGTTAGCGGTGGGACAAATCTCCTTTTAACTTAGCGCTCTTAGAAAATTTTGGGAAAATTTTCCAAATTTTTCCCATCGGCCTACAACCAATCAGATGATGGCACGTGGCATCACAAGGCATCGGCAGTGGAGCAAGTCCCTTTTTCCTTTTTTCATTTTGGAAAATTTTGGGAAATTTTTCCATGTTTTCCCCACCGTCCCGCTACCCTGCAACCAATCAAGAGCTGCCACATGGCATGAGGAGTCGGCGGAGGCGCAGCTCAATGTTACCCTCTTAGCCCTTCGGAGCATTAAACAAAATTTCTCCCCATCACCCCACTTTCCCCGCATTGGTTTGGGTAATGCAACATGTCCCTTATGGCTTGCGGAGTTGCGGGTGCAATGTTGGCTTTTTGCCCCACTTTCCCCTGCCTTGGCTTGGGTAATGTCACCTGTCCCTTATGGCTTCCCGGACTTGCGGGTGCAATGTTGGATTTTTGCCCCGTGCAGGAAATTTTTTCCAAATGTCTCCTGCCACCCTGCTCTTCCCGCGATGGTTTAAAAAGTATCACGTGTCCCTTTTTGACTTGCGGACCCGTGCATGCATGGGTGAGAACTTAGTTTTTCACCCCGCGCGGGAAATTTTCCAAAAGTATCCCCACAGCCCACCAACCCACCCTTTGGGAAAATTTTCACCCCAAGGCCTGTTGGCCCATAACTTGAGAAATATGAGGAGTTAGGAGGACTTATTTATATCAATGGAAAGGTGAGGAAAATTTCCTATCCAATGGGAATGATTTAGGGAATTTTTGAATGCGTTAAGTGTGAGAAAAATCAAGTTGAAACTTTAAGCCTGTTAGAGAGTGGGTATGTTGAAGATTTACCCTCTGAACCTAATTGAACCCTCTAACCCTAAATTTTGGACCTTATGACCTCTAATAATTGTTAATAAAAGAAAATTATGTTCTAGTGGATTAGAATTGTTCTGGAACTTGTTAGTGATAGTTGTTTCCTTGTAACCTGGTTGTAGACTCTTTTAAACAAAAAAATTATTCCATAATTTTTTCCTAACTAATCCTAGGTTGTTTCTTGGGTCTCAAGTGGGTTGTTTTTAGTGGGCGTTACACTTGGTATCAGAGAAGTGGTTCAAAATTCTTGGGCCATTGTGGCACACTAGAAAACTTGAGACATTAACCTTAAACCTATCACACTTTTAAATCTAGAAAACAACTTAGTTTAGAAATTACATATTTTAGTAAACATGGAAACTGAATAAAACTTAGAAAGGTGAACTAACTCTCGCCTTGGTCTGTGCAGGAGGAACAAATGAGACAAGGGGGATTTTCACATAGACCCAGACTTACCACCTCATAAATCATGTTGTAGTAACCATCCTACCCCAGATTTTACAGACTCTTCAGGATGTTAATGCCACTCTATACGGAGGATTAATAGGAGGACATGCAGCCAGACATGATAGATTCCCTTCCATTGAGGGTCAGGTATCTCCTCGACCCAGCGAGGAGCATGGAGGAGAGAAATCCCATGTAGAGTCAACCAGGGTAGAGTCACCACAGAGGGGATAGGGTGACCGAGTTTTAGGACATAGAGAGAGGTCTTGGAGTCCTAGGCTTAGGGATGAGCATGCAGAGAGACTAGAGGCTGTCAGACCACAGCTACAGATCACATCAAGGAGATCCTGAAGCTTCGGCCATCACATTATTCTAGTGACATAGGTGGATTTTAGGAAGAGGCCTGGTTAGTGAGCTTGAGTAGATGCTTCAAGCTCTTGTCCTTGTTCTAGAAACATGAAAACTTGTGTTGTGATCCATCTACTGAGGGATGGAGCTGGTGTCTAGTGGAGGACAGAGGAGCAGAAGCTCCAAGTTGATTCTGAGACAGTTACCTGGGAGCTCTTTGAGGAGTGTTTCTGGAACATATATTTGTCATGGAGGTTCATACAACAGTAGATAGATGAGTTCCATGACCTCCGACAGGCATCTCTTATAATGACTAAGTATGCAGAGTAGATATCTGGATCTACTCCAATATGTTGGTTACATACAGGATGAGTAGGTACGGATCCATCAGGTTCATCCAAGGCCTGAATCTAGACATTGGAGGTACAGTGTAAATCCATTTTCCATGGATATTAGTTGACGCTCGTTGAGAAGGCCTATATAGCAGAGGAGACTCAAGGAAAGACCCAGCAGGCTAGAGACTGAG
This sequence comes from Taxus chinensis, assembly GCA_019776745.2. Classification (NCBI taxonomy): domain Eukaryota; kingdom Viridiplantae; phylum Streptophyta; class Pinopsida; order Cupressales; family Taxaceae; genus Taxus; species Taxus chinensis. Next base: position 666,162,479 of record CM034150.1, read on the forward strand.
TCTGAGAGTTGCATATAGCAGATACAGGATAGTAGATCGAGGGGGTCAATACCTCTTCCTCATGGTGGACAGGGTTCAGAACATTCATCTTTTAAACCCCAGCAACAGTAGCAGTAGTAGTCCCGCTCACCTTATATACCTCTACAGAGATTTGATGCATAGAGAGGATCAGAGTATGGGGCCTCCTCTTAGGGGTCCCATCAGGACACAAGGTGCCCAGAGAGCTCACTCAGTAGGAGCTCGCTAGCAGAGACCTCAGTATACCACAGTCATAATCATCAGGATCCACACCATAGACCTCCAGAGTACCGACTGGACCTACTACATAGGGGAGAGGATCAAGCGAAGTTGTTTTGGTTGTGGTTTTACTAGAACATTTTTGGAGAGACTACCCATAGAACCCTAATAACAAGGGTAAGACACAATATCTCAGAGCCCTACTTTTGGTGATATGGGGTGTAGTCATAAGATGTATGCAGTAGCCAAGAACTGCTAGGAAGAGCATCAAAGTATAGTTATTGAAACCACAAGTAGCATTGGTTGTATTCCTACCTCTGTATCTTGTTTTATTCTGGTTCTTCTGATTCTTTTATTGCACCATCTTTAGTAGAACTATGCAGGCTAGTGGCAGTTAGGTAGGTTCATAGTTGGGATGTTGAGATGGCTTCTGGAGCTAAGATATTTGTATACTCCTTAGTTAAGAAGTGTGTAGGTGGATTTGGGACCTTTCACTACTACCTCGAATCTCCATATCCTTCCTTTGGGCTCATATGGAGTCATCTTGGGTATGGATTGGTTGTCGGCACACAAGGACAAAGTGGATTGTTGTACCACAAGATTATATCTTGTGTAGATGATTTGGGAGTTGAGTCAATGATTTTAAGGGTTAGGAGACTTGTTTCTATTCATACCATCTCTACTATGTAGTTTTAAGTGGTGTGTGCGACGGGGTTGCTAGATATATGTTATTATAGTCAGTGAAAAATTAGAGGATGGGTCTAGTGGACCATTTCTAGATGATCACCCTATTTTGAAAGAGTTTGCAGATGTCTTTTCAGGGGAAGCTACCGGGGTTACCACCCCCACGTGAGATTGATTTTCATATAGACCTAGTACTGGGAGAAAAGCCAATCTCACGAGAACCTTATCAGAATGACCACACTAGAGCTCTGTGAGCTCAAGTTGCAGCTTGAAGGCCTTTTGGAGAAATTCCTTATCCATTCTAGTGTATACCCTTGGGGTGCACTAGTGTTTTTTTTGTGAATAATAAGGATGGATCCTTGTGGTTATGTATTGATTACCGCCAGCTAAATAAGGTAATGATTAAGAATCACTATCCCCTTCCACGTGTTGATGATTTGTTTCATCAGATGAAGGGAGCCACAGTTTTCTCTAAGGTTGATCTTAATTTAGGATACCATTAGCTAAGGATTTCCTAGAGTGCAGACATTCATAAGACCACCTTCTATATAAGATATGGCCACTATGAGTTCACAGTGGTGCCTTTTGGTCTGAGGAATGCACCCCGCAGTATTTATGAGTTCTGATGAATGGGGTATTTAGGACCTTCTTAAATCGCTTTGTGCTCATCTTCCTTGATGACATTCTCATTTACTCACGTATGCATGGGGAGCATGAGAGGCACCTTCGCCAGGTTCTTTAGTGTCTTCAGAGAGAAGCAACTTTTCAGGAACTTAGAGAAGTGTGCATTCTTTCAGATGAAGGTATAGTATTTGGGCCATATCATTACTAGGGAAGGTATCATCATTGATCCTTCCAAGATTAGAGCTATTATGAATTAGCCAACACCCACTAATGTGACTGAGGTGTACGTAGCTTCATTGGATTAGCAGATTACTATCGGAGATTTATTCAGGACTTATCTCAGATTACACACCCCATCACTTCCCTATAAAGGAAAGGGAAGAAGTTTGTTTGGTTGGACATGTGTGAGAAAACCTTCAGTACACTGAAGGAATGCCTCACTACAACACCTATTCTTGAAGTATCAGATCCTCATGGTGAGTTTTTTATTTGCATGGATGCTTCTTTAGTAGGGCTTGGAGATGTGTTGATGCAAGGAGGGCAAAGTAGTGGCTTTTGAGTCTCAAAAACTCAAATATTATGAGCTCAATTATCCAACTCATGATCTTGAGCTTGTAGTAGTTGTGCATGTCTTTGGTTCAATGGAGACACTTTTCTTCTTGGTTGGAGATTCACACTCAGAACAGATCACTTGATTCTTCGCCATCTCTTCCACGTAACCCAATCTCAATGCTCGTCAGCGGCTGTTGGATGGAGTTACTTTGTGAGTATGATATGGGGATCAGAGCATGTGAAAGGGGAAGGAGAATGTGGTGGCAGACACTCTCAGCAAATGGAGACATGTGCCTATGGCCACCTTAGTGAGCACATATTTGTGGACTAGGATCCATCAGTAGCTTCCTCTTGATAGCTTCTACATTGCATAGTTTGAGTAGAGATCGAGTCTCAGAGACCCCTCGAGGGGAATTTTGATGGTTTTTCTTTAGAGGCAAATGGTCTTCTTAGGCACAAAGGCTGGATTTATGTTCCTAGAGATGGAGGCTTGAGGTAGGACATCTTGGCAAAGGCACATCATGCACCCTATTCAACCCATCCCGAGGTGAAGAAGATGCATGCCACCTCGAGAAAGTTGTATCATTGGAGAGGACTTCGTAGATACGTGGCATAGTTCATGTCATGATGTTTAGAGTGCCAGAAAATGAAGGTTGAGCATCAGCATCCAGTTAGCCTTCTCTTTGCTCATGCTATACCGGAGTGGAAATGGGGCACCATTTCTATGGAATTCATTATTGGGCTACCGATGTCGAGATATCACCATGATGCCATCATGGTCATGGTTGACAAATTGAAAAAAATAGCTCACTTTTCTCTGATGAAGACCACTTATCTAGCTACTGCAGTGGCACAGGTATATTTGAATGAGATTGTTAGGTTGCACGGGATTCCGTAGAAGATCATTATTGACCATGATCCTTTGCACACTTCCCATTTTTGGACTACCATGCAGCATGCCCTCGGGACAAAATATTAATTTCAGCACAGCATATCACCCTGAGACAAATGGACAGAGTGAGTGGGGTGAATCAGATTTTAGAGGACAAGCTCAGGATGTATGTGATGGATTAGCAGTCTAGATGGGAGGAGTACTTGTACTTAGTGGATTTTTCCTACAATAATAGTTTTCAGAGTTCTATCGGCATGGCTCCTTTTCAAGCTTTGTATGGTAGAGAGTGTAGGACACCTCATTAGTTGGGATAGGCTAGAGGATAAGGTTTCTCTTGGACTAGCTTTGTTACAAGACATGGAGCAGTAGGTGATTTTGATCAGACAGAGATTGTAGGAGGTACAAGACATGTAGAAGAACTACACAGATCAGCATAGGACCGAACGTAGTTTTGATGTGGGCATGAAGGTGTTCCTTCATGTCAGGCCACATAATATCCCTATCCATTATGGAAAAGGCTCTAAGTTAGCTCCTAGATTCGTGGGTCCTTTTGATATCTTTGAGCATATCGGCTTTTTAGCCTACCATCTAGCATTAGCCACCTAGCTTATCTCACATACATGATGTGTTTCATGTTTCAGTTCTTAGGAGATATGTTGCAGATCATTCTCATGTGTTAGATTAGACATCATTACAGGTACAAGATCAGGGGGGCCGGTGATGGTGGAACCCATTTACATCCTAGATTACAGGACCTTGGGCCTTTCCTTGTAGAGAGGTTGATCAGGTTCGGGTGTAGTGGGACATATATGATGAGACTACATCTACATGGGAGGATGCTACTTTGTTAAGAGTTTAGTTTCCACATTCGTTCCAGTGACATCCAGGAGGAAGTTGAGTCTAAGGGGAAGGGGAGTGTACTACCCACTTCCCTTTGACACCTGAATTAATAGTAATCATGATACTGCTGATTATATTATGAACATGATTATGGAATTTATTATAGTATGATGTTAAATGTTAGATCATGGATTATTTTTAACTTGATTCAGTTATGATGCATAATGATTATTAGAGGCATTTTATACGTTGATGATGATATACTATTGGACATGTTTATATGATGGATGTTGTTCAGACTTGTAATAATTAGTTTATTTTGATTAGACCTAGAAAATGAAAATTGGGTTAAAATTGATGGTGTTATAGTTGTTAATGAAATTATGAGTGATATTGTTGATTGTCGTGATAATTGTTGTGATTCACATATATATTGATGATCTTGAAATTTTAATTATACTCATTTGGATGTTCTGATATGACCATGAGGCCGAAGGAGGTATTTTTTGTTTTGCAGGTTAAAATATCACAACAAACATTGGAGGATTAGAGACCAACCACATTGGAATTCTAGATGAATCCAACAAGGTCACCATGGAAACTAGTATTTGTTGTGTGTGTGTGTTTGTATATTTTTTGTTAGGGATTCCCATGGGTGGAATCACCTTTAAATGTGACCAAGGGATTTTATGTTTTTCTTTTATTTGGTCCCTTTTGTTTAATTTTTGCATGTGTTTTATGTGGTGCACTTACCCTTCCATTATTTATTTAATGCGGTGTTATTATTGTGAGTAATCATATTGTTTCGTTATTTAATTAAAAGATGTCATAAGAATGTAATTAATAGAGTTTTTGGCCATGTATTAAAGTGTTGTAAGAATGTGTAAGTGACCTTGTAAGTGATGTGTAAGTTAAATTTTGAGTGTGAAACACTCCACCTTCTTGGAAATTCAAATTTGTCCTTGGAGGGTGATTTTGGAGTGGGACAAGTTAAACTTGTCCCATACCTCTTAAATTTACATACCAACCTTGCATATGGTTGGAGGGTTAGATTTAGACCTTTTTTATGCATTTTTACAAGTCAAGTTGAAAGTTATAATTGCACTTTTCTTACTTAATTTAATTTCAGTCCTTTGGGGTGTGGGTTGGATTGAGTGTGTAAGTAAATCTGTCATATTATTCACCCACTTATTTATTATGTATTGGAGAATGATGTTGACTTTGTGTTGGAGTTGAGGATGTGTAAAGTGGCATCCTAAATGGATCCACCTCATCCTCTTCTCTTCCCTCTTCTATAAAATTCAAATTTTTTTCCTTGTTTTGGGTTGCTTCACTTTTGGAGACTTCATTTTGGGTGAATTTTCTTGCTATTTTGGGAGCTCTTGCTTGGAGAAGTTTTTGGAAGATTGTTGCATGTATGTGCTTGGATTTTTTGGGATTGCTTGCATTGGGATATAGATTGTTGTTTTAGAACTTGGAACAACACCAGCATTGAGTGGTAAGATCTTAGCTCTTGAAATGCTTCTCTTTGGTTTATGAAAATGTTAATGTGTGAATGTTTTGGATTTTTTGTGGGATGTTGGGTAGATGGCCTAGAAATGGTGTAGGAGAAGACTATGGGGTTATTTTGTGGGAGGCATAAGTGTGTTTTAGGGAGGCATAAGGGTGGAGGGAGTTAGGATTTGGGTTCCATCTTACAAAGAAATAGATTACAGTTATTTACTTGTTATGGGGTGCCATAAGAGATTAGGGAGACATAAGAAAATTTGAGGAATAATGGATACTTGGGGGAGGCATAAGGAATGTAAGGGTTTTGATATACTATTTTTGGTGATTTGTAACTGTAGTGGTGATACCCATTTCCCTCTTTTGGGAGGCATAAGTAGCATCCCACATAGCTTCTTGCTCCTTTGACTTACTTGATGAATCATTTGTATTGGTTGTCATGTTTTAATGTAGTTGTAAACTACATTCTGTTTTGGACTATGTTTTATTGTGTAAATGTTGATTGTATGTTTTTGGAAGCATGTTGTTGCCATAAGTTGGATCACATCTTTTATTTATTTTTGGTTGGTGCTTGGGGGCCAATGAAGGTGGATGGATTCTCCCCTTCATTTCATGTCTTGGTTGGGTGGAGAGTGTTGTCTTTCCCTTAGTCTTGTTGTGATCAAATTGGAATAATGAGGAGTATGCATGTTGTTGTTCTGGAGCTGAGAAAAGACAATTTGACAATCCTTTGTGGAATGAAATCTCATTGTAACCTTTCCCACTTGAAGAGGATGAACTTGTAAATGTTTGTAATGGAAATATTTTGTATTGATTGCAAGTGGAATTTTGAAATGTAAAATATTTATACTCTATATTTTTTTTTGGAAAGAATAATACGTGTTTTTGTATGTTGCATTTTGAAACCAAATGGAAAGGAAGAAGTACGAGTTCACTTAAATTAATGGAAGTGGTTTTTCCTTGCCACATGTTATTATTCCATTAGAAATCTATGTTTAGCATTCACTATGAAATCCATGTTTGAAAAGTTGTAATGTGAAACATGTGAGAAGAAAATGTATTATTTTGTTTTGTATCTAATATATGTTTTGGAAGGAATAAAAGAAGAAAGGTTGTAATGTTGCATTTTGGAATCAATATAGGATTGCATTACCTCTTTCAATCTGTATTGTTGTATTCAAATTGATCATCTATTGTGTTTCGAAATCTCTGTTGAAAAGAAGAAATGCATATGAAGGAAAATGGAGAACTTTGTCTTTGAAATGTGTAAAGTTGGAAATTAGAATTGTATTTTGGCTTTCGAATGGTTTTATTAAATCAACTAATGTGTTAGATTGGAATTGGAACATATTCTAAATAATTGGAAGAAGAAAGTGGAAAATAGACCCTTTAAAATTTGATCCCTATTTTTTTTGTAATTTCAAACTGGCAATTGTACAAACCAAAAATGCAAAGTTTGAACCTGTAACAATAAAATAACAAATTAAATGATTAAATTGAAGTAGTAGGCCCTAAACAAATTCAATTAGACAAAAACACATAATGGAAAATTTTCAAAGCTTAGCTAAATCGGGCTCAACCGTTGTACAGTCATTTTGCTGTCAAAATGGTAAAATTTTGAATTGGAATTGAATCAAACAAATCTAATTTCCATTTCTATTTGACATGTTCAAAGAGGAAGAAGATCAAATTGAATAAATCTCACAAGTTAAAATTTACCCGTTTGCAATGTAAAAGGCTACAAGTTGTTTTCTTAAATATATCCATTAAAATTTATCAAAATCAAAAACCAATGATTCTTGTGTAAAGAGTATGTCGAGAGATTTCCAAAAAGTCCTCTTTTTCCAAAAACTAAGATCTCTATGAAAAGTTATGGCCCTCTAAATTTTTTTCTTCACTTGGTGTAAAAAGATAAAATTTGGGAAGAATTTCCTTGGTAGGCCCGCGGCCCGAATTTTTTCCTTAGCACTTAGGAAATTTTTTTGGGAAAATTTTTCTAGTTTTCTCCTCCGCCCTGCTGACTCACAACCAATCAGAGGCCACCATGTGGCACCATGAGGTGTTAGCGATGGGACGGATCTCCTTTTAAGTTAGCACTCTAAGAAAATTTTGGGAAAATTTTCAGAATTTTCCCTACCAGCCTGCAACCAATCAGATGATGCCATGTGGCATCACGAGGCATCGACGATGGAGTGAGTCCCTTTTTCCTTTTTTTTTTCAAAAAATTTTCAGAAAATTTTCCATGTTTTCCTCGCCATCCCACTACCTCGCAACCAATCAGGAGCTTCCATGTGGCATGAGGAGTCAGCGGAGGTGTGGGTCAATGTTACCCTCTTAGCCCTTCAAGGTGTTAAACAAAATTTCTCCCATCGTCCTGCTTTCCCCGCGTTGGCTTGGATAATGCCACGTGTCCCTTGTAGCTTGCGGACTTATGGGTGTAATGTTGGCTTTTCACCCCACTTTCCCTACGTTGGATTGGGTAATGTCACATGTCCCTTGTAGCTTACGGACTTGTGGGCACAATGTTGGCTTTTCACCGTGCACAGGAAATTTTTCCCAAATGTCTCCCACCGCCTCAATCTCCCCGTGTTGGTTTGAGAAGCGCCACATGTCCCTTGTGGACTTGTGGACCCACAGGTATGCGGGTGCGAAGTTAGTTTTTCACCCTACGTGGGAAATTTTCCAAAATTCTCTCCGCAGCCTGCCAACCCACCCTTTGGGCAAATTTTCACCCCTGGGCCCACAGGCCCGCTTTTGGGGAAAATTTTCACCCCAAAGCCCGCCGGCCCATAAGTTGAGAAATATGAGGAGTTAGAAGGAATTCTTTATATCAATGGAAAGGTGAGGAAATTTCCTATCCAATGGAAATGATTTAGGGAATTTTTGACTATGGTAAGTGTGAGAAAAATTTATTTAAAACTTTAACCTTGTTAGAGAGTGGGTATGTTGAAGATTTACCCTCTGAACCTAATTGAACCCTCTAACCCTAAATTTTGGACCTTATGACCTCTAATAATTGTTCAAAAAAGAAAATTATGTTCTAGTGGATTAGAATTGTTTTGGAACTTGTTAGTGATAGTTGTTGCCTTTTAACCTGGTTGTAGAATCTTTTAAACAAAAAATATATTTCATAATTTTTTTCATAACTAATCCTAGGTTGTTTCTTGGGTCTTAAGTGGGTTGTTTTTAGCAGGTGTTACAATTTATAAGACTTCAAAATTCTCTCTCCAGAAAATTTTTTTATCCTGATTCACTTTACAAATAATATAAAGCATCAACTTATCCATTTCATCCCTCGACCAACTCAATCTTTCAACTTGAGCAAACTTTTCCTCAAAATTAGCATGCCTTCTTCCTCACAAACTAACATAGATGATACTTCAAATCAACTCATCAAGACACAATTCATAAATCACTATAAACAAATCTAAATCACATTTCTAAAAAATATTATAAATCCTTCCAACTCCAAGTTTAAGGTCTTCAACCAATTCAATGTCTGTAAAATTCTTCTTAAGTCATCTAGAACTCAAGGCCTAACCTTGAGTACAACTTGTTCCATCACACCAAAAACAAAATTCCATACTTAACCGAATCAAAAAACACCATTACCCATGATGTATAATCACTAATAAACCTTCAAAAATCATTAACAACATAGAAACGTCACCTTACCTCTTGAAGCCACTTCACACCCTCCTAGAATAAGCATCTTCCATATTTTACCCTCAAATAATAGCTCATAGATTTTATATAACATATAAAAAAACAATTTTAATATACCATTAGAAATTTATTTTAAAAATAATCAGAACACAACTTGAAATGGAATCCTAATTCTTCATGTGGCTCTTGTAATTCCAATTTTACTGCAAGCTACTCCAAACTGCCCCAAAAACAAGTCTTTACAAATAAGGATCACTTTTCACTTTTTCATCTCAACCATGACCTAAAACCATCATGAACATGTATTAAAAATCAAGGGATAAAAAAATGTCAATTTATTTCTTACCTTCTTTGGGAAATTTCTCCTTAAACTGAAACTCTTCATAAACTAGCATTTTCAGGTGGGGCCCATATATCACCACATTCTCTAACATAGATTTCTAAAATTTTGGGATATTAATATAAAAATTTCAATCATAAAAATTTCAAAATCAATTAAAATTGTACATGCACAAGAAATCTTCTCCATGTCTCTCTTAGCTAGGGTTTAAATAGGGTTTCAAACCAACTTACCTTCTTAACGATTGTTCAAAAAAATGTAACTATCACACCACCTCATTCTTTTTGTGAAACCTTAATAACTAGCCTAACAATATATTCCATATATATAAATTTTCCATTAAAATAATATAATTCAAAAAAAGCATCAGAAGGTCCACTTTTGCTTCAAAAACACACAGTAACTTACTGTGTTTTGCCAAAACTTACATATCTTGCAAAATATTCTTCACCTTGACATTAAACCTATCATGAATCACAATTAAAAAATATTATAACTTATAAAACTCACCACACATCTCAAATACATCTGAAACTCTCCATCCATTAAAACTTGCATGTGTTTACTTGCATGTTCTAACCTGTTTGCTTCCCAAGGACCTCAAATTGGCATCATACCACTAAGTTATGACCTGAAACTCACCATAAACCTTAGTTACACTACAAAAATTCTTATATCATGCTCCATTATGAGTGAATAGGTCCAAATCTCATACCTCCATACCATTCTGCATGCACCAAGGCTAGGAATAGCAATGGAATGACTTGAATCAATACATACAACCCATGAAATTACTTTGTTGACCTCATAAAGACCCATGTACACCTATAAAAAAACTCTTGGACCATGAATGACATCATTACAACATTCAACTCACTTGGTAGAACTAAAACTATGACTAGGACTTGCAAACCATGCTCCAGAAAAACACTAAACTCACCAATATTGGACACTAACAATCAACCTTCATATTTGACACTGAATAACACCTCATAGAGACACATACAACATCATGACACACATACAATCAATTGAATTATCATCAATAAGAACACATAAAAAAATGTCCAACATTAAAAGTGTTAAATTTTTCACTTTTTTGCTTCGAATAATAAACCAAACACTTTTTTGAAAGATCATCAATAAATTGAATTAAATATGATGAGTTACCCAGGATTTTTATTTGCATAAGACCAAAAATATTAGAGTGAACCAATTTTAGTATATAATGACCTCTCTATGCACTTCCTGTTGCAAAATTTTCTCTTGTATGTTTTCTTTAAGCAAAACTTTCACAATAATTTTTTTTATCTTCAACCTTTGGCAAAACATAGACTAATTATTGTGATGTTAGCAACTTCAAACTTTGAAAATTTAAATGTCCATATCTAAGATAATATAATTAAATCTTATCTTCAAATGCCATATTGGGAAGGCTATTGTAATGATCTCCAAACTTCAATGGGAACAACCTATTATTAAACATAGGTACAATTATAAAAACTTTATTTTATTGATTACGATGATAGATTACATACTCTTATCATTAAAAACCGCTTATAGTTATTTTCAAATATTTTTCCAGTATTCAAGAAATTATGTTTTAACTTTGAAATATATTAAATATCATAAACACATTTATTATCTTCTCTAGTTCTCACCTCCATGGTTATTTATTTCTGTTCAAACCTCCAAATATTTTTCATCACCAATTTTGATCTTGATCTTGAAACTTCTACTCAACGTAGAAAACAACTCATTATTCCATAGAATTTGATTCAAAAAACCTGAATTTAGGTACAAAATATCTTTAGGAATGATTTAAGATTTATCATATAAAAGAAATAAATTATAGGGAGAACCTTCATCATTCTCATTAGCATAATTAACACATGTTCCTTATTTACTTACTTTTATTCTACATTCCCATTTAAAGTGACCATTCATGTGGCAATAATAACATTCAATATTTCACTTATTAAATCTACCTCTACATCTTCCTCTTGTAGTTGAACCACCTCTTCTTTCTCTTCCTCTTGAATAATTTTTATTTCTCTCTTTTCCTTACCATTGGATGCTTCTAATTATGTATTTGTCTTGTACTTGGTTTCTTTTACTACTACTATTTGTACCTTAACTCTTTGTGGGCTTCAATTTTGAGGAAAAATCCTTCTCGTCACTTTTTCCAATTGTGTCTCCTAATCATTCTAAATGTGAGACACAAGAGATCCAACTAGATGACCAAACACAAGAATAGTCACTTCTTTAATTTATTCAATGATTATTGCAATATGATTCCACCTTGGTGTTAGAGACCTTAACACATTTTTCACCATAACATATTTTTTCAATGCTTCTCCAAGAGTAGCAATTTTACTAACCACATCATTTTCTCTTACACAAAAAATCACTGATATTTTTAGCTTCTTCCATCCTCAAATTCTCTCTTAATAGTCTATAACCTAATCAATTTTACTTGATCACTACCTTGGTAAGATTCTTGTATAGTCTTCAAGGTTTCCTTGGTTTTCTTTGCACTTGTAATTCTTATAAATATGCTCTTATCTAGAGTTGTTTGAATATGAAACAAAGTTTGTGAATTCTTCCTCTTAGCTTCCTTCTTGGAATTTTTTTCATTGAATGCAATATTGGCCCAATAATATGGCTATTTATAACCATCTTCTATAACATATCATAATTATTGTCTTATTAAAAGAGTCATCAGATTGATGCTCCAATAATCATATTCATTTTCACTAAATTATAGAATGGGAAGAGAGTTAGAGTTTTTCATGATCAATTGATAGAGATATCTAAAAAAACTACAACCAAATCCTTTCTTTGATACCAATAAAATATTTAAAATAAATAGTATATAACTTCAATTTTCATAAATATGAAATAATCAACTCACTTTCATAGCCAACTTTCCATAAATAGCCCAAGCAAAGCATAGATAAATACAAGCTTTCTAACTCATCTAATTACGAATTGATTCACGCATTACAAGTATTTATGGATGCATAGGCACGTACTTTTTCAAAATAAACATAATTATTAAAAATATAGCTACTGTTATTTTTAATAATAATCTAATCTAATTTTAAAGCATGCATATCCATAGCATGGCTTTATTATCTTTTCAAAATATCCCAACAAATTTAATTTTAACTCTATCCATTGCATTAATTTTCCTATTCATATCTAAATCCATTGTATGGATTTTTTATGTTGTAAAAAAAAACTCAATTATGCTAAAAATAATTGATGAACTCAGTAACAGTAGTTAACCAATGGTACCAATCATAAAAGACATGTGTGTTACATTTTTCCTTACACCAAATGCGAGATTATAGACACAAAAACATATGTTTGACATTCATACTTTGAAGATGGTGTAAAAATATAAATTGTGTGTATCTTTCCACCAAAAAATGATAAATTAATCTTATATCATATTATTAAAATACATATATTTTATTGAGCACCATCTGCTGGAATTTTTTAGAGTGATTCTTTTAACCTCCTTTGTTGTTGTTCTTGCACAAGCTTCATATTCTTCACCACTCAAAAATATTTACTCTCATATTGTTGTAAATTATAAATATTTTAATGGAGAAATATATTTTGTACAAACCTTTATGTCATTGAATTCTCCTTCTACACAAAAAAAATCCATGTACAGGGGAAGCTAAGAGTGAAAATGGAGATGCCCCATTTCTAACTTAGAATCTCATATAGACTCTCGAATTTTTTACCAATTTTGATACCAAATGTGAATGTTGGTAGATATTGTAAAGAAATAAAACACATAAAATCTATTTTTTCACACAATAATAATGATGTTTCGTTAATATTTCATTACAAACTCTACAAATATATAGGAAATATTTTTCCTTATAATTTAGGAGACCTAACTATTTCTTAAAACCACTCTATTGTTCATATATATGAGTTGTCCCAACAACTCATTAACTCACTCTTCTTATTATAATGTCATTTACATGATTTGTTATATTAACAACATCGCATACAAACAATATAGCTAATATTTTTTTGATAGAGGGTAAAACATGGTTTTTTAACTAGGGCCATACCCAAGTACATAAAAGGCCTAAAATCCTATATAAAGCCTTAATCACAAGAGAAAAAAATAAACAACTACCTAGTAGTGAAAGAGATAACTAGGTAGTGTGTGGTATCCAAATTTGTTCTAATTTTCAAGCCAAGAAGCAACACAGAGTCAACGGGGAGCTTAGAGGTAGCTAAATCATAAATAAATGTCATTTTGTAGCCAGGGAGGAAATTAACTGTCCCTTTGTTACTTGGATTTGCGGAGAGATGGATAACACTTTAAAAGGATGTGATCTGATCCTAACTATTTTAGGTTGTGCCTTTCAACCAAGGTAAGAGAACCTATTTTGCAACCTCTGTTTATTGAAGAACAATGATAAATCCTTCTTTTGCTATGGATTTTATAGAGAATACCTTGGGAAAATATGATCAACACACCAGATCTCACTCTCATGAGTTGTCACTTCCAGATCAACGAGATATTTTCACAACAAGGCAAAGGTTACTAAAGACATTTGAGACCCTGATTGCTTCTGCATGTTTTGGTAACAGAGATTTTGCATTTGTGTGCACACAAGGAAAAATAGGGGTGGTAAAGGTAGGATTAGTTGTTTTTGAATGAATTTTTGGTGGGAGGTGGGGCAGGGTGAACTTGATTCACCAGTTCCTTGAGGAATCTTACACAATGGGAGGATAAACCAACAGAATGCCACAGAATAGATAGAATGTTTCTTTAACGAGAATATGTGCTTCAATGGAGGCCCAGATCAGCACTCTTTCACACAATCTTTGAGATTCTATCATGAAGGCTCGAGTTAGAAAATCCAACAAAAGCATCAAGATCTAAGCCTAAATCATGCCTAAGGTACACCCAGAGGCTTACAGACAATCTCTGTCAACAGATGAAAGAAAAGTTATTTTAAATCATTTATTCCAATCCCAAATGAAAGCTCTTCTATGAAATGGAATTGCAAATGCCACTAAACTATCACAAGGATTGAGGCCTGTGTGATTGGGTTCAGATTTTAATACAAGATTGCAACAGAAACAAGAGAAACTACTTGCATACATTCAGAAATAAAACCAACACATTTTGCTCAAGACAACAAAGAAAAACTCAAATTTGATTAAATCTATTAGCAGGGGAAAGTTTCATAGAACAATCTCAGAGCTTGTCAATGGCTGTAAACTTGCAACCACCTTGACACAATAAAACTTAATACAAAAAGAGATAACCTAGTTACTCGCAGATGGATTCTCAAAAGATAGGCTTAGTCAAATTTTCCTTTAGGGAATTTTCTTCGACCTCTAATACTTTGACCTCCAACTTCCAACCATTTACATGAAAAATTTATGCCATTTATAACCTTTACAATAGAGCCCCTTTCTCCCCAAAAGACAAAAACCTTAAATGCACCAGTGCTCACCATGATTCTTTCATGATTCTCAGAATCAAATCTACAAAATGTCACCAGAGTGCTCGAGGGGGAAGATTTCATCGAATATCTCCCGCTTTCAACTATTTCCTCTGGTAGATCACTCTTTCTTCAATTTTCCAACCACTTCCACCCCTAATCTTTCAAATCTGGCTCCTTGCGTGCTTGGGAGAAGAAAAATGGAAAATCCAATCGAGCATGAAACTCAGACCATTTTAATGGTGAAAGACATCTTTCTAGATCTTCCCACCAAACTTAGATATCAAAATTAACTCCCCTCTCTGTTTGGCATGTAGAAAAGACCAAGAAATCATGGAGACTCGTACTTCTAGATGTGTTTCAGAAAAATGGGGGGAAAATTATATTTGAGACTCCCAGCTGTCGTTGATCTTTACTTTGAATTTGGACCGTCCACGTGGAAGATTCAAACTTAAGAACAAACCTGGGGGCTTCCTTTGAATTTTAACAAATTTTTGGAAAAATGGAAAAAAATCCATTCTGCTGCACACCTCCGCCCTTGGGAAATGATCCTGACACACGTCCAAATTTGATTCGAACCAGACCCGTGCTCAAATTCTGTCATTTTACTCTCTTTTGGAAAAGGGAAATTTTTCCAAGTTTTCCCTGTAGCTCCGCCCTTGAGAAATGATCCTGACACATGTCCAAATGTGATTCGAGCAGGGCCACACTTCCTTTTTTACTTTTGACTCTTTTCTCCCAAATGGAATTTTTCCAAATTTCCCCTGAGAATCCACACCTCCACCATTGACTTCAGGGTAAAACATTTACTATTTACCTCATCGGGCTCGCGGGCCATTTTGAGATTTTAATCCTTAAGGGGAAAAAATCCAAGTTTCCTCTAATGGTCTGCCTCCCCACCTCTTTGAATTTTCAAACTGCCATGTGTCACCATGGTGCACCTTGAGATGGTCCCAAAAATTTGATACCTTGAACGAGCGTAAGCTCGCCACATGTCCTATTCCGGCATGGCCTGAACTTGAAGAGTGGTGCCACATGTCAAAGTCTCGGAGACCCTAAGTCTAAAATGAAATGCAAAGTGAGTGGAATCATCCAGTGTCATTCATGGCACATTTCCTGTTCCACGAACACTGTTACCAACTGCTCCAAGCCACACAAAAATCTTTTCTAATTTTGGGAAAAGTAGGGGAAGCCTCCACATGTCATCCCAGCTGGTGCTACTCCAAGGCCAAACCAAAAAGTAGATCTTCAAATTAGCGTTTCATGCCTCCACGTGGACAAATTTTTGAGGCAAGGATTTCCATGAATTTTTTCTAAGTACCCAGTTGAGCCATGTCCCACCAAAAGGTGCCACATCCCCTGAAGATGCAAGGATGCAAATTTGACTGGGAGAAACACCCTTCAAACTGTAAAATATAGAAAAATAACCTTTTGAGCCTGGGAATGAAATTTTCTTCAAGGACAAAAAGTTTAGAAATGTTACAAGGCTCAAATATGTTCTTCAAGGACACATCAATTCATTCTTCTCCAAGTATCTAGGATAGAAATGTCACGGACAACAAATCCTGACTGTGGGAAATAGAGAGAATGGTAAAATGTGCAAGTTTTTGAAGGAACAGAGCATGGGAGACTCAAAATATAGACCTTTCCATAGGAACAAAGAAACAAGGAGACAAACATGGACCCATACATGATCTTCGACCCAGGATCTGACTAAAAATAACAACAAAGACTGACTAAGCACATGACACGGGGAAGGAGCAAATGACAGAGGCATATAAATCAATAAATTTTCAAAGGCACAAATGGGGTGAGACTATTTTGAGCACCAACATTGGCTCGACTCAGGGATGGGCACTCCCTATGAGTGCCACAAGAACAAAAGTAGACCAAGTGACCAAAATATCCATTGGGCAGCAGAGTCATCTTTGCAGAGTAGAGAAACAAAGCCATCTCCAAAAATGAATAGAGAAACCTAGCAAAAACAGGTCACCAAGGACCAGAATGAGAAAAAAACACAAAAATAGGAAACAAACAACTGACTATACACTGTACAAAAGATGTTTACCTTGATTCAGGGGAATCAATCCAAGAAATGCTTCAAATTCCTGCCATTAATAGGCAGTTCAAGCAATTCACCATCCAAATCCTTCAGGAAGAAGGTGTTTTCACCAATTCTAATGTCAATGGAGTAAGGGCCCATCCATAATGAGTCAAATTTTCCATGTTTTCCCTTATCTTCATGCCTTCTATCCCATAGTAGCACAAGATCTCCAATATTGAAAGCTCTGGGAGTGACCTTCTTGTCAAATAATATTCTTCAGTTTCTCTCTAAACTTTACATGCCTCTAGTGGGATGCCCTTCTCTCTTCATCAAGCTCAATAATCTGGTTAATGCGAGCATCATAAGGATTTACCTCCTGATCTTCCAGCTGCTGAAGGAAACTAATAAGAAGATAGTTACATATGAAGAGGACAGCAGGGCTTGAGTCCCATATACCAACTCAAATGGACTCTTTCCAGTAACCCTCTTGACAGTGATCCTATCTTCCCAAACAACAAACTTCAACTGTTCACCCCACTTTCTCTTGTTCTGCTCCAATGTTCTTCTAATGATCTTCAGCAAATTTTTATTACTAGACTCATCTTGTCCATTTCCTTGGGGATTGTAATTGGAAGCATATGTCAAGTTGATCCCATACTCCTTGCACATAGCCACCAAGGGTTTAGCTCTAAAGCTCATGGCATTCTCAGCAATAATCTTGACTGGTACTCCAAACCTTCAGATGATGTTGTTTAACACAAAATCCATGACAACTTGGTGTGTTGCCCTCTTGGTGGGGATTGACCTCCACCCATTTAGTAAAATAATCAGTTGCTACAAGAATCCATTTGTGGCCAGCACTTGAAGGGTCTGAAATCTCACCAATGAAATCCATTCCCCATTGCTTGAATGGAGCTTCAATTGATACAGGATGATAAAGGAAGGGAGCTATGAAGCTTTCAGTCTTCCAGAGAAGTGACGGGTAACTTTCACATCTTCTAACCAACATGGTTGTATCCTTGAAGAGAGTTGGCCACCAATAACTGAGCCCTCAAGATCTTGTGTGTTTATGACTCTTGCAGCAAAATTCCCCCCACAAACTCCTCCGTGGAGATCAGAAATTATCTTGGGGGATTCTTCTTCAGTAATGCATCTTAAGAGGACTCCCTCTGGGTTTTTCCATGCCAACCCAAAATCAGTAATGACATATTTTTGGGAAGCCAACTTAAGAGCTCTTTTTTGGTTCTTACTTAAATGCTCAGGGAAGTTTAAATGTCTGAGATAGAACATTACATCCTTGTACCACTCAGAATTCATCAATTTTCAAAAACACCTGCCCTTTCTTCTTCAACCTCATTTACCTCAACAGTTTGTAAATTGTCTCTCAGCCATAAGCTTAGCCAAGCCCAAACCTCTCACCAACTTCATGGTTTGGATGTCCATATCATATTCTTGCAACTTGTTCACCCATCTGACATATTTTTCTTGAGACCTCCATCTCTGACAAGATGTCCTTTACCATGGTATGGGGAACATAAGCAACAACATTTGAACTTAGAATATAAGGCCTGAAAACCTTTGTTGCTTTTACCAAGGAAAATGCCTTACTTTTCCATAATGGTGTACTTCAGTTCAGCCCCCTTACAATGCCTTACTGAAAAAAGGCAATTGGCCTCTCAGCCCCTTCATCATCCTTCTACAGCAAGACAAGAAGCAATAGTGTTCTCTGAAGCAAAAGAGAACATTGGAAAGGTTTCTTATAATCTGGAGATACTAAAATAGGGGCATGCTTCAATGCCTCTTTGATTCCATTGAAATCTTGGATGGAATCCTCCTCCCATTTGATGACCTAGTCTTTCTTCAGCATGGAAGTGATTGGAATGGTCAACTTAGAAAATTTTGATATGAAACTTCTAATGAAGTTTATTTTCCCAAAGAAGGACCGAATTCCTTTCTTGGTTCTTAGGATTGGGACCTTGATGATGGCCTCTACTCTTTCTGGATCAATCATCACTCCTTCTTGTGACACAATGTGGCCTAGCAAATTTTCCTTCTGCACTCCAAAGTGGCATTTCTTTAGGATTGAGTGAGATCCCATATTCTCTACATCTTATCATTCATCTTCTCCAAGTGCATCAGGTGATCACTTCTCTTTCTAGAAAATATAGTTACATCATCTTGATAGACTATAATAAACTCATTGATGTAACCAGCAAAAGCAACATCCATTGCTCTTTGAAAGGTGGCTCCAGTGTTCATCAGACGAAAGGGCATCCTGACATACACATATGTTCCCCAAGGAGTAGTAAAGGTTGTCTTGATCCTTTCTGATTCTTTTACCAGTGACTTGAGTTATAACTAGAGAAACCATCTAAGGTGGAAAGTAACTCAAAACCAGTCACTAACTATAGCATGTGCTCCATGTTAGGTAAAGGATATTTATCCTTCATTGAAGCTTTGTTCAAATTTTTGAAGTCTACACACAGCCTAATGTCACCATTCTTCTTTCTTACTGGTACTAGGTTAACAACCCAAGAAGAATACCTTGTGGGTTGGATAATCCCTCATCTCTTAGTTTCTTCAGTTCTTCTTGCATTTTGAGGGATAAGAGTGGATTGATGGGCCTCTGCTTCTTCCAGAATGGCTTTGCATTTAGACTCAATGGAATCTCATGTTGAAACAGGTCCTCTCTATATGATTTTAGTTCAGAATAGGTCCAAGCCATGTAATCTTGGTACTTTTTCAACAATTAGATGTATGAATGCTTCTCCTCTTTGCTGAGATTGCTACCTAACCAAATCTTCCTTGGCTTCTCCTTTGTGCCAAGATCATGCTCCTCAATATCCCTTGAGGCTACCATGCATCTGTTAATAATGCGATCAACATTATCAAAATTGGACTCAAGAGATAACCAACCCTCTAGGGATGGTATTGGTCTTTAGCTGGATGATATCCTTGCCAAACAAGTGTTTCCTTTCCCTCTGTTATACATACCATTGGCTCCAAATCAATGCACTGATCAGAAAATTCTCACTTTTTTTCTGTAAAAATATTCTGATCTAAGCATCATCATCAAAAACATTGCCAATGTTTAATGTTGTTCAGGGACAGAAGGTCTTGTCAATACCTCAACCTCATATTCACAATATGGGGACATTGTACAATTTTCAAACTGAGACCCCAACACTGCAAGCTTATCTGCCAAATCATTGAACTTCCTATCATGATGCACTATGTTAAATGATTCAAACATCTCAATGAAGTCCCAAACTGCATGCTTGTACTATTTCATTCGTTGATTCTTTGTGGCATACAAATTTCTGACTTGTTTCACAATTAATTTTGAGTCTCCTTTGACAATTGATGTCCTTGACACCATATTTCAAGAAATTATTAAACCCAACAACAATGCCTCATACTCAGTAATGTTGTTCGGTGCACTCAAAGTTGAGTTTGAAGGAAAAAACAAATTTTTCTTGACATGGAGAAAGCAGAACAACACCAACACCATTCCCAAACTTGGAGCAAGCTCCATCAAACAATAGAGTCCAAGGAGAGCATGTTTTCTCAAGGACATTTGCATTCCTTCAATCTTGTGCTCCTTTCCATCAGCAAATCCCACAAAGTTGTCAGGATCAACATTTGTGTACAATACTTCATAGGACGCATTGTTGGTATCCTCAATAAGGTGCAACATTTTCTTTTCTCTATACAACCTGACAAGGCTACCCTCAATTGGAATGGTAGCATAAGACATGTCCATTTGGACACTCCCACCAACACTTGCAGCCCATTTTCTTGATAGCAACATACCCCACTTGGCTGGGAAATCAACTATGAGAACATCAAGTTTTAAATTTTTACCTGGGTAAGCTGCAAGCTGCACCACTAAACCTTCATGCATCCCACTACTGGAACTTCTCATGGAGTCCATGTGTAGTGCACTTCCCATATGTTGCTGTCACTTTGATGTTTAGCTCATTCATGACTTCCAAAGGCATGACATTGCATGATGCCCTAGAGTCAAACATGTAGTTGTGCAGCAGTCTTTCCTTAATGATCAAAGTAGTGAAGAATGGATCCACATTCATCTGAGAATCCACCAAGGATGTTCCCAAATAGACCTCAGGTGGTTCATCTAGCTCTTCTGATGTTGGTGGTGCTTCTGGTTCTTCAATGACTGGTGGGGTCTCCACAATGTTTATGTTTCTGCCTAGGGCAGTCTTTTCTTCTTTCAACCCCAAGTATTCAAATTCTCTCTTTTTGTGCTCAGGAATCCTAAGAAACTCAACAATTGGAACAGAGACTTTGATTTGACTTAAAACTTGGGCAATATCATATGGGACATTCTTTGGCAAGGAAACATTGGAAGGAAAACCAACACACTCATTAGGTGGTACAAGATTTTTGATAACTTGGGCATGAGGAGGGGTATGATTTTTGTTTGGAACTGCAAGGGATTTTAGCAGGTGCATCTTTCTTAGGAGCCTCTTTAGGAATTTTTGAAAGTAAGGGAGCTTTTGGATTGGCTTGAGGCCCTTCCCCTTTGACATCCTTACTTCTTGTGTTATACTCCTTCTCTTGAGCCATAACAACATTCATCAGTAACAACTGCATGTCTTCCTCAGATGGGATTCCTCCATCATACTTCTTTATCATTAAAGCCCTTAAATATTCAAATTCATTATTGGGAAATTCAAAATCTTGTACAGTATCTACTTCTAAAGTATGAGAGAGAGGAAGAATAGGTACCCTATGAATGCAGTCCCAAAAGGTGGCAGCAGTCCGGGCACTTATCACCTCAGTTGAAGTTGCCCCTTGTTGTGAGCTAGTGGAACAACCCATCATGCAAACATCATCATCATTATCATCAGCTTCTTCTTCTTCTTGCTGATCTTCTTCACAAGGAGCATGAGGCATGAAACATCTATCACACCAATCAATGACATCTGTTTCTTCTACCATACAACTCTAGCAGCCAAAGGATCAGGTACCATTTTGTTTTCTCTACCTTGGGGCTTGCCTATTTCCAAATCCAATAGGTCCTTTGCCTCTATCATCAGTTCTTTGATGATTTGTAAATCTATCTTGGCCTTGTTGCTTTTTTGTCCTTGTGAACTCTGCCCAACTCCTTTCTCATCTTGGGCTAGCTTGTAGGAGATCTCCTTGACATCCCTGCCAAATTCTTCACAACTTCTTCCAAATCAGTAGCCTTGCTTGTTTGGGGTTTTTCTGGGTTAACCAGCTTTACACCTTCCCTCTTTGGAGGCTTCACAATTGCCTTGATGTTGTTCTCTATTTTCAGAGCCATGGTGAAGGTCTGCCTCAAATTTGTGGGGTTCTTGTCTCTCAAGTAATATGCAGCCTTTTTATCAAATGCATCAGTGTATTTGATCAAACATGACTCAACACATGGCCTTATCCTAACAGGAAATCTCCTCAAAGTTTTATTAAACCTTGTATTGAAGTCATGTACTGACTCATTAGGGTTCTTCTTGATGTTTTCAAACTCTAATAGAAGAAACCTAGGGTAAGTCCTATCACCATATTGTAATCTAAATGCATTGTTCATTTCAGCCCAAGAATCAATAGAGTTATCTGGTAATGCTTTATACCAGTCCCTTACATCCTCCTCTAAAGTGTGGAAAACATTTTGATGTATACATCCTCATGCTCAATCTCAAAGTCTTCCATCATATTGAGAAAGAGCTTCAGATGCTGGTCACCAGTTATAGCATTGTTTCCCTAGAACTTTGGTAGTCTGTTCCTTACATCTTGAGGTACCACATTTGGGTAACCAGCCATTCCCACAAAATTTATAGGTCTAAAAGTGTTTACAACAAATGAGGGTCTGGGTGGGGGTAAATCCATGTTCCTTTGAGGAGGTGACCCCTGAGGGGTGAAAAATTGATGAGGGGAAGAGGGTCCTTGGAACACAGGAGTATAATTTTCAAAATGAAGATCCCCCAAAGGCCTTGTCTCTTGGAAATCCCTATCAACCTTAGAAAAGATAGGTGTAGAGTGTGAAGCAAACCTTTCAAAATCAAAATGAAGGCCCTTCTCCAGCTGGAGAATTCAATTCCACAAAGAGGCTACCTAATTTAGAGTCACTTGAATTACAGTCTTCAATGATAGGTTGATCACTTTCATCAATGGAGATCCCTCTTCTTGTCTGGTGTTCTACCACAACCCTCCATGATTTTATTCCTTCTATTTTCTTTTCCTAGCTCTGGAAACAATGTCCTAGTAGGATCCCTAGCAAAGAAAGATCTTCTTCCTTCCATCTTTGCCAATATTAGTAACAAATCTGACTTTGATAGATTTTTAAGGTGCTGGAACTTATTTAAAATTAAGATCAATAGGGACTTCGCCACTAAGGATTTCCACCTTAGTTGTGAAAATGCACTAAGTATGATCTGTCAAATCTCTGTCAATGCTAGAAACTGGAAATGGAAAGATTCTAAACTTTCTTTACCCAGATTTATCACATGAAATCTAGTGCACTAGGTGTGAAAACTGAAAGAACTACACACAACACTTGGAGTATACAAGAAATGTTTTACTAAGGTCTTGACTCTGAACTGAACTCCCAGAAATGGTGCCACTAGTGTTGTTGATGGGCTAGATGGATATGAAATAGCAACAAATCAATAAATTGGTCTCAACAACTTAAACAATCCCCGAAAATGGCACCACTAGTGTTGTTGATGGGCTAGATGGATATGAAATAACAACAAATAAACAAATTCGTCTCAAAAACTTAAACAGTCCCTGGCAACGACGCCACTAGTGTTGGTATCCAAATTTGTTCTCATTTTCAAGCCAAGCAACAACACAGATTCAACAGGGAGCTTAGAGGCAAGTAAATCATAAATATATGTCATTTTGTAGCTAGCGGAGGAATTTAACTGTCCCTTTGTTACTTGGATTTGTGGAGAGATGGATAACACCTTAAAAGGATGTGATTGGTTCCTAACTATTTTAGGTTGTGCCTTTCAACCAAGGTAAGAGAACCTATTTTGCAACCTCTTGTTTATTGAAGAACAATGATAAATCCTTATTTTACATGGATTTTATAGAGAATACCTTGGGAAAATATGATCAACACACCAGATCTCACTCTCACGAGTTGTCACTTCCAGATCAAGGACATATTTTCACAACAAGGCAAAGGTTACTCAAGACATTTGAGACCCTACTTGCTTCTGCATGTTTTGGTAACAGAGATTATGAATTTGTGTGCACACAGGACAAATAGGGGTGGTACAGGTAGGATTAGTTGTTTTTGAATGAATTTTTTGGTGGGAGGTGGGGCAGGGTGAACTTGATTCACCAGTTCCTTGAGGAATCTTACACAATGGGAGGCTAAACCAACAGAATGCCACAAAATAGCTAGAATGTTTCTTTAACTAGAATATGTGCTTCAATGGAGGCCCAGATCAGCACTCTTTCACACAATCTTTGAGATTCTATCATGAAGGCTCAAGTTAGAAAATCCAACAAAGCATCAAGATCTAAGCCAAATCACGCCTAAGGTACACCCAGAGGCTTACAGACAATCTCTGTCAACAGATGAAAGAAAAGTGATTTTAAATCATTTATTCCAATCCCAAATGAAAGCTCTTCTGAGAAATGAAATTGCAGATGCCACTAAACTATCACAAGGATTGAGGCCTGTGTGATTGGGTCAGATTTTAATACAAGATTGCATCAGAAACAAGAAAAACTACTTGCATACATTCAGAAATAAAACCAACACATTTTGCTCAAGACAACACAGAAAAACTTGAATTTGATTAAATCTATTAGCAGGGGAAAGTTTCATAGAACAATCTTAGAGCTTTTCAATGGGTGTACACTTGCAACCACCTTGACACAATAAAAATTAATACAAAAAGAGATAACCTAAGCTTCTCAGATGGATTCTCAAAAGACAGGCTTAGTCAAATTTTTCTCTTGGGAATTTTATTCAACCTCTAACACTCTGACCTCCAACTCTCCCAACCATTTGCAAAAAAAATTTGTGCCATTTATAACATTTACAATAAAGCCTCTTTCTGCCCTCAAAATATAAAAGACCTTGAGTGCACCAGTGCTTGCCATGATTCTTTTGCGATTCTTAGAATCAAATCTATAAAAAGTCACCAGGTGCTTGAGGGGGTAGATTTCATCGAATATCTCCCGCATTCAACTCCTTCCTCTGGTAGATCACTCTTTCTTCAATTTTCCAACCACTTCCACCCCTAATATGTCAAATCTGGCTCCTTGCATGCTTGGGAGAAGAAAAACAGAAAATTTGATCGAGCATTGAATAGTCAGACCATTTTAATGGTGAAAGATGTCTTTCCAGATCTTCCCACCAAACTTAGATATCAAAATTAACTCCCCTCTATGTTTGGCATGTAGAAAAGACCAAGAAATCATGGAGACTCACACTTCTAGATGTGTTTCAAAAAATGGGGGGAAAATCATATTTCAGACTCTCAGCTGTCGTTGATCTTTACTTTGAATTTGGGTCATCCATGTGGAAGATTCAAACTTAAGAACATAACCCGGGGGCTTCCTTTCACTTTTTACATTTTTTTGGAAAAATGGAAAAAAATCCATTTTTTTTGCACCTCTGCCCTCAGGAAACGAGCCTGACACATGTCTAAATGTGATTCAAGCAAAACCATGCTCAAATTTTGCCAGTTTAATCTCTTTCAGAAAAGGCTAAATTTTCCAAGTTTTCCTTGTAGCTTCACCCTTGAAAAAATGAATGTGACACATGTCCCAAATGTGATTTAGTCTGGGAACACACTTCCCTTTGTTACTTTTGACTCTTTTCTCCCAAAGGAAATTTTTCCAAATTTCCCCCGAGAGTCCGCACCTCTGTGGTTGACTGGGGTAAAGCATTGACTATTTCCTTCATCGGGCTCATGGGCCATTTTGAGATTTTAATCCTTAAGGGGCAAAAAATCCAAGTTGCCTCTGATGGTCTACCTCCCCGCCTCTTTGACTTTTCAAACTGCCACGTGTCATCATGGTGCTCCTTGAGATGGTCCCAAAAATTTGATACCCTAAACGAGCACAAGCTCACCACGTGTCCTAGCCACGGTAGCAACTTGAATATGGTGCTAAAACCTTGAAGACTCTGAATGAGTGGAAGCTCGCCATGTGTCCTAGTTCCTCCAAACTGTCTCCAACTAATCAAATAAGTCTAAGTCTAAGCAAAGTAGCGGAAGCCTCCACGTGTCCTCCTCGGCGCTACTCCAAGGCCAAACCAAAAATTAGATCTTCAAATGAGCGTCGTTCCTCCACGTCCCAGAAAAATTTTGAGTTACGGCTTTCCATAGAATTTTTTCTAAGTACCTTGTTGAGCCGCGTCCAACCAAAAGGTCACCATGTGTCCCCTGTAGATGCAAGGATGCAAATTTGATTGGGAGAAACACCCGTCAAACCATAAAATATAGAAAAATGACCATTTGAGCCTGAGAATGAAAATTTCTTCAAGGACAGAAAGTTTAGAAATGTTACAAGGCTCAAATACATTCTTCAAAGACACATCAATTCATTCTTCTTCAAGTAGCTAGGATAGAAATGTCAAGGACAACAAATCCTAACTGTGGGAAATAGAGAGAATGGGAAAACATGAGTTTTTTGAAGGAACAGAGCATGGTAGACTCAAAATACAGACCTTTCCAGAGGAACAAAGAAACAAGGATACAAACATGGACCCATACATGATCTTCGACCCAGGAGCTGACTAAAAATAGCAACAAATTCTGACCAAGCACAACATGGGGAAGGAGAAATTGACAGAGGCCGTAAATCAATAGATTTTCAAAGGCATAAATGGGGTGAGACTATTTTGAGCACCAATAGGTAGGATATATGGTTTTCCTTGTGAATGGGATCTTTTATTTTTATGCATAATTTTCCACCGTTCTGAAACCTCATCTACATGAAGGAATTACTTGAAGATTTCTTCTATCAGTGAATATGTAATTTTTAAAGAAAAGAGAGGAGTAAATTTTTCTTTATCCACTTTACTGGAATTTTATTCAACACTTTTGTTCATCTGAATTTTACCATTTAAGTTTCCCTTGTTTCCTTCAACTATAATTTCTCTTAGTGTACTTTCTGGGAACGATTTAGCCACTTCCTCCAAATCTATATTTGATTCTAAATCTCCCTTAGTATCAAAGAAAAAATGTTTTCAAGGGATAGCATTTTTCCACCAAGTGGAGCCCTCATTTTTATCCATTTCTATACCTTAATTGGGAGTGGTTATGTCCTAAAGTGAAATATCTTATACATATGAAAGGTAAACCTTCACATTCTAGAGGATGTTTCCATGTTCTATTTTAAACTTTAAGGCCATTATTATTAGGAAGGTTCTTTGAGGTTTCAAGATCAACTAGGATTCATGAATAGGTTATGTGTGTAAAATAAGTGGTTTGGGAGTCAATGTTTAACATGTTACCTTAAACATTTGGTAATGGGTATGTGATAGGCAAGCTCCCAAAATTACAAAGCTAAATGAGGTAGTCTAATCGATAATGGTTTACAAGAAAAATATTTAGTGGTTGGGTTAAAATAAGGGAATGAAAGTTTCATAACAAGGTAATTTGATTGACATGCCCAAATATTTACATATATGGTATCCTTATCGGCTATTGAAGAAAAAAATACAATAAATGTTCCCTTTATATATGGATAAATATATAACCTACAATCTAGAAGATGGATCTAGTGTTTTGTAAACCAATCATAAAGTGTTGGAAGACTGTTCCAAATACTGTTGAATCTGAAAATTAGGGTGTGGTCTTGTTAGTAATATTTTTCTTCAATCATCTCATTTCCAAAATAAACATAGGGGTTGCTAGCAGTAAGAACCATGGGTTTGAATAAGTATTTCCCTACAAAACCTACACCTAAAAGAGTGATTAATAGGCTCAGAATGACCCGCACCCCTTCTGAATACATCACCATTACTATTAGTCCCAATGTTAGGGGAAAAATGACCAAGGCATGTAGGGGTAGTCATGCCTCATAAATCCCCCTTCCCATCATCACCAGTGTTATGTAAGGGGTTTGATGAGGGGTCTACGAGTTATTTTTTCATACTTAGGAGTATTTTCAGCCACCCATGCCATCAATTTTCAGCCATATTACAACCCTTTTTATACCAAGGCTAGAACATCCAATTCCATTATAGTCATCACCACCCACTGGCCACCATATAGTCTACACATCAAAACCAAATAGTTCTATAGTAGGGTGGAGGAGATTTTTTCAATCCATCCACGAAGGGCACCTCCATCTTCCTCTACTGTAAAACCTACCAAAAATATATTTCTCTAGCCAATTCTCCCAAAAAACCTTCCCATGCATGCCACCATCAACAGGGCATAGCTTAGGGTTAGTGCTCATGGAGGAGGGAATTTTGGGCATCGTGGGAGGGCCAATTAGTAAGATCGTGATTAATGTCACTCCAATAAAATTCATTTCCATTAGATCTTCCACCAAGATTCCCTTTGCCACAAATAGAGAGCCAACTCTCCCACAATCGGTGCCCACACCATTTTTTTGCTCGAGCTAGAATCCATGTTTTCCCCAGCTATCTTCCTTCCCCCACATATTTCCCTGTAATTTTTTTCACACTCCACCTCCATCAAAAGTCAAGAGAGCATTTCCATCACAATTAGGTTTAAGGATAGGGTTAGGGGAAGTGCGAGTCATGTTTGGGGAAGCAAAAATATTATTTTCTTGATGCATATAATTTATGTCACTTGTTAATGTGAGAAAAATAACAAATGTTTTTTGTGATTAAATTTTTTAGATTAAATGTAAAAATATAATTGCATAATATTATGTTCCATTTTTCAACATTCAATCAGCTTCATTTCCAGGGTCTGAGCTATAGTTTTGATAAAGGCATTTATATTTTTTTTCAAAAAAAACTTTGAATATTGATTTGATAAGGGATATTTTCCTAATTATTTTCAATTCAATGTCATGTTCTGGTATCATGTTGATGCCAAAAGCATCATATACATACAACCCTCTCAAATAGTGTAATTAAATTAACTTCTTATACTTAGTCTATAACTTGCAAAAATGCACTCTCCTCTTAATGATACGAAACACAAAGATCCTAAAAATCCTTCCTATGGATCAAATAACTTCATTCAATGCTTCAATTATGTTCATTATTCCCTTACTCAACCTATATTAACCCACCTAGATAATTGGAAGCAAAAGATTTGTTTTATTTGCTTGCTTTTGCTAAAAATGTGAACTTGGCTTCTTGGGAACAAGGTTGAGGGAGTAGAGTGTATGAGTTAGAGTGATCCAAAAGGGTCTCTAATAAAAAAAAAAATTGGTTTTGAATACCCTTTGGTAAGTTCTTGATGTGTGCCAAAAATATTGGTTTAATTCCTCATACAAGTGTCTTTTCCTTCATAGCCTTCATAATAAGATTGTTTCATGCTACTATCCCTGACAAAAGATTCAGTGTGTAAGGTTTCAATTCTCACTATTTTTTATGGAAAGCTTCAAAATCACGATTTAACCTCTACTTCTAGGTCTCCTCACAGTGCTACAAAACTTCCAAGGGACTGTCAGCAAAATCTCCCTAGTGTCACAATTTATTTACAAAAATCCTTTTAAATTTCAATATAATAACTAAGAGGATGATTTTTTTGAAGTTTCTAGGCTTTTGCAGTGTGGTTCTTAGTATTTAAATGTATCAACTATCCTAAACTATAAGGGTTTGTTGGCTATAGGCCCGGAAAACAAAAATTGGCTCACCATGGACTCGGTATCACTTGGTAACCCTTATAACCAACTCAAATTTATTTGTACAAACTATTTAAAATGGGATAACTTACCAGTAGTTGTATCCTCCCTTGATCTCATTGAAGTTGTTCCCTTGGACACTTTACCTTTTTGCATGAAAATAGGGGTTTACATCTTAATTTGGATTTATACGATGGGAATAATTGAATTAGATCCTATTTAAAGCTTCTTAGGATGAGGGTTAAGGCTTGTTAAAAATTATACACTCACTCATACACCTTACTTCTTACTCCCTCGATTATATCCTAAGTTTCTTTCTTCAAAATCTGAATTGTTCGCATACATGGACTTTGTCACACTCTTCTAGTGTTTCTGACCCTTGTTCATAATCAATTGAATAAAAATTCCTTAATACCTTAATGCTAACAAATTATAATGATTTCCTATTCCCTAAAACACCTCTTATTTACTTAGTAATATTCAGGAAAGCTACCACTACTGAGAAATACAGTTTTGTCAAAATAGTGAATAAGCATACAAACTTTGTCTTCCAACTGTTGGAGCTCAAAAATTATCTTACCTTGATTGATAAATATATTGTAAAACATTACATGTATGTATATATGATCCCTATATCAAGTTATTGTGTGTAGCTTCCCTATCATGCTCATGATGACATCATGTGTAAGTTACATAGCAAGAAGGTAGTTAGAAAAGAATGGGGGCTACAATATTCCTTCAAAATCATAATTGAGCCCCTACAACAATGATTAATACCTTAAAACTCCTAAGAACCTACCTATACCTCTAAAGCACCTAAATTTTCTAAGGAAGCAAAAAATGGCTCTAAAACCATTCAAAATTTCAAACTAGGTAAAATGGAGGGAAACCTCATTATTCGAACTTTAGACCTCTATAGCATAAAATGAAATACTTAATGAACCTTAAAACACTGTTATATACCTTTACAAACCAAAAATTTGATTATCAAATGCCTATACTACCCTTTTTAGTGATTCCCTTACATCATACTACGAAGGGGAAATGAAGCTTACATGGATTTTTTTCTGTCAAGCTGATATATATGTCCCTTCTTTCTTTGTTTCCAACTATGTAGGATCTTCTGAGAAGGTTTTTTACAATGATTTAATTGTCTTAGGTGTTCCTTAGAGTTGTATTAGGCTCTTGGAAAGGTAATTTCACCCATGAACAAGTTGTTATCACAAGCTCCTTAGCTTCCATAGGGTTTTCCATTTTCCTTTCCAATTGTTGACTGAGTTTAAGACCCTAGTTCACCTCCATTTGTGAGGTTTTCTTCATGCTCGTTGACTATGACATAGCCTCTAATTTCTCCTTTTTACTCTTCTTGACTCAATTCACTCCAAGATTGATAAATCTTTTTTTTTTCTTGATAATTTCATCTTCATGTGACTACTCCATCCTTGATTTCTTCATGACACCTACACTACCAACACTTAAACAAGGATTAGATTTCAAATTCTAAGTTTCATTCTCATGGTTAGTTGTCATCTTCTTCTCCTCATTCTTATCATTTCCTTTATTTGGAACATCATATTTTTTAAGACTATTTTGATGCTTAATTCATGCCTGATATGTTCCATTGTTATGTCCGCTTGCTTCATGTTCATTTCATGATCAGAGTTTTACCATTCCTTGATTGCTCCTTTTTTTTCACTACTAATTTTGTGTTCATCATTCAATAATTTTCCTTCATCTTTCTCATCCATTCCCCTTTTCAAGTTATTTTGGTACTCTCTCTCTCCACATATCCATTTCCACATTGTCTTGACTATGTTACCCTTTCTCTCTTTCACTTCACTTTCTCCTCTCTATTGAAATCTAATCAATTAAACCCCATGAAAATTACTCTTTACTATTGTTCAGGCCATGCACAGCTATCCTTCAATGGATTAAAAGTATGCTTAACTCCATCCTCTATACATGTATAGATATTTGTCCACCCATCATGGATGGATCTTCTATCAAATTTCCATGGTCTTCTGAATAAAAGATGACATGCATCCATGGGTAATTACGTCACACAAAACTTGATCATGATATATACCCACTTTAAAATCAACCAGACATACTATTGATTTACCAATACCTGATGCTCTCTCTAAACCCAAAAGACTCTGTAAGGATATGGATGCTTCATTATTTTCAAGTTTAACTTCTCAACAATATCAGATGACACTAGGTTATCAATACTACCATTATCAATAATGAGTTTGTCAACACTTACCTTTTTCCTCGCATATTTTTCTAAAACAATGTTCTCCTCTGCACTAGTTCTTAATTCTTGCTTGTATTTGCAAAAGATATTCAAATCATCAATGTTTCTCTAGTTTCAAGTTCCTCCACCATGGATGGTACTAATGCTACACACTCCTCTTCATTTACATGTGTTATATGGTTTATTACATCATTAACCCTAATTGTTTCTTTCTTGTATATGTTCAAGACATTTTAGATGATCTATGTCTAGCAAATTTGTTTCACTTTAATAATTTCATAGTGAATTCTCCTCTACCTCTTCCATATCCACCTCTTGACTATCCACGTAATAGAGAGAACTCTATGTTTGTGAACTATTCCTTTCTTCCTCATTTTTATTACTATTGTTTTTGTCCTCTTCTTGACTTTTGACTTCTTCCTCTTCTTCCTATTCTTATAACTATCAAATACAAAGTTTGTTTTTGTGATAGTTTTTATTCTAAGCATTAAGGGCACCTGATATGACTTCCTCTATTGATATCAAGTGGAAAATAACTTATTTCATCTTACATATTCAACCTAAAACCATTTACATACATTTCCACATCATGTCACATCATCTTATTTATGACCAGACCTCATAGCTAGTTTTTATTCATTACTATAATCATCCACACTTAGTTATCTTTGTCTCAAATTTTGCAAGTTTTTGAATAAACTAGTTTTATAGTCTCCAAGAATGAACTTACATTTCAACTTTGCCACCATACTTTCCCATTTCTTGATAATTTGGCTTTGTTTTTGTTAAATCTTTCTTGTTGTATAAAATCCCAATTTATTGCAGCATGTCCTTTAAGCTTTGTGCATGTAAATTTCACCTTTTGTATCCTCTACAATGTTCTCAAAGTAAAAATATTTTTTCTTCTTAGCTATCTAGTCTATGAGTTCTTCTGGATGTAGAATTCCTCCATATTCGTATACCTTAATTCTTGACTTTGTGCTTGTTCACATAACTGCTTTCAATATTCTAACATCTAGTCCTTCTTCTTTAGGTACTCTCTCTGTTATTACTCACTTTTCCTTCTCTCTCATCATCACTATCATAATCTAGTGTTTTCCCTCTTATTTGAGAAATTTATATTCCACTCCTAACCTTTCTTGAATGTTTTCATTAATATTGCAACAAAATTATCTTCCCTTGGCTGCCTCTAGTTTTCCTCCTCTGTCCATTCTTCTTGGTAGCATTTTTTCAAATTCTTCACTTCTCTCTCAAACTCTTTCCTCTTCAACGTTTATTTCTCTCTCTTCCTATCAATTTTTTCTCATTCTCAACTCTGATACCAATATGATTCAGAGCATCTTATACCTACAACCATAACAAATGGTGGAATTAAATGAAATTCTTCAACTCATTCCATAACCTACAAAAATATACTCTCCTCTTAATGCTAGGAAACACCAAGATACTGTAAAACCTTCCTATCGACTCAAATACCTTAATTCAATGCTTCAATAATGTTCATTATCCCTTACTCAACCTATATTAACCACCTAGGTAATTGGAAGCATGAAAGAAATTTGGTTGATTTTCTCACTTTTGCTAAAACTATGAACTTGGCTTTCTTATAGAACAAGCTATTGATGGAGTACTATGAGTTAGAATGATCCATAAGTTCTTTAAGAAAAGTGTTGGTGATTTTGAATACCATTTTTTAAATTCTTGATGTGTGAAAAAATACCATTTGTTTTAATTTATCATACACGTTTCTTTTCCTCCATAGCTTTCTTCCCAGGATTGTTTCATGCTACTAGCCCTGACTATGATAAAGAAATGGGTATAAGTTTTGATTTAAGGCTTAAAGGTATTAAATATCACATGTTTTGGATACATGCATAGTGCAAAATCAAAACACCCCCAAATGAGTTATGGATCTGTTTTTCTAAGGTAGGGGCATTTGGTGTGATTGCATAACATTGACCTTTCCTCAAGGTGTGGGACCTTGCGAAAGTGCGAAAGCTCTCCAGATTGAACATTGTTTCCTTATTCCTATGTTCAGGTGTGTGCATGGGAGCTTATAGAGGTTTTATCTCTATATTTATTCTAAAACTTGCCAAGGAGATAGGGGTAAAAGGAGTATAAGAAATGAGAAATGACTAAACTACTAGGTGATGCACCAAAGGAATGATGAACACTTATTTTGATAATAGACACAAACCAATAGAATGCATACAATAAACTAGCACATATGGCCAGATATGTAATAAAATTACAAGATGAAAGCAAAAGAGGCAAGAAAGGATCTAAAATCGATCACAGACGTGTTTTATTGCTCTGTAGATTGATACAGACCATTACAAAGTAACCAAGAGGTAGAAACATAATGTAATTTTAATGGAAGGACTGAACCCCACAAATCCCTTTGCTAAGAGGAGAATGGAGCCTCTAAAACCTAAGAATAGTTACCAACCCTTTACAATGAATCTTGCCCCCTTTTTTATAGGTTTGATAAGATAGAAAAGAGAGAGAGAGAGAAGCAGGAAAATCAGGTGTGAAGCTCAACCACTGTTATTAATTCTTCTAATGAAATCTACCCCCAGATCATGTCTTTACTGCATCAATCCTTGGTTCGGTGCCTTGAAGGAGGATTGGAAACAGTGAAACAGATCAAATCTGATTTGGTTGTTGAGGTAAGAAGATCCTGTATTAAAATAAATCCTAAAGACATTTCCTTCATTTCATTCACCTAACCTCCTCAAAATTAAAGTTTCAGACCTCCATGGCATGGGTGAGGATGTGATATTTCCAACGATGTAAAAAGATTTACGATATTTCAAGCCCTGACAGTCGAAAGATCTTGCCCCTTTGATGTTTGTATCGGGTCCTTACAGTGATGGGCGGTAAAAACAATTTAAAAAATGGGTCCCCCTTTTGATATGGGACATGTGGAAGCCAGATTAGAGTAAAATTGGGCTTACTAGTCCTCAATTTATCTTTTTTCCCTATTGCACAAAAAATGCAAAACTCAAAAAACTCGAAGCCCCAAGACCTCTGCCCTAGACACATGGCTCCTTTTGGTTGGCTAGGGAATGTGCTTTCGTCTTTGTCTTTGTACCTTTTCAATAAAAGGAAATTTTTCCCTTTTTCCTCTAACTCCCTGCTTCAGCTTGTGACTCAGGTTGACATGCTGACCTTTTCCTTTGGTGGAGTTATGGGCCATTTTGTAACTCTTTTTCCCCTTTTGATACAATAAGGGACAAAGAACCAAATTTTCCCCAACGGCCCACTTTTCCCTGGGACATGCGGCAGTCTTGCGCGTTCATTTGGAAGCCTTTTCTTTATTCAATCTTTGAATTAGTGCCATTAAGACACTTGGTAGCCTCCACCGACCTATTTGTGCATTGACTATTCACCTAAACTTGGCTCCTTTTAGAATAACACGTTGAGGCACCGCACTTGGTTGAAAACCTGGCCCAAAGCTTTCCTTTGAAGGAGTGTTGAGTTGACACTTGTCATTCTTTGCAAGCCTATGTGTACCTTTCAACAGTCCCTCTTATCCTTTTGGGCTCTGGGCTATGTGGCAAACTCACCCACATTTTGGTTTGCGTCTTGAGACTAACTCTTGGAGATGCGCCATTAAGACACTTGGCATTCTCCGCTTACACTTTTATACTTAGCCAATTTTGAGGCCCGCCTTGTCTAGCTTTTGACTCTATTCTGACCATTTGCTATGTGGAGGGCTGATGTAAGTTTGAATCTCTACCCTAGATTTCCCTCTCAGTTTTGACACCAAGCTGACACCTGGAACTTAATTTTTAGGTGAAGTGTTTTCAATTCCCCATTATTTATTGGGGTTTTTGATGCATGGAAGCCTAACACTCGTTTGGATCTCTGCCCTTTATTTCCCTCCTATTTTTGTGTCATTAAGACATGTGGCTCCTTTCGCACCCTCCTCCATACTTAGTCATTTTTGGACCTTTCCTGAACTATTTTCAAGCCCAAAAACTTTGAATCCTTTCGAATTTTTCCCTTCTTGCTCTTGGCCTCTCTATGGCACTGCCCCTTCTTCTCTGATCCTGCAATTCCATTGTTGAGTCTACCTGTAATTTGCATAATGAATTTAACACACAAAACGTCTTGACAAAGTTGTTTCTTCTTGCACAAGGCCTTTTAATTTTCCTCAACCCTACCAATTCATCATTGAGTCCCCCCTCGACCCTTCAAATAGATTTAAAATATGAAAATGCTCAAAAGAACAGTTTCTTCTATTTCTTCTTGTTCAAGGTCGAATTAGATTTTCTCGGGCCTCTGGTTTTACTTTTTTTGGTTTTAGGACTCAAGCTCATGGGTCTGAATCATTTCCCTTCATGATTTAATTATGTGTAGGGATTTTTCTACCCAACTTTTCTAGGGGAGGTAAAATTAGGATAACAATTTGGTGACTCACAGGGACATCTTCCTTCTAGATGAAGAGACCAGTGGCCTTGAAGCATTTATTGGGAATGGAGTTGAGAACGAGGGTATGATATTGATTCTGCCTTTGATTCATGAGCCCAACTATTTTCTCTCTCAATTTTCATAAGAAATCTCAAAATGAAGGTTTCTAAGAGTAGAAAATTATTTCTACCCAGGGCTTCATCTGTCTCTCTGAATGGACTGCAAAAGAGCAACAAAACAGTACCACAACTATATACAAAATTGAAAATCATACATGTTTCCAAGTAGAACATGCAGAGTGTGTAAAGCACTTAGGAGAAAAGCAACCTAAAATACAATAAGACAATGTGCACAAGCACTTATAGGAAAATAAACTAAGCTAATATATACAAGGTGGGAGCCTTCCCTCTAAGAGCAGTGTTTAATATAGATTCCATTCACTGGAATCTACAACTCCTCACCATCTAATGTAGATAATTGAAAAGCATTGCTACTTTTACATTTTTTGACCATATAAGGGCCACTCCATATGGCATTGAACTTAGAGTGTCTCCCTAGTTTTACTCGGTCTGCATCCCATTTCAACACTAGGTCTCCCTCCTGAAAGGTCCTTGATCTAGCCTTCTTGTCAAAGAATGTTTTAATTGAGGTCTAATCCTTCTCCATTGTTTGAAGTGCATGCTCTCTGGTTTCTTCTAATTCCATCAACTCTACATGCCTGGCCTCCATTGGTTCAAATTCAGACATCTCCAGCTATTCTCAGGAGTTCCAATGCTGGCAACTCTAGTGATATAGGCAACACTGCCTCTTTCCCATAGACAAGCTTGAATGGGGAGCTGCCTGTAGATCTTTTGGGCATTTTCCTATCAGCCCACAAGGCTGATTTGAGCTTTGTATGCCAGGTCCTCTGGTTTTCATCAAGAGTCCTCCTGATGATCCTTAATAAGTTCTTGTTTGTAGACTCATCCTAACCATTACCTTGAGGGTAATAGTTTGATGAGGTGCTCAAGTAAATCCCATTCTTGACTGCCCATTCTATGACCTTAGAACCTATGAAGGCCAATGCATTATCTGATATGATGGTAGCTGGTACCCCAGCAAAATCTGGTCACTAATCCTTCATAGAAATCTAGTATGCTAGATTCATTTTCCTCTTTGAGTGCCACTGCTTCAGTCCACTAGGTGAAATAATCAGTTGTTGTCAAAATCCATTTGTGGCCTTGGCTTGAATTCAGATTGATGACTCCAATGAAGTCCAATCCCCATTTGATGAAAGGTTGATCAACTAAAATTGGGTGCAATGGAAGTGTTGCTAGCTTCTCTTTTCCCTTGAAGAATGCACAATTCTTACACCTTTTGATCCATGTGTAGTAGTCACCAAACACCCTAGGGCCAATAGTATCCTGCTTTCATGATTTTGAGTGTTGTCACACTTGGGGAAAAATGACCTCCAGCTGCCCCAACATGGAATTCTTGTAACACTCTTTTGATCTGATTTGTCCCAATGCATCTTAGCAGAACACCATTGATGTCCCTTTTAAACAAGACACCATCAATGAAAACATATGGGATGGCCTGGATCCTAAAATGCCTTCTTTTTTCTTTACTCATCCAATGGGGACACAAGCCATTCGAGAGGAAGTGCACCATGTCTTGAGTCCAACAGGGAGTAGGTACATTAGCATCTTCTTCTTCTTGACTATTCTGTAGGACAAAAACAACCTCTTTTTCACTGTTTGTTCCTTCTTGCTGACTTGAGGCTAGTTGTTCACACAACCCTTTACCATAGACCAACTTAGTGACCTTGATCTCAATGTCATACTCCATGACACGAGTGATCCATCCTGCTCATCTTTTCATTCAAATCCTTACTGAGAAGGAAATATTTAACTCATGCATGGGAGACTAACAATTGAATCTTATTGTTAGAAACCAGATGCTTGAACCTTTTTTAGTCCCCTGATCACTGCCAAGATCTAGTTTTCCATGAAGGACTATCTTACTTCATAGTCCTCCAGTCCTTGACTAAAAAAGGTAATTGGATGTTATGTTTCTTCTTTGTTCTGATGAACTAAGATTGATAGAGATAGTGTCACTGCCATCAAAGGCATACAGTATGAAATCCTTGGATAAATCTTGATTCACAAGAGTTGGGGATTGTGATATAGCTTCTTTGATGGCCTCAAAGCTTTCCCTTCCTTCAACTAACCATCTGAATGTTAAGATCTTCTTCAACATCAATGTTATTGGCTTAACAAAGGCAGCAAAATTTGGGACAAACCATTCGAACAAAGTTGATCTTCCCTAAGAAGATTTGAAGAGATTTTTTGTGACTTGGCAATGGTAATGCTCTTATTGCTGCAACTCTCTCTGGGTCAATTGCCAGACCCTCCTTAGACACAATATGGCCTAAAAGCCTGCCCTCATGGGCCAAGAATATGCATTTTTTAGGGTTCAATGATACCCCAAATCTCCTGCATCTTTGAAACACTTGCCTTAGGTGAAAAATGTGGTTTGCTATGTTTTTGGAGAACACAGTAATGTCATCTAGATAGATCATCACTATTTTGTTGATTATCCCTTTGAATTCCATATCCATGAAACTTTAAAAAGTGGCACCAACATTAGACAATCTAAATGGAATTTTCCTATAGGCATAGGTGCCCCATTTGGTGGTGAAAGTAGTTTTGAACTGATCATATTCTTTCACCATGAACTGATTGTACCCTGAGTAGCCATCTAAGAGAGAGAATCTCTCTGATCCAGACAACACTTGCAAGATCTGCTCCATTGAAGGGAGTGGGTAATGATCCTTGAGAGAAGCTCTGTTCAAATCTCAAAATTCTACACATAATCTAATTTCCCCATTCCTTTTTCTGACTGGGACTAGATTAGCAACCCAACTTGAATGTTTGATTGGAAATATTATACTTGCCTTTATCAGCTTTCTCAACCCCTTCATCATCAAAGGATCAATATGTGGATTGACTGGTCTCTACTTTTTCCTTATGGTCTTAGCAACTAGATCTAGGTCAATTGTGTGTTGTGCTAGCTTCAGATTGAACCCTCTTAGGTCTTTATAACTCCAAGCAAATGCATCTAGAAATTCTTAGCAAAGTTTTATGAATTCAGACCTTTCTTGTAGATTATCCACCTTGCCAATTTGGAGTGCTTTTCCTTCTCTAACTGTGATTGACTCTAAATCTTCTCCTCTGATCCACATGTTAGCCTTCTCTTTTCTAAACTGATCATTAGGATTGAAGATGGAATCCAATTTCACAAAGCCTTTGGGAATCTTGTTTGTATATAGCTGTACTATTTTATTCCCATATTACTACTCTAATATGCTTTGATTATTAGCTTAGAATTCAGTTTCTTCTTGCAGAAAATTAATGATCTACTTATCATTCTCAAACACTTGCCAGCATGTGATGTTGTCTAGAACTATTGGTCTCATAGCCACGTGGATATGTGGTTGTCCTTTGTCTCTCTTGATGTTTTCCACCACATCAAATGATGTTCCAACTGTTGTAATTATATCAACAGATTCATTCTCTTTCCTGGATATAGAAACAATGTTGAAGGCTTCAAAATCCTCCATGAGATCCCATACTCTATTCTTATAGTTCTTGAGTAGGTCATTCTTGACAGCATTAAGTCCTCTTACTTGATTGGAAACTAGCTCACTATCACCAAACACTTGCAAATTCTTTATTCATAGCTTCCTTGCCAAATGAAGGCCATGGACTAAAGCCTCATATTCAACAGTGCTATTTGAGCAAGAAAACTGAAATTTGAAGGTTAAATAATACTTCATACCTTTCTGGGACACAATCATAGCTCCTCCTCCGGCTCCTTGTCTACTCCTTGAGCCATCAAATAATAATTTCCATACGTCATTGTCATTTTTATGTTCTGGATTTATTAGGGTAGGAAAAGTATGATTATCTTCATGTAAACAGTAGACACCTAGTTCATATTCTTCTATCTCCTTATAAGGGTAAAAACAATGTCTCTTATTGGCTCATTTATCTAGAGTCAAGTCTGGAATGCATCCTACTTTGGTTTCTGCTTTACCAGTGTTTAGGAGGTCTTCTTGATCAAAAGCTGAGAAGTTGGCATTGATTGGGCTAGGCACATAAGATTCAATATGGTAATAAACAATGGGCTCATATCTGATTATGGCCTTCACCTCATACCTTGTTCTAAAGAGCATATGTGACCAATCAACAAACAGATATCCTCCAATTTTGGCTATGAAGTCCCTG
The DNA here is from genome assembly GCA_019776745.2 of Taxus chinensis. NCBI lineage: Eukaryota > Viridiplantae > Streptophyta > Pinopsida > Cupressales > Taxaceae > Taxus > Taxus chinensis. The sequence goes on from CM034150.1 coordinate 666,203,077, forward strand.
GACAAACACAAAGCAAAATGTGGTGGCAAGTCTATGACTGGCACATTATGCAATATAGTCACATTGGGGCAAGCATGCATAGTGAGGCTCAGATCCTTGATGATCCCAACAGTTCTCACTTTTTCACATGTAATTGTACTACTACCCTAGAGATGACTTCATATTGGAGACCCAGTTGATCAACTATTTGCTTGGGAATTACAGAACTACTTGCCCTAGAATCAATCATACAATTGTGTACCAACTTGTCCCCAATAATCAATGAAACATAAAAAAGGGGGAGGTTTGAGGTTCTTAACTTGTTGTTCTCCATAGTTCCTCCCAGATTAGGGGGTTGGTTTGAGTTTGACTGATTTTGTATGGCAGTCTGCAATAGATCCTTCTACCTTGGAATGGTCAGTGACTTCCACAGTGAAATTTTCACACTTTTCCTCTTCATCTTCTTGATGATATTGAATGAGCTATCCCTTTTCTGCCCTTTCCCTGGTACATTCTTTTCTTGCACATGGGTTGACACAACCGGTGCCTGAGTGGACTTAGGAGGTGGCTTGTATTGGCTCTGCATATTGGGAGTTACATTTGGAGCCCTATAACCTTTTGGAGTGATGGAAGGTTAAGGATTACCTGAGTTCAGTGGTTGGCCTTCTCCAATGTTTCTCCTTTTAGACCATGTATTGGAAGCTACACTTTGAGAAGTGGACTAGTTCATCCCAAAGAAGTCTTCAGATTGCTAATTGAAAAGCATAGTTTCACCTGGAGATGTCTCTTGCTGAACTCCTTGCTGCTGATCTCCTTCTTAGCTAGGTTCTTGTGGCACCATAATCGTCTGCACCATCAAGGCCTGGTTGAGTGCACCATTAAAGCACATTGATTGGTTATGTGGCTGATTACATGGAAAGCACCAATCATATTCTTTTGTCATGTTGTTCTGTGATGGAACAAATGCCCTTGATGTTGAGGTTGTATTTGAATCATAAGACCTAAGAGGTCTAGTAACTAGAGGTTGTCCTTGGTTTTGACTCTGATTTATAGTCTGAGATGATGGTCTATTTTGCTGATATTGAGGTCTAGCCTGATACTGAGTCTGAGGATGATATGGCCTAGAGCTCTAGGCTTGTTGTCTCTTAATGGTCACCAACTCATTCCCCAGGTTCTGAAGTTGTTTCATGAATTCTTGAAGATCTTTTGAGGTATTAGATGATGAGGTGGAGGCTTCAACTGAGTTTTGACTCCTAGGAGTAGGTACATGGGATAATGTGGGCATTTGGCTAGTAATTGGGTTTCCTAACTTGAGGTATAAAGGCATGGATGGCCAAGGAGTGATTTTTCCAACCTGAATCAAATAGTTCTCAGCCCCTATAGAAAGGCTATAGGATTGCAGGTAAGGTTGTACCCCCCATTAACTGAATCATCAAAGAAATATCAAAATTTAAATCCCTAAGGAAGTATAAGAAGTCACCTTCATTAGTGGGCTTTACTACTGTCGAAATCCTATCCCAATTTCTTTAAAACCTAAGGTTGAAATCTGTCAGTTGCTCATTAGGAGCTCTTGTGATTTTTGTCAGTTGTTCTAACAAGGACATGTTATCACCTTTCTCTCCAAACTGATTGTGAAGAGCTTTGCATAGCTGATTCCAATTCTGGATAGAGCTTGCCTCAAGACTTCTGAACCATTGTGAATCTTTCCCTTTCAGTGAAGAGGTGAGAAGCTTGACTGCAATGTCCATCTCATGAATCTCGTGGATTGTCCAGCCATTTACAATATCTTGAACATGATCACCAGGAGAAGTTTGATTTTCTCTAGTGAAAAATGGTATACTCTTTAATGCTACAATAGGAACTGGATTTTTTGCATTCAAGGAAAGTGCACTACTGCCAGTGAAGTTAACATAAGGATTTGGCTAGGCCATCCTGATTGATCTAAGAACCCTTGCTGACTGAAAGAAAGGCCTTGCAGGTGGAGGTGTTGATAAATCCCTGATTGGTGGGGATAGAGACCTTTGGACTCTTCTTATTTCCCTCCCTCTATCTAGGGACAAGTCCAAATAGAAAAATAACATCTCTTCTCTGGCTTCTTGACCATGTTTGTATTCTTCTTATCGAACTTGCTTGAACTGCTAAAACTAGTGGACTTGTTTCTTTTGGAGTCACCAGATGTACAATTTTAAGGTTTCTTAAAAGCTTGAAATCAAAACAAGTGTACATCAATTCCTACTGTAATAATATGGAGACTTCATAGTCCCACCTACCGTGCCAAAACTGTTAGTGATGCACAGTGGTGTAATTTTTGTTGTTTTTTTTGAAACACTAAGAAAAGATGACATATCTAACCCCAAATTCCCACCAAGTGTACCAAAACTATTAGTACAAAATCACAACACCCCCAAATGAGTTATGGATCTACTTTTCTAAGGAAGGGTCATTTGGTGTGATTGCATAACATTGAACTTTGGTCAAGCTGAGGGACCTTGAAAAAGTGGGAAAGCTCTCTAGATTGAAGGTTGGTTCCTTATTCATCTTTTCAGGTGCATGTGTGGGAGCTTGCAAAGGGTTTATCTCTATAATTATTCTAAAACTTTCCAACGAGACAGGGGTAAAAGGAGTATAATAAATGAGTAATGACTACACTACCAGGTGATGCACCAAAGGAATGTTGAACACTTATTTTTCTAATAGACACAAACCAAAAGAATTCATATAATAAATAATTACGGATGGCCAAATATGTACTAGAAGACCAGATGAAAGCAAAATAGGAAAGAAAGGATCTAAAATCAATCACATACATGTTTTATTGCTCTATAGATTGATACAGTCCATTACAAAGTAGCCAAGAGATAGAAACATAATGTTATTTTCATGGAAGGTTTGAACCCCACAAATCCCTTTGCTAAGAGGAGAAGGGAACCTGCAAACCAAATAATGTCCAACCCTTTACAATGAATCCTGCCCCCCATTTTTATAGGTTTGATTAGAGAGAAGAGAGAGAGAGAGAAGCAGGAAAAGTAGGTTGAAGCTAAACCACTTCTATTAATGTCTTCTAATGAAATCTACCCACAAATTTGTCTTTACTACATCAATCCTTGCTTCAGTTCCTTGAAGGAGGAGGAAATGATGAAACAAATCAAATCTGATTTGGTTGTTGAGGCAAGAAGATCCTTTCTTTAAATCTTGAAGATGTTTCCTCCATTTCCTTCACCTAACCTCCTCAAAATTAAAGTTTTAGGCCTTCATGGCATGGGCCAAGATGAGATCTTTCCAATGATGTCATATTCATGATATTTTGATCCCTAAGTTGAAAGATATGCCCCTTTGAAGTTTGTATTGCGTCCATACAGATGGGCAGGAAAACAATTTGAAAAATGGGTCCCCCTTTTGATATGGGACATGTGGTAACCAAATTAGAGTAAAATTGGGCTTACTGGTCCTCAATTTATCTTTTTTCCCTATTGCACAAAAAATGCAAAACTCAAAAAACTCCCGCAGCCCCAAGACTCCACCCTGGACACGTGGATCCTTTTGCTTGGCTAGGCAATGTGCTTCCGTCTTTGTCTTTGTGCCTTATGAACAAAAGGAAAATTTTCAATTTTTCCTCCGACTCCCCACTTCAGCTTTGACTCAGGTTGACACACTAACTTTATCCTTGGGCAGAGTTGCAGGCCATTTTACAACTTTTACCCCTTTTGATACAATAAGGGGAAAAGAGACAACTTTACCCCAATGGCCAACTTTTCCCTGGGACATGTGGCAGTCTGGCATTTGTTTGGAAGCCTTTTCTTTATTCTATCTTTGAATCAGTGCCATTAAGACATTTAGCAACCTCCACCAGCATATTTTTGCATTAATTATTCAACTAACTCAGGTGCTTTTGGAATAACATGTGGAGGCACCATGCTTTCTTGAAAATCTGGCCCAAAGCTTGCCTTTGGATGAGTGTCGAGTTGACAATTTTTTGTCTCTACAATCCTGTTGACCTTTCAACATTCCCTCTTATCCTTTTAGACTCTGGGCTACGTGGCAAGCTCACACTCATTTAGGTCTCCTCCTAGAGACCAACTCTTGCAAATGCACCATTAAGACACTTGGTGGTCTCCACTTACACTTTTATACTTAGCTAATTTTGAGGCCCACCTTGTCTACATTTTGACTCTGTTCTGACCATTTTCTACATGGACGGCTGGTGGAAGTTTGATTTTTTTCCCTGTATTTCTCTCCCAGTTTTTCTCAAAGTTGACACTTGGTACTTCCTTTTTAGTTGAAGACTTTTCAACGCCCCCCAATTTCTTGGAGTTTTGGACATGTGGAAGCCTGGCACTTGTTTGGATCTCATCTTTGGATTTCCCTCCTGGTTGTTGTGCCATTAAGACACATGGCTCCTTCTCCGTAGCCTCCTCCATACTTAGTCATTTTTGGACCTTTCCCAAACTATTTTTGATCCCGAAAAACTTTGAATCCTCGCCATTTTTTTCCCTTCTTTCTCCTGGCATCTTTGCGGCACTGCCCCTTCTTCTCTGATCCTACAATTCCATTGTTGAGTCTACCTATAACCCTCAAAATGAATTTAATACATGAAACAGCTTGATAAAGTTGTTTCTTATTGCGCAGCGGCCTTTTAATTTTCCTCAACCCCACCACTTCATCATTAAGTCCCCCCTCGACCCTTCAAATAGATTTAAAATATGAAAACACTCAAAAGAATTTTTCCTTCTATTTCTTCTTGTGCTAGGTCGAATTTGATTTTCTCTAGCCTCTGTTTTTTCTTTGTTCTGGTTCTGGGACTCAAGCTTGTGGGTCTGAATCATTTCCTTTCATGATTTCTGTATGTGTAGGGATTTTTCTAGCCAAATTTTCCAGGGGAGGTAAAATTAGGATAACAATTTGGTGACTCACGGGGACATCTTCCTACTAAATGAAGATACCAGTGGCCTTGAAGCATCCATTGGGCATGGAGTTGAGAACGAGGGTCCGATACTGATTTTTCCTTTGATTTGCGATCCTGACTGTTTTCTCTCTCAATTTTCATAAGAAATCTCAAAACGAAGGTTTCTGAGAGTAGAAAAACTATTTCTACCCGAGGCTTCATCTATCTCTCTGAAAGGACTACAAAAGAGCAACAAAATAGTACCACAACTATATACAAAATTAAAAATCATACATTCTTCCTAGTAGAACATGAAGAGTGTGTAAAGCACTTAGGAGAAAAGTAGCCTAAAATACAACAAGACAATGTGCACAAAAACTTAGAGGAAAAGAAACTAAGCTAATATGTACAAGGTGGGAGCCTTCCCTCTAATAACATTGTTTAAGATAGATTCCATTCACTGGAATAACTCCTAACCATCTAATGTAGATAATTGAAAAGCATTGCTACTTTTACATTTTTTGACCATATAAGGGCCATTCTAGATGGCATCGAACTTAGAGTGTCTCCCTGGTTTTTATCGATCTGCATTCCATTTCAAAACTAGGTCTCCCTCCTGAAAATTCCTTGCTCTAGCCTTCTTATCAAAGAATATTTTAATTGAGGCTTGATCCTTCTCCATTGTTTGAAGTGCATGCTCTCTAGTTTCTTCTAATTCCATCAACTCTGCATACCGGGCCTCCATTGGTTCAAATCGGTTTAGCTTTATACGATGGGAATCAGTGACTTAGATCCTTTTTCAGGATTCTAAGGATGGATTGAGGCTTGGTAAAACTTCTAAACTCACTCATACAAGTTACTCCTTACTCCCTCAATCATATCCTAACTTTCTTGCTTCTAAATCTGAATTGTTCTCATATATGGACTTTTTCACACTCTTCTAGTGTTTCTTTCACTTGTTCATGATCAATTAAATAAAAAATCCTTACTACCTCAGTGATAAAAAATTAGAATTATTTCCTATTCCCTGAGACACCTCTGTTTTCTTATTAATGTTCAGGCAAACTACACTAGTGAGAAATATAGTTTATTCAACACAATCAATAAGCATACAAACTTTGTCTTTGAAATTTGGAGCTCTAAAAGTATCTTACCTTGATTTATCAACACCTTCTAAACAGTTATTAGTATGCATATATGCTCCCCATCTTGAGTTATTTTGTGTAAGTTCCCTATCATGCTCATGATGAAATCATAGCTATAAGCTACATAGCAAGAAGGAATTTACAAAATAATGGGGGTTACAATTTTCCTTCAAGATTGTAATGGAGCCCCTACAACAATGATTAAGACCTTATAAACTCCTAAGAACCTATCTAGACCTCTAAAGCACCTACATTTACTAAGGAATCCAAAAATTGCTTTGAACCATTCAAAATTTCAAACTAGGTAAAATGGAGGGAAACCTCCTTGTTTCAACTTTAGACCTCTATAACCAAAATGGGATTATCAAATGCCTAGACTACCCTTTGTAGTGATGCCCCTACATCACATGCCATGATTATCATTGTAATTTTCTTAATCAATTCAATATTTATACAGATTTTTGATTTCTTTATAGTTTCTATAACTTTGTTCAAAATTATTAATACTATCATCATTATACAAAATTGGAAATTAAGAATATTCGTTAAGAGATGAAACTAAAAAATGTCATATTAATTATATATTTAATAGAGTGTACAAAGGTTGGGTGTTTATTTAAATTATATTTGATTAAAAGATTTTATAGATTTCCAAAACGATTGAGTCAAAATCAACTAAGAATTTTTTAATCAACTCTTGGCCTGAGTGCATTTGTGAATTCCTTAGACAAAAAACTCCTTAACACCTTTTTTATTTTCAGCATTATAGATTTATCAACATCTACCTTATAAAAAAGCATTTTGGCCAAGTTTTTGTCTAATAGAATATTGTCTAACACAAACAACTCAATGAGGCTAGCTCTAACACATGCACCATAAAAAGAATTTTTTATTGGATTCGTATTATTTAGTTAGTATGTAGAATTTAAATATGGTGTCAATATCAACTCAAATAAGAAAATTTTCAAGGGATATACATATTCTCTTGAGAGACACTCTTTCAACCCCCAACATTTATTATTAATTTTTTAAGCCATTTAACTAGTATCTATATGTTTGTATTACTTGTTCAAGGTGCTTGAGTACCATATACCAACATAAAATAAACATAGGAATGAACAGGATTATTTGTAACTTAGCCTTATTTTAGTATATGCACCTTTAGTGCCATAAAATAATAATGAGTGAGTTTTAAGGATGTTGTAGACACTCAAATTCGGTAATTTACACTTTTGTAACCTTGTCTTGATTATGAACTCTTGTTATGAGAAACACAACTCCTTTTCTGCTTATTAGTTCCTGAGGTCTAGTGTTTAGCTTGCTTATAATTGCACATTGACCTGTCAAAATTTTTTGCAAACATAATACATAAAATATATAGAGATACATCAACTTTTCAACTCCAAACCTCATTCAGCATGTTCCTTACTCCTGTCAAAGATTATACAGTCTATTCATGACCATACTATTTGGCCCAAATTTTTTGTATGGCCTTGGAATGACATGTCCTCCAATGTAACTTTCAAAATTAAATGTTTATTTATGTTTTAAATTTCCTATGGGTCATCCTTTCTTATATAAATCATCTACAAAATCTGATATAAGAAAGTAAACACTACTTTTTTTGCTAATCTAGAACTTGTAAAAAATTGCACTAGATCACTCACTTCATACACTTGGAAAAGGCATACAAAGCTCCATAAATATCATAATTTTACATATACAATCATTAGGGAAGCACCCACATTAGGTCTGAAGATAAAAACTAGTTCAAGGTAGGAACATATATCATCTACAAGCATCCAAACATCCCCTCTCAAAATTTTTTAGAAAGAGAAAAATCAAAGCAAACATGGTCAACGTATTTTCTAAATCTAATTGATCTATCTATATATTACATGCTAGGTGGAGAATGACATGTGGTTTGATGCCTCTTCATAGTAGTGCCAATGTTGACAATACACAGTGGTTCCCATAACCCTTCTAATATTTGTTTTGCACGAATATTCATCCATGGATATGGTTTGAGATGATGATCAGTTCACATAGAGAGTTTTTATGCATGTGTGACAACTATAGTTTAACAGCGAAAAACAAATATAAGAAGGTGAACAACCCAAAAAAATTATAGGAGCCTTCTCAAAGAAGGTATGAGACCATACAGAAGGTCCTAAACTATGAAGTTTGGTTTGGATTGTGTTCTACAGTCCAGACCAGGTACATTTATAGTTACAGTTTAGTTTGTGACGTTTCTTGAAGTTTAATTCTCCTGTTTTGTTTTTGTACATTCCCATATTTTCCAGATATTAGGTGTGGTAAGCTAAATGCTTCTATAACCTTTTTGTGATTTCAAATTACATGTTAGGTTTAGGGGTGTGTGTTGTAATCTATATCTGATTAGTTATTATATTTTTTATCTTTATTAGATCAGTAATCAACTCTTATATATCATATATCTAGTTGAATCAACCAAGAGATTTAAGTTAGGGTTAAATAATTACACATTTATCCATGTATCGTACATTCATATATACTGTTTACATGATTGTTTTAAATTATATGTAATAAATTAAAATCTAGAAAGTATAATATATATGCACATCTCATCATGATATCAACTTTGACCGTATTATACAATCTTACTTAAAGATGTTAATAACTATGCGTAAATTATAATTGTTGAGCATGGATATTCAGTAGTATGTTATGATCCTCGTGTGTGGATTTCACTAATGCCTCAAGGTTTTTGTGTAACGGTTCATTACATTTGGTATTAAAGCGACCACTCGTGTTTGAATCTCACTCAGTTGGTTACGTCGTGTAGCCGGGGCCCGCGGGGGTGCCTAAACGTCAATGAAGTGGGGCTCGTACATATGGGAGTGCAGGCCCAAACACAGCCCAAGTCAGGCTCTACGGAAGCATGACGGGATGTTATGATCCTCATGTGCGGATTTCACTAACACCTCAATGTTTTGGTGTAACGGTTCGTTACATAGTATTATTTCCATTCGTATAAATTTCTATAACATTAAAGATACAAGATTAGATGCATCCACATCAAAAAAAATTATACATGTACATAGCTACTCTAATATTAGTTATGATGTCATTATAATTCACGCTAACTAGAGACTTATGCTACCTCTCAACTTGTAGTTCAGCCCATATTGGAATTTATTATACAGACATTGAATTTCCTCTTAGGAAAAATATTCAAGTGGTATGTGTGAAATATAAATGTATATAATGCAAACAAAACATCATCCTTTCTATATGCATGATGTCTTTGTTGCTAACATGTACAAGTTTTCTAATATCTTATATATCTTTGATAAAGATATATTTTTAACCATATTCATATTGATGGATAACATGGGTTGATAATTTTTGTGGACTATAGACATAGTTCAATTCATGTTATGTTGGTATACAACGGGAAGAAAATGGAAGTGATCTGCACTATAGTCATAGTGAATGGTATGAGATCAAACACATTTACATTAAAGAAATATACATTTGGCTAGTTCGTACTAATAAATACCCACAACAATATTAAACAAACTCAACAACGATGAAAATCTAAGTACACAAAAAACAATTAATAGAACATTTTCACTCAAATAACAACATGTATTCGCTTTTAGACTCAATCTCATGAGAAAAAATTATGGTAAGAAATTTTCATAGCCATTAATGAAAAACAATGTAAATTGATTGTTTTGTAATAATTTTTCTAATTATTTCTATATGTTATTGCTATAATGAAACTCGTGTAACTTTTTTAGAATTATTTTTCACAACTAAGAATTTTGGAAATTCCACACAAATACTCTTGTCAACACACTATTGTTTGACATATTTTTTACATTTCTGCAATGAATTAAATATTATCAGAAGTAATTTTCTATCCTAATATGAATTTTGTTCTCATGTTCCATGAAAAATACAAATCAATTTTTTTTGTTTTAGCACTTTAGGTTCTAATTGTTTAGAAAAAATGTATGGTAATTATTACATGCAAAATCTATCTATTATATTGAAAATATTTTTTCACATGATTAAAACCCTTTTGTTTTGGTGAGAGAGAGTCCTATATTTCTTAGTTGAATTTTCAGTATGTATCAAACTATTGGATTTTTATGTGTTTGAACTAAGTGGGTGCAAAATATGGTAATTGGTTTGAACATATCTAATGACATGGTCTTCATATAAACAATGGAGAATGTTCATGAATTTATTTTTGGATAGGTAGCATGGGTTCACATTTAGGTTTGACCTGTAAGTGTACTAGAATTCTTATTGTTGAAAATATGGTATTGAAAAAGAATATATATGTGTTGAAAGTACTAAATAGCCACCCATTTTTACAATCTCTTATAGACCTAAAGGAAACAATATTTTTGATGGCTTTTCTAAATAGTTATAATTTTTCACTCAAACGGGTAACAATGGCTTATAAAGTGCAAGGAATATAACTAAAAATATGGTCATATTGGGACATAATTTCAGTTGTGAATACCATAAAGTAGCAAACATCTGTATACAATAATGGAAATACCAATATATGAAAATTAAATAAACCATCACCATTCACATAGTAACATATATTCTCCTTCATACACATTTCAAAATAAATTTTTCAACGATAGGTTTTCCACCAATATTTTTTGTTTACAATTTTCACAATTGACTTGCTTGGTTCAATACGGATGAATTTTTATATGATTGATTACTTGATAATTCAATACTTTAGCAGCAATTGGTAAGATTATTTTGGTTGATTTTCAAGATGGAAAGATGTTGGTATGTTTCTTTTTATTATTTTTTAGCGAGGATGTGGCTCAATATATAAGTCATGTGGAATAATGGGTGGTGGAGATGAAGCCATATTGGTGGTTGATCAATGGTGGAGGATGACGAGGTTATTGGGATTCTATAATTTTCTTCCATTTTTAAGATTGTAGAAAAATAAAAAAAAAGGTAGTGAGCAGTTTTAGAAGGAGATTAGTATCTTTTACAGATGGATTAGTGGGAGGATTTATAGGAGAGTCTAGTAGAGTAGGTGGAGATAGGTAGCTAGGAAGTTTAAATTTCTGAAAATATGAAGGTATATAGTTAGTGTTAAGTGGGTGATAATTAGATGAATAATTGGGAGTGTAGGAAAATGGGATGTGAGGTAAGGTTAGTCGATTTGGGTTAAATTAAAAGGGGGTTAGATTAATGTTTATAGTGGTTATGTTAGGGAGAAAAATTATTGTTAAACTAATAGTAATGAAGAAGTGATTAATTTTAGATGTAGACAATAGGAAAAACAATAAATTATGTTTTTTTGGAAAAAAACAATAAAGACACTTCTAAAAGTAATTAAGGATCAAAACATTAGACTATTTGGATTAAAATAGAAATACAAGGTCACAAATATAAGATGAAGGTTAATGTCATAATTATTGTTTTTAGAATATTCTTATAAAATATGTGAGTCAATGAGGAGCACACTCAATATTTGTATGTTTTTTTGGTTTTTTGGTTTTTTGGCAAAACATCAATTTAAGCATGGAATAGATTGGGAAATCCTCAAGCTTAGATATCCAAGCCAAAGGTTGGATAAATTCTAATCCAAAGAGTGAAAAAAATCTAATTTAAAACAAACATGAAACGTTTTTTACTATATTCTTTATGGAAAAATATTTTTACACAATAAAAAAAATGTTTGCGTTATAATGTGACCGAGTTATAACACACTCGCATTATAATGTGATCGAGCAGTAATGTGAATGTGTTATGTTCAAAATTCCTCTCAAATGTTTTTCGGACACCTTTTGAACCTTTATTTCCATGCACATACCCTGCAACCATCATGGTAGGTAAAAATACCACGTCAACATCCCTCCATGAATGTGTTAGTTACTTACAGTCATCCTCTACCAATAGGGTTACAATTAGGTCATTTCCTGTAAAATATATTAACAGTCCAAAATATTCTTTAGTGCCATTTTTCACCACTTGATCAATAATATCAATGATAATTAGAGTCCAATTTCACATTGATTTCCTTAATCCACCCAAGAAGCAATAATTTGTCATATATAAATGTTGAATTGAAATCAAATGATAATTTGACCTATATAAATGTTGAATTGAAGTCAAACTAAAAACATTACATGCAAATAAAGAGTGTTAACATAACAAACGCTCTTTTTCTTTATAAATGGTGTATTCTAGACTAGCACAAAGGGGAGTATGCTAAAGATGCATGCATTAGATTGTAAATTAATGGAGATTTATAACTATGAAGGTGTTACCCAACACTTTATATGAGTTATAGACTTATAAAGCTTAGGCTTAGAATAGATTAATGATTTCTAACTATTTATTAATTGTAAAGTGATGATAGTAAGGTTGTAAATCATATTGTAGTCAAGATCCAAGAGATTTCTAGGAAAAACACATAAGGATTACAAAAGAGTTCCTGATCCAGACGATTTTTCACTATGCAGATCTTCCCTAAACTACCCTAAACCTATACCATGATCAAGGGATTCTTGATACCTTTCCAAAGGTATTCTGAACTTCAGAATCAGATTTCACATGAAAATTCTATCACCGGTCAAAGTTAAGGTCGTAAACGGGTCAACCCTAGTCAACAAGTGGACCAATGGCAAGGTGACACATGGAAATTTGTGAAAACAAAAAACTTATGGTCTTGTAATGTTTCAAAATCAGTTACATGGTATAGAACACATCACAAGCTTTCTGACACATTTTGAATGAACCAAATGTAAGTTCGTATGCAAAAGTTATGCATTTTGGAAGTTGATTTTAGACTGCCATAATTATTTTAAATCTTCAAATTTTTGAATTATTTATGCTAACTAGTGATATTATGTAGGTGGAACATCTGGCCAATATTCAAACTACAAGATACCCTTAGTTAACATATTTTATTAATTCATAAATTAATCCTCAGATATTCGTTTGATTAATCCTAATTAAGCACATTAAATTTCTCAAATTTTGACCAAATCTTCTCTCCCAAGTTTTGGTGCATTTTTCAAGGCAAGCCATTTTTCCAACCAAGAAAATCTCCATGAGAGAAGGAGGAGGGTGGTTAGCATTATGTGGACTTGGTATGCACATTAAATGGACGATTTGAAGGCTTTGATAAGGTCTAAACTTGGTAATATCCAATTATACGTGGGATTATTCCTCCATTTTTTATGCTAAAATCCACCCATATGTATAAGAGAAAATCATGGGCTTTGGGGAGAATTATTGGGATATTTAAATGGGATTAAATTTAATAAATATATGCTTAATTTTGTATATATATACAAGTATTTGTGAGGTTAAAAAAAAGGAGGAATAATACACACAAGTGTATTATTATTTGATTGTCCTAGAAGGATAACAGGTTGTTTTGATTCAAGGCCATATTTGAGGGTCTTGGAAGCCCAAATGGAGACTTGATGTACTCTGGACTTTTTGTCAGAAATTCAGAGAATATTTTGGTGATGTGATTCATTTCCCATTTTGAATTTGTTTGTCTTTCTTTTGGAAGTAAAATGTGAGGGGTTTTTATGGAGAACTTGAGGGAAGGAGCAGAGAGATGATGAACTGGTGCTAAAAACTTGTGGAGACACTTATCTAAATGGTTTCAAAAGTTCTTAAAGTTTAGTTTCAATTACTATTTATAGGTTCATCTATTTTATGTTGTATTTACGTTATTTAGTTATTATTGCAACATAGTTAGAGAGATATATTGGTCAGTTTATCTTGTATGTACATATGTAATCTTTTTGTTGTATGAAGCTAAGCAGCTATGGAAGTAAAAATTATAGTTTACAGGAATGATCGAGGTCCTCTATAGATTTAAATTATTACTCTAATTGGTTTCTAATGCAATTTACAGTTGATTTTGCATGCCCAGATTAGGGATTTTTGGAATACCCCACAAGGTGGAGCAAGTTATAGGTACTTGGAGTTTTTGGGGAACAAAAACATGATCTTGAGATCGATGAATTCCACACTCAGTGAAGTAATATTTCATTTTTTAAATATCCATATTGATGTAAATTGTAAAAGAAAGTTTTACATTGGTTTTTAATGGAAATGGTTCGTTATTCTAAATCTGGAGATGTAGTCCCCAAATGGGATGAACTCTGTTATCAACTTCAGTGTCTTTCATTTTCAGTTTGTTCATTGTTCGATTAAATGCAGTTGCAAATGGATTTGAATGCATCAGTTAACAAACTTGTGAAGATTCTCAAAAATGACACATGAAAGAGTTAAACAGGAATGAATTCCATCAAAGGTTTCTATTGACATTTTTTACACCCTGTGCAAAAAAAGGTCAACTCAGAAAACTTTAAGTTTTCTCAGATGGGTCAGGTTACAAGTCTTGGATATGTTATGGTCAGACATATAAGAAGGGAATACAATTTGATTTTATGGTTTTGTACAATATTAGAGTGTCATTCATCAAATTAAAAAGTTGAAAGTGTTTCCCCAGAAGGCAACACTTTGCGTATACCACCTCTCCAATGTATCATCTTTAGCAAGATAGTGCAGTAGCATGCAAAGACTTCTACAAGGCCTTGATGAATGTGGGAAAGATGGCATATGTAGGGTTTTACATTCTAAAGCAGTAGTCTCATTTGCAAGTTTGAATCATGGAAGAGTGCAATGTTATAATCAGTTGAATTCACAATGAGCATTATAAGGTTCACTTGGTTTTAATTTATTTCTATGATTAAGTGAATTACTTAAGTTTTATGAGTTGTATAAGTTCATTTATTATCCATACAAATAAAGAGAGTACCAGGAAAGAAAATATATACATTTCATTACACAAAAATAGTTCATTTATTCATAAGGAATAAAAGTAAAGTAAACTCACACAAGCCATGTATGTAACTTATATTTACTCATGCTAAGAGGTATATATACATAAAAAAGAAAACAAAAGATTAAAGGTAGAGCCCATCATTGCCTTGGGTTCTCATTGTCTTTGTCTTCTTGTATATTTCCATCTTCAGTGTAGCTCCTTTCCCAACTTTGCCTTTATCTTTCAGCAGCTCATAAACCTGTGATTAGAAAACAAAATCAGTTAGAGATCTGGGTTTAAAACCTTGAATATTATGCTATCAATTTTAGGCAGATATGTCTCTTTTAAAAGTAGAGATAAGGTGCATCATAAATTCTGAGATAGAATCAAAAAGATAATCTCATAGTGTTGTTATGGAATTTAAATACAGGAAACAATGTTATTATATTTATAAAGGAAAAAATCTTTTAATCTACATATACAAGAGCAGTAAAGGCCGATGTTAACTGAAAAAGATAAGGTTATAATTGAAACATAAAAGATAAAGGAATGTAAAGGTTTTAAAAAATAAGAGGGAGAGGATTCGAGATCAAGTAAAATAGAGGAAAATGACAGCCCCCAGTTTGGATAATGAAAGCTCAAGATCCAAGTATCCTTCTTCACATAAAATCTTTGATCCAAGTATGTATCTCAACTTACAGGTATGAATAGAAATTCACTAAGGAGTGCAAATAAACCTCAACAAAGCTGAAATAGATAACATAATAGTCTAAGTTTGAATCAGAACAGGAGAAGATACTAGAAGCTCGAATGGAGAGCTTTCAGAATCAATAAGAGCTAACAAGGATAAGGTAAATATGTAAAGTTTACAGACGCAAGGAAAGAAGAGAATTCCACAAGCCATTAAATTTTCAAAGAAGGTTACAAACTTCAATAATTATGTTTCATAAATGGATATCAGTCGGTAATATTGCATCCAAAAGTAAAACTAAGTCTCAAAGAAAGCCCATTTTCAAAAGATTCAACAGAGAATTTAAACATGCTAAACAATGCAATAATTACTTTTTCATAGAGTCTTAGAATAATGACCTGAAATGCATTGTTTATTCACATTTAAAGTTCAAGAATTATATAGAATCTCAACGGCTCAAAACCAAAAAGAATCAATAAATGGTTTTAGATCTGCCATACTTTCAAACAAAAGGAAGTAAAAAAATAGATTACATTCGAACGTATAGAAATAGAACTTCGTAGTGTGCACAAAGCTTCTCAAGATGGGTATTGAGAAACTCTAAATACACAAAGAAGTTGAAGAAAAAGTTCAAAAATCACAAAATATGGAGGTAGAACATAACCAGAGTTCGAATAATGGCCATGTTATGCAAACGTCAAAATAGAATTCCAGATCTATGATTATCGAATGCAAATGGAATACCCAAAGCTTCTCAAGCTCATAAAACGAGGGTCATGTATAGAAAAGGCTTGGAAAAAAAATGGTTCAAAATAAGTAAATGCAAAGTATGCATAAATTAAAACACCAAGATTTGGGTAAAACATTGTACAAATAGGAGAGCTCAGGACTTGCCAGTTGGGTTTGATACAAACAACCCTAAAAAATTATCAAGTTTAAGTCAAAACAAGGACCCAGAATGAGTCTCAACTCGAAATCTCCAAGGGAACCACGAAATCACAAAGATAATGCCAAGAAAGAACAAAGTATCAATATCAAAAGGTCAAAATGGAAATGATGAAACAATAGAGAACCATTTTTGCAGTAGATCCGAGCTCGAAAGCATTCAACAATGGCGTCGAGCCAAAAAAATAGGTCAAGTGACCTTTACCATGCAAACCCAAGAGGTGAGTTAATGAAACTCAACCATAGTTACAAGATTCATGTTTTCTTTGTTGATTTTTGTCCCAATGTCCATGGACACATGGCCATCTTTGGATGTGGCATGGTGTGTCCATTTTTTGAACTTGTCACTTTTCATTTTAGTTGTAAAATGTTAAATTGGTCTCAGCAGCCCGATGAATTATAATTGGATAGTCGAAACTATGAATTAGCGTAGGAAGGTGGGCCATTTTTGTATTTTGAGACATTATGGTGAAAATCATAAAAGTATAAAAAGAGTGCCAATACCCACAAAAGGACACGTGGCCTATTTTAATATAAAGGCGGATCACCGAGGCACTTTGAAAATTTGAGCTTTGTTTTGAAAAATAGTAAAGTTATAAAGTAAGCCGCGACTTCAGTTGACACCCAGATAAAGTCAAAAGTGGGTAGGCAGATTGTTGGGGTACCTTTGAAAATTTGAGCATTTTTGGAAAAAGAGTAAATCTATAAAGTAAGCTGTGACTCTGCTGATACCCAGATAAAGTTAAAAGTGGGGAGGCAGATCACCAGGGCACTTTGAGAATTTGATTTTTTTTGAAAAGGGAGTAAAATTATAAAAGTGACCCACGATTTTTCTTTTCCACTCAAAAGGACCAAATAAACCCACGTATTGAAGTTAGCCTTTTATCAAAATTTAAAAGTGGATGGGCGGGTCATTGGATGGCCATATTTTCTAACTTTGAAACTTTAAATCTTTGTTTTGAAAAAGAGATAAAATTGAAAAATGTCTCTGGCACGTGGTGATGAGTAGAAATGACGTTTTAACCACCGTTTTTAATGAAGAATGGCTCACATTCTCTCCCAACATGGTTAAAAATTTTAGGGAATGCGTCTGTAAGGATGCCCATGTTATTTTTAATGCATTTTGGTCAATGATTGAACCCCTTCCATGTTTTCCCACATTTCTCTCTCCTGGGCTCGTCCCTTGCACTATCAAAAGCCAAATTTGGCTCACTTTCAAAAGGTGGAACATTATTTGTGTATTGTTTGTCCCCTTTCTCACCTTGGAAGTGATTTTGGTGGAATATCAGACCTTTTCTAAGAGCTGCAACTTTATTTTACTTCTCAGGTGTTGTAATGCAAGTGATTTTGATGATTAAAATAACAATACAGCCTCTGTCATTAGTTTTCATCCTCTACCTGTGTTGTTTGGTTAATTTCTGATCCTTCATTACAATTATCATTTTTTGCATGAGGTTCTTTGTTGCATTTTTATGGATTGTGTCAATCTGCAGACAGTAAAAAATGCTCACCACTCCTTTGATCACCTATTAGCATTAGTTTTAGCTTTTTTACATTCTATATCTCTGTCTCCTTTGGAATTTAGGGTAGGGTTAGGAATATATACCTCTGTAACTTGTAAGTGATAAATATGACCAGAGGAATTGAGGAACCAGCCTCTAAACTGGAGATTCCTTTCTCATTTTGCAAGTCCCACACTTGGGGAAAGGATTCAATGTTGTGCAATCACACTGGATGCTAGTATGATCAAACTAGAAATCTGATCAACATCCAGGGGGTGCTATTGATTTGCCACAACATAAACCCATGTATCGTCCCTTTTATCACTATTTAAAAGCGGATAGGTGGGTCATTGGAGTATTTTCTAAATTTCAAACTTTAATCTTTGTTTTGAAAAAGGAGTAAAGTTGAGTCGTGATGCCCAAGTAAAGAAATGTGTGGAGCCCATGTCAAAAGTGAATGGCTAGGCCAAAATGTCTAAAATACACAATCTCCATAAGAATCAAAATGTGAAGGGTGCCCCCAGGCCCGTTTTAGTTAAAATATGTTCCATAAGAAACGACTCTTTTTCAAGGTTGTGAAAAAATAGAGCCTCAACATTTGGATTCGATAAAGAGATCGGTAATAACACAGAAATGTCGTTCTGTTCATAATTTTCAAAATTATAAGTTCCATCTCTCTATATATCAAGATCGCTAAAGAATATTGTGAACCAAACAAGGATGCAAAAGAACAATGCTAACTAAGCATCAATAACCTTACTAGTTTTTGTAGAGAATTCAAATCAATGACTCCAAGAAAAAACAAGCAAGTTCAGATTTTAAAAAAACAATGGCAAGTTCACAATACAACTATTTAAATAGAAAATAAGCTCAGAAATCTTTAACAGAAAATAAGACAGAAATTGCATGCACAAGGAAGGATACTTTCTCATCAAGAAAAACTTATTTTTAGAAAATTATTCACCCATGCTTTTCTTTAAAATAGAACAGTCAACTGTAGTGAACTAAGTTGTAATCAAAGGCTATTAATGCCTCTGTTGTATTAGTTTACTTTATTTTATTCCTAATAAATAAAGGATAAAAAATAAGATGCATGGGTGAGTACAATGTTTAGCTTATTTTTAGGAAGGGTGGGAAATAATTTTTCTATATATTGTGTGCCTTGGCAAAGCACAAGAGAGTAGTTTTAGAAGAGAGCTAGTTTAGAGAGGAACTGTTTAGATACATGAGTGCTGAAGTGGTTTTCTGCCAATTTTGCCCTTTGAATGTGAAGTATTTTCTACCTTTCCAATTATTTGCAATCTTGTGTATATTCCCATTAATCATGTGAATGTTAATTCCCTAATTAATCATCTCACTCGACTGTTACAAATTATCAGTAATTTCTACTAGATATTAATGTGCATGTTATAACTTAACTAGTGTTTTTATGATTCTCTTCCCTCAATACATCTTAGTGTTTTTGTTTAATATTCTGCAGAAAAATGTTGGCCTTTGCATCAGAAATTCATTCCATATCAATTTTGCATGTACTCATTCAAAGACCTCATACAAATTTGGTGTATCACCTCAGTTATAATTTCATTTTTTACAGTCATCTTTTACCGTTAAACCCCATAGAAAATCTATTTTAGGATACATCAATAAGGAAGTTGTCCTTGATACCGGAGACTCACTTCAAAATACGTATACCCACAGACCTAAGGTGTTTCCATTGTATCTACGAAAGAGAGAGATAAAATTTGTAAGCTTAGAAAACATGTAGCCATCTCTCTACAGGGTGCCCTTTTGAGGGATAATAGTTTCTAAGTGAGAATTATTCTTACATTCCTATAACAGTAAAAGAATCCAATGATGAAAATTGGTCAACAAGAAATGAGAGCTTCCCAAACCCATTTAGTAATCCCTAATTCTTCCTCAACCCGGGTTAAGAAAGAAGTGTTAAAGGTGGGTCAAGGGGTGGGTTTTTCTAACCTAAGTTAAGGGGTGAATATTTAACACATACGTAGCTAATTTTGGAGATAAATTTTTAATCTCTCCTACTTCCATCTCTTATATAACTATGTCATTCAAAAATTAAACCAGATACCCCTCATGCTCAAAGCACTCTTTTTCTCATACCTCAACAACCCCTGCTCTTATCTCCACAATATTGGAATTGAAGCTTCCCTACATGAAAGAATTTGAAATGAGTTTTTACATGACCACATTAATTCCCTATACATTTTTTATAGTCATCTGAAAATTTCATCCATGGAAAACTTCCCCCTCAAATATATGGAGTTGCACCTAGCCAAATGAGCTAGAAATCAAAGCATGAGATTCTCAAAAAAATTGCTTTCTAAAGAACACTTTCTTGCCCCATGAAAATGGGTAGTATTGGAGTTATGAAGGAATATTATTTTTCTACATTCTACATTGTTAGATGAAGAAAACATACACCTGCAAGTTCAATTTTTGTTTCATGAAGGTCTAGATGAGAGAAACCCCTGAAAATTGGAGTAAAGCATCCCGATGAGAAGTAGAATTTTAGACACCTTTTTTTCATGATCCACCACCTCGTTGCCAATGTCTATTTTTAGTAATTATCCATTCAAGACACTTAATAATATTATTATGTCTTAGGAATGAATGGTTTCAAGACACTTAGTTCATTCCCCAATAGGAAAAGCTCTTAAAAGTGACAATTCGGTGAAATTTCCAAAACTAGTCATCCAGGAATAACTTACTAATTACTAAGAATAGTAAGTGTCTAAAAAAACTCAAAATGGTCATGTTTTTTCATCCTCCATTCCTCACTAATGTAAACCTTCATGTGAGACAAACTCATGCTTTCAAAATGTTAGAAAGTGGCATTTTGTCTCAAACAGAAGAGAATCCATCTCGGTCCTTAATTTTGGTTGCAACAATATATTTTGATCTCAGTGTGCTTCTCACTTCATCCAATGGGTTGATTATAATTTTTAATAATTTTAAATCCATTTTATCACCTTCATTCATACATGGTTGAGGTATTATTCATCGTATCTCATTGGTTTCTCCATTTCGCCAACGGTCGGTATCACAATATTGAACTATGTATGAAATGGTCTCAGTTTGCATTAAGAACTTGATAGTTTGGAGGAATTATATTGTTTCAAAGGTTTAATCCTTGTTAAAGTGAGGGAATTCTTCCCTCATCTTCTTCAATGGTCTTCACCTTCCCTTCCAATGGCCAATCATTCAAGACATGAGCTCATAATGTGAAATGTTGCAGAGTTAGGGCAAAGTTCTCCATTGGTGCATCACAGTATTATGGAGGGTCATCATGGGTCAAGTTTTTGTATTTAGCACCATCAGATCTTATCCTCATCTTCCTCGATGGTATAAAATTCTCCATTCATTCTTAGGATCATCCTTCCTCTCCTCTCTCATTAATTCTCCTATTATTTCTTCCTAATTCCTCATTGTACGTGATCATGATGTTTTTTCCTATTCATTTAAGTGACATTGAAATATTCATAAGATGTAAAATTAATCCCTCAAATTATAATATGGGTAATTAATTTATCCCTTGATAGGATAATGAAAAGTAACAAGTTGAATAGTAACATGAAGATCCATGCTGGGGGTAGAGGAAGAGTTGCATTGTAAATCTATAAATTGAGATAACCTCCTCATTTTCAAGGATGGTTATTATTTTTTACTAGCTCTCATACTCTCTCTAGGAATAAGTGATCAAATTTCCCCTATTTCCTTTACTTATGCTTCCTCTCCATCTCAACTACACTCCATGAGAATGGACCTTTTTTAATATTATGCGTTGATACTTTATGGTTTGTGAGATTTTTTCCTTGTTGATTCTCGCAGTGTCTTCTCATTGATTTCATGGACAATATTCAGTTTTTAGAACAATAAACTCTATTGTACTATTTATTTTGAAAACACCCCTTGTTATTCTCTCCACACCTCTATCTCAAGCCTTTTCCTCCCTTGTAGACTCTACAATAACTTTTCCACAGGTGTAGGGAGGTACCCCTGTGTGATCCTCGGTTAAAAGACTACCCCCTGTTTATATAATAATGTACATATTTTCCTTGTTTTCAATAAATAGAGATACTCCATTGAAGCATAGGGACCTAGTCCTATAAAATGTTGGTGAGAGAACCTCAATTTTACCACCTAAAAAATTATTTCACCAACACTCTCATAAGGGGACGTTTTTCCATTTTGGTTTTCTTCCATTACTTGAGATCATTATTGTACATGGGTGTCTCATCATGGTTAGCTTTCATGACCCATTTTTGTATGACTTTCATGCCTCATCCTAAGCTATGAAGAAGGGGATTGTTGATTTGAGGTATTTTATTTACCTCATACTAGATTTTTCCCTCACACATGGTAAGTCATCTCTCCTTAGGTTGTCATGCCCACAATTTACACACCCAAAAACAGTGCCCCAAAAATAAAAATAAAATTACCAGAATAAATTTTTGTCTTTCATTTCTAGTTATATGACACCACTTGGGCTCAAATATAGTAACTCCACATCACAAAGCACACTTACACAAGCATTGACCCACATAGACAATAGGATAACACCATAGCACACTATTATCAAACTTACTTAAAAAAGATGTACATGTTGTAATGACTCAACCCCACATGAGAATCCTAAGGCTATCCATATTCTACAACACATTATTCATGGTTACATATTTATTTATAATTCGATTCCATGGTTTAACCTTGTAGATTGAAGAGCATTTTACATATAAGAAAATATTCTTGTTCCCAAAGCTGCATATTCATTATTTCATTTTGCATCATTTTTTAAACCACATTACGTGTATGACACATGTGCTCATACCTCAAGGTTATATATTTCCCATTTTAATAAAACTTTTTGGATCAAAATGATACCCTCTTTTATTTTCATTTGTTTTAAGATCATCTTAGGCATTTTATTTGGTTTTGACATCATTCAAGATGCATATGATTTTCGTAACAATAATTTCATAGTTTCATCTCATTTACTCTTGTTCTAATTATATTTATGTTGTTACTTAGATCTCATATTAACATCATTTTTAGAAAAATTATGACTTGTAACACTAGATTTTCACTTAGGGATTCAAGGCTACCATGAGTGTGATCTCACACAACAAAATTCATTTCATTATTCATAGGAACTCAAGTATTAAATACATATTACAAGTGAGACATTCGATGCAATGTTACGTGTTCAAATGCCTTCTAAGAAAATATTTTCAATCATGGGGGGTAAACATACATCGAATTATCTTTCACGTATAACCTCATGAGAGGCCACATGATTAATCATTTCATTTGTAGTCAAGGAATCTACGCCTTTCTAAATTCAAAACCCCTTATTTCGTAATACCATTGTAAAATCCAAAGGTGTTTGTTTCTACTTGACAAGGTAAAACTTTATCTACAATTCATTAATGGGAATGTTCATAGAATTTAAAGCATAATTGAAATAACACATTTATTGCACTTGTGTTATATGTACTTACACACATACCACAAGAAACTACAAGGATCACATGGAAAAACATGGGAGGTTAGTGATCAAGTACAAATCTATAAGTTTTATGATTCCTAGGGAGATTGACCACTAGTCAAACACTCCTCTTCTTGGGTCACTCTAAAATACATACAAGTGTTGGTTTCTTGACCAGATACACTCAATAACAAGACTCTCCTCTTTTGGATCATTCATAAGTCATCACTTCTCTTAAGTTTCAATCAAGGAGGAATGGCACAAAAATTTATTGTCTTTAAAGGATTGTATTCTCAAGGATTACTAGGTTGGAGTCATCGTGATGTCCTTTAGACTAACATTCTATCAGTGTGGATCCATTTTGAATTCAGATAAGTTGGTGTAGTGTTTTTTTACATTCTAAACATACTTGTTCATGTGGTAACCTAAATACATGATCTATTATTTTATTCAAGCTTAAGATTTGTCATCAAGTATAAAAATAATTGGTTTCATCCTTTAAGTTTAAGCTCACCAACTCGAAATTAAGTAAAAATCACTAGAATTCATCAAAATTGTCAACATACAATTATCCAATGCAATTCACCTATAGGGTAACACACAAATATATTTCAATTCCTTAAATTACCCACACATACATAATGATTGAATATTTCTTCCATCAATAATACAACAATTAAAAAAATTGAGAATGAATTTACAAATGCATCATTTTATAAACATTTGTATACTAACTATAGAGTTCCCATGCTTCGGTGCTTCATTGCAAATACAATTATGTTCACTCTTTCATTATATAAACTATACAAGAGTATATATAGAAAGGAAAAATAGTTCTTTCTTTCTCACCTTTGAAATAAAAGCATTTTTAACACTCAATTCTAATAATTATTCTATGTCACCCTACTACCTACAACCTATCAAAATTTTGTTAGCAAAGTCAGTGAAATATGCTAGCATGGAATTATCCTATGATCTAGCATAAATCACAATTATTAATCTTCCATTTATAGGGACCTAAAACAATTTTGTATAAACAAGAGAGGTGAGAAAATATTTTTTCATTTCATTTTCAAAAAACAAGAGAGGAGAGAGAAATAACATCATTTTTTCCGTGATTAATTTTATCAAAACAAGAAACCAAATGGAGATCCAAACAATCATATGTAGGTGTCTACGTGTTTTTCGCCAATTATTTGACTTGATAAGGGTCCACGACAATGTTTTCTCATTTTACAAGTTGGTGAAAGTGTCCAAATCAGCCTAAGTGGCTATAAACATACATTTGAAATCTTATTTCTGATTGTCCAACGCACCATGTGAAAAATATTATACACTCTCCTATAAAAATGGAATTCATTAGAGTTGACAGAACTCAAAACTAGAAAATAGGGTTTGAATGGCGACAACCTTTCTAGGGTGACCGGTCGTTATTGTACTCATTTAAACTTATCACCCAATGATTGGAGACCTATGAAACCCCTTTGTAAAAATAGCTTGTAAATTTTTATTCTCATAACTAAGGTTGTGTAACTCCCGCTACAATCTCCCTCTTGAGACCCATGAAAAACCTAGGTTTAGTTACAAAATTATGGAATAATTTTTTTTTAAAGTGTTAACAACCAAAGTCTTAAGGAAAAATAAATTCAACTGATAATTTTTCCCATATAATAATTAATGATTCCACATTATAAATCACTAAGTGTAATAAGTCCACACCTAGCTCAATTCTCCTTAGGGATTAATTTAATCATTGATTACACTGACATTTTAGATAAATATTCCCTGATTAAAATTTTAGGGTTAAGGGACCACAACATTTGAATACCCAAGGTATTTAATTCCACAAGATCTAAGACAAGAGCAAGGTTTAATTATGGTGGGGGAAAATAATACATATTAAAATCATCAGAGTAAATTCTTACTTACTCACTCCCAGAACATGGTTAAAGATTCAATTTGATTTTTCCCATGATTAACATGATTAAAAATTCTTGAAAACATTCCCATTAGATAGGGAATTTCCTCACCTTTCCGGTGATATAAAGAAGTCCTCCTAACTCCTCATATTTCTCAAGTTATGGGCCGGTGGAACTTGGGGTGAACAATTTCCCTAAAGCGGGCCTGCAGGCCTAGGGAGGAAAATTTTCCCCAACTCAGGCCTACGGACTTCAGAGAGAAAATTCACCTGGAGGAGAAAAGTGGATTTTCCCGGCAGAACAAGGAAGGAATTTAGAGCTTTTTCCCTTTTGGGACAAAGCAAATTTAACTACTCACACCTAAGGACCGACACCTAGGGATTTGGACCACGTGGAAGTTCTTTATTGGCAGTGGGTCAGCTGGTCAGCGGGAAACATGCTTTTATTCATGTGGGGGAAAGTTCAACTATTCAAAAGGAAGGGAAAATTTTTTTTGAAAGGAACCCGCGCCTCCGTCGACGCGAGAAGATGCCACATGTTAGCCAACCATTAGTTGTAGTTTGGCCGGACAGTGGGGAGAATATTGGAAATTTTGCCCAAAAGTTTTCTGAAGCGTTAAGGCTTAAAAAGATCTGCTCCTCCATCGATGCCTCGTGAAGGCACGTGGCAGAACCTAATTAACCTGTGGGTCAGTGGGGCTACTGGAAGGAAACTTATAAATATTTTCAAATTTATTTGTGAAAGTGCTTAAGATTAAAATCGAGTTGAGCCCCGCCGACACCCAATGGTGCCACGTGTCATTCAATGATTGGTCATGGGGTGGCGGCGCTGTGGAGGAAAAATTACCAAATTAACCTTTTGGACTTAGATCATTTTTGATGAAATGAAGGCTTGCGGATTAGCAAAGTGGTGGGAAACTTCATGCCTTTGTGCCTTTTGGACAAAAAGCAAAAAATGAAAGTTTTATCGGGCCAAGGGTTCGCCCAAGAATATTTTAATAATTAAATTTGACGGTTATAATATTTTTGAAGCCAAATGAAATAAAAAACTTCAGAAGGCCATAACTTTTGATTGGGAACTCGGTTTTTGGAAAACAAGGACTTTCTGGAAAGATCTCAACATCCTCTTTGCATAGCGATCATTGAGAATTTAATTTTGATAAATTTTAAAGGGTAAATTTTGAGAAAACGTCTTTCTGTCACTTAGAAAGTGAACTAGTATTCTAACTTGTAAATAATTGTTCAAATCCACCATTAATTATTTCTCCACATGTCAAACAAACATGGAGGATTTGACTTAGAATAATTTAGGATAGTTTTCAAGGGTTAAATTGTTTGATTCCTAATTTAATAGCAAAAATGACTGAGAAATTACATGAGCCCGATTTTGAAAGGTTCTATGAAAATTTCATAGGTATTTTAGTTTCTTTGGTATCGTTTTAATATTTCTTAACTTGTATTAATGTTTCAAATGTCTTTCCTATTCTGCAGGGTTGTTTTGTTGATTTGATAAAACATTTTCCAATTTTGAAACATCTGACAGAGATCTAATTCGAAAGAATCTATTTTCCATTAATCATCTTCTAAGTATTAGAAATCATTCCAGATCCAATCTAACTCATTAAGTTGATTCAAATCAACGTATTCAAATGCCAAATTACAATTCTGATTTTCAAAACTTTCATTTCTAAAGAACAAAGCATTATGACATTTCTTCATACATATTCTTTTTTTTCATCTTTCCAATAGAGATTTCAAATTACATTCAACAATCAGACTTCTAATGAAAGCAATATCATTTGAACAAAGTAACCACTTCTATTTATATAGACCAAATACAACTTTACAATCACAACTCTTTCTCATTACATTCCTTTTTACAACAAAATACAGAGTATATTTCTTTCACATTCAAAGGGGATTTATTTTCCAAAACATAGTAACTCTTCAAAAAAAATGTATATTAAATTGTCATCCACATCAAGTGGGAAAATGGTTTACAAAAGTAGTTTCGCAAGCAACTATCAACACTTTATCTTCTCCCTCAATTACAATATACAGAATACAATTTCTCACACATTTATTCAAAAACAAAGAAAAGAGTATATCTCTTTCACAATTCAATTTACAACTTTCATAACCCATACAAACCATCTTTCCATCACAAATAATATACAAGATCATCCACTTCAAGTGGAAAAGGTTACATTAAGAAATGATCTCAGCAAGGACTGTCAAACTGTCTTCTTTCACAGTTCCAGAATAGTAGTATGAATTTCCATCATTCTCCAATTTGGTCATAACAAAACAGGGAAAGGAAACACTCTCCACCCAACCAAGACATCCAATGAAAAGGGAGAAGCCATCCTTCTTCATTGTCCCCCAAGCCCCAACCACATTGCAATAAGAAAAATATTTCAACTCATGACAACAAAGGCTTCCACAAAATTAATCTTTCACATTCAACACACAATCTAAAACATAATGCAGTTTGTAACCACATGAAAACAACAAACAAAACTCAGGCTTCATCATGCAAGCCAAAGGAGTAATAACTATGGGGGAAGCTACTTATGCCTCCCAAAAGGGAAATGGGTATCACCACCTGAAATCAAACAAGCACAAAATATATATCATTTCAAATCCCTAACATGCCCTTATGCCTCCCCCTAGTACCCCTTATTCCTCACATTTACCTTATGCCTCCCCAACCTCTTATGGCACCCCATAACGAGTAAAGAAATGCAAGCTATTTCTTTGTAAGGTGGAACATCCAAATGAATATAATATAATTTCAAAATCATCAATATATATGAATCACAATAACATCTAGACAATCAACAATATCACTTACAATTTCATCAGCAACAATATAATCATCAATTTTAAATTCAATTTTCTCGATCTACTCAATATATTTAAATATCACATGTCCTAACAATCATATATATATAATCATGTCCAATTAACATGTCAACATATATATATAAATGTCTCTAACAGTCATCATGCATCATATATGAATCAGAGTCAACAATAATCCATGATCTAACATCTAACACCATACTAAATCAAAACTATAATAATGTTTATGCTAATATAGTCAACAATTTCATGAATCAATATCATAAGTGTAAGAAGGGAAGTGGGCACTACATCCCCCTCTTCTTAGACT
Source organism: Taxus chinensis (assembly GCA_019776745.2). Classification (NCBI taxonomy): domain Eukaryota; kingdom Viridiplantae; phylum Streptophyta; class Pinopsida; order Cupressales; family Taxaceae; genus Taxus; species Taxus chinensis. The sequence goes on from CM034150.1 coordinate 666,231,644, forward strand.
CAGATTCCTGCTATAGAAGTCACTGGAAATAAGAGATAGAAACAAATGCAATAGAAAAAGGATCACTCCACTATGAAATTTCTTGCTTCAAAGTGTAAAGGTGAATCAGCTAAGAACCTAAGTTTGGTCCAATGATAATTCAGCAAGAAGAAGGGATATTGCAAGGGATGAGTTCTGAATTTTTTGCATACAAGGCTACGAACACTTAAATCTAGAGAGTAAAATAACGCTATCAACCAAGATACCCCACATAACAATATAACATGAAGAGTTCAAAAGAGTCTTAAGAGTAACCACCAAGTAGAGGAATAATAAGGATAATTCCATGAGTTTGAGAATGACCACATAGTTTCCCAAGGAATACAACATACTACAATAATAAAAAGTTAAGGTTTCTGCTAAGTTTAAGCCCTAATTTCATGGTTCATTGTTTAAACAAGGCTAGCAAAAAAAAACTATGACCAAATTTGCACGAGGAACAAGTCTACTCAAGGTCCCACGATATGAGGATCACACTAGGATGAGGTTAATCAACAAGGACACCTAAATCAGAAAAACATCTTAAATCAAGGAACTATTCAAGGAAAGTACTTCTATAACTCAAGAGGGTACAATTAACTATTCATGGTAATACAAGTGAAGTCAGACCACATGTTTTCCTATAGTTTGATTTTTACACTTTTGTTGTAAGAATCGAACACACCATACCAAAAAAATCTAAAGAAGTAAACCGTTTAGCAAAAGAATATATATATATAATAATATATATATATCCCCTAGAAACTAACATATCAATTCAAGTACCATACATTATAGTAAAAATGGGATTTATTTATCTTATTTCCTACTCAATCTTGAAATAACCATAAAGAGAGCACAAGAAACACCAAGAACCACTCAATGTCACTAGGGAGAAGAACAAGTAACATTGGGTCCAACTACAATCCAAGGGTGCATCGTATCAAAAGTGAATAACATCATCTTGCACTTTCCATCCTAATGGAAAAGGGGCAACAATAACAAGGTGACCTAAGAAAATATGAAGAAAAGAAGACTCCCCAAAGTTATTTTATATCCTTAACATATGTTGCCTTAAAATTACAATAACTTAGGTCTCGAAGGACAAGACAACATGCAAGGAGGTTCAACTTCTTAAACAACATATTAGTCTCAATCCAAAAGGACCACAACTCACACTCGTCAAGCTACGGGATGATAAGGGTATGATGACACAAAACTCCCACAAGAAAGGCACATACATCTATGAATAAGAAAGTACTAAGCAACTAGAACACATTTCTATCCACCAGGTGTTTCACAATTTCAGGTAGGTGACAGAACTACAGGTTCAACTAAACATTGCACTCAATACACATAAATCTTACTTATTTTATAACTCAACTAATTAAGTCAAAATTTATAGTTTCATTTTCTAATCACATTCCTTTAATATTTTTCTTAATTAAAATATTCCTTTTTATTCTAATATCACATGTTTGCATTTATAAGGAGCACCACTAAGGTGGCCATGATATCTCACCATTCTATAAAGGCAGAAAAAGATAAAAAGTATTTATTTTACTCCTAGGGGAGGTAGATGGAAATTTTTTTTCCCTTTCTGTTCTTCTACATGGTTTTTATTTCTTCTATTAATCTACCAAGGATTAAAGCAAGGACCATTTTCTCTTTCAATGTTCCAGTTTATTTATTAAGCTTCAAGGCCAAATCTCCTCAATTATAGTGTTATGATGTTTGGGTGAGTCAATTTGTCAACAAAATTTAATGAGAAGGAAGGGTAAACATATCACACTATTACTTTTATGGGAGAGAGAGGTAAATCAACACACCACATTTTTAATTCTAAGGAAACAAGGGACATTCAACATAGAAAACACATTATTAATTTGTAAGAACTAGGAAACAATCAACCAACATGGATCACAACAATATTTCAAGAGTTTTCCACTAATTACAAGTATCATAAAACATTCCTAGTGGGTTTCTACAAGTTCTCAAAGGAAGTTACAAGGAAGACCCATTAAGGAAGCATAATTACTTTTACTGATCTACTAGGGTTTAACAATGTTTGTTGTTTTGGTGAAAACATTTTTACTCACATGATAAGACAAGGAAAGTTTTCAAATTTACACCCATATTACCACAGGATACCACCAACCAAGCAATCAAAATGAAAAGTAAGGATTTTAACTATAAGAACACCACATACTCACTAGAAAGCATCAATTGTAAGCAGCCAATCAACTATCTATTCAATACGGCTTTATGACCAAGAGTTACAGTTTTGCAAGAATAATCCCATTATAAGATACCATTGAGATTAATTCATCAAGGTATAATTACACTAACATCACTAGTGGCATGGTCCAAAAGACTCAAGGCATCCATAAGTGTCTCCACATAATTTAAAATTAATAGGTCATAGAGTGTTATTCATAGTAACTAAAAAATATTTAAGGAAAGGGTAGACTTATTTATAGGTCAAGAAGGCAACCAAACACACTTAATTTACACACACAATACTCGAATGGGATTAATTCTAACCATAATTATCAAGATGCATAAAATCCTCAAGTCACTACTTTATATAATGAAATAAGGAAATCCTGATAAAACTTAGCATGCCATCGAAAATAAGCCACTACTAGACACACACTTTTCTACTAACATCCAGAGCCAACCAAAAGCAATCCGATCCTAACATAATTCATCAGCCCACAATTAAACACCTCTACTCTGATGAGGTTCAAGATCTTACCAGACTGTAAGAGAATCACTACCACCTCTAACAGACTTCCAACTAGAACTCCCAACACAATGAGCTATCTATCTAGCAAGGTCAAGCAATGAAAAAGTCACTCTAATATCCTAGACACCCTCAAGGTTCCGTGCATCCAAAACCAAGGCATAGCTTTAAGAACCTAAGAGGACATTCAAGACACCCAGGGTGTACCCCCATACGATGAAATGTCACAATACAAAAATCATAGAATGAGCTCATCATCATGCAAGAAGGAAACCACGTAACATTTAGCTAAGTAGCCAACAACATAATGAGCTCTGAGTCACCAATCAAAATAAAATCTAATAAATGTCGAAAATCAAGGAAAGTGGCTAAGTAGCCATATTGCAAAGTATGAAAATTCTCGTAAAAAATAAAATAAATAAAAGAGCCTCAGAGCTTCTCAAATCAATCATAAAATAAGATGTTGGTCCTTGATAAAATAACACAATATTACGAATGTAAAACACAAAATTTAACACCACATTCACTTCGTAGCCCTTCATGGCCGCCAATAGGGGTACTCTACCTCGAGGTTAGTTCCAAGACACATACACAGGATTGGGTCCTAAACGACACCTAGACTTAATGTCCACTCTCCCATACGGGTAACAAAATGGAAAATTGACAACCAGACCCTCTTTCATAACCACTGAAGGAAGGAAGCTCTAAACAACTTTTAATTAACTCTTCCCGACCCAGAACACAACCACTATTGTCCAACCACAAGAATCACACCATACAACTTATCATTCCAACAAATTTAATAAGGAAGGGTCTCAAAAGGTCTTAACACATCATACAATTAAATCAAGATTTAGGACTTGTAAAAACAACACATTTTCAAAGGGGAACCAAGTTTCCACTACACTAGAAGTTCACAAACATCAATTTAATTTGACATTCTTAGTTATATGGGTTTAGAAAAAATGCCACTAAGCAAGCACAACAACTCAAACAACTTGTTATTTTATTATGATTTTAATTCTGGCAGTTCAAATGAACAGAGTAATGTAATATTTCTTCACACGTATTTCTTCTTTTTTTCATTTTTCAAACAAGGTTTTTTTCTAGATTTAAAAGTGTGCTAGGTTTACAGTTCATGTCTCAAGTTTTTCTAGTGTGCCCAAAGGTCCAAGATTTTGAACCCACAACTTTGATACCAAGTGTAACGCCCTCTAAAATCTCCCTCTTGAGACCCATGAACAACCTAGGTTTAGTTACAAAATTATGGAATAATTTTTTTTAAAGTGTTAACAACCAAAGTCTCAAGGACAATTAAATTCAACTGATAACTTTTCCCATTATAATAATTATTGATTCCACATTATAAAGCAACAAGTGTAATAAGTCCACACCTAGCTCAAATCTCCTTAGGGATTAATTTAATCAATGATTACATTGACATTTTAGCTAAATATTCCCTGATTAAAATTTTAGGGTTAAGGGACCAAAACAATTAAATACCCAAGGTATTTAATTCCGCAAGATCTAAGACAAGAGAAAAGTTTAATTATAGTGGGGGAAAAGAATACATATTAAAATCATCAGAGTAAATTCTTACTTACCCACTCCCAGAACTCGAGTTAAAGATTCAATTTGATTTTTCCCATGATTAATACAATTAAAACTTCCTAAAAACATTCCCATTAGATAGGGAATTTCCTCACCTTTCCGGTGATATAAAGAAGTCCTCCTAACTCCTCATATTTCTCAAGTTATGGGACGGCGGAACTTGGGGTGAACATTTTCCCAAAAGTGGCCTGCGGGCCTGGGGAGGAAAATTTTCCCCAACTCAGGCCTATGGACTTAGAGAGAAAATTCACCCAGAGGAGAAAAGTAGAACGGCGGTGCCGGCAGAGGGGAAGGCATTTAGCATTTTTTCCCTTTTGGGACAAAGTGAATTTTATACCCACACCTCCGTCGATGCCCAGGGAGACCACGTGGCAGCTCCTTATTGGTTGCGGGTCAGCAGGTCGGTGGGGAACATTAGGAAAATTTGACTATTCAAAAGGAAGGGAAAAAAGGTCAAAAGGAACCTGCACCTCCTCGACGCAAGAAGATGTCACATGTCAGCCAACCAGTTAGCTGCGGGTTGGTGGGACAGCGGGGATAATTTGGAAATTTTTCCCAAAAGTTTTCTGAAGCGTAAGGCTTAAAAAGATCTGCTCCTCCATTGACGCCTCGTGAAGCCACATGACAACACCTGATTACCTGCGGGCTTAAAGGGCTGCGGGGAAAACTTACAAATTTTTCCAAATTTATTTGTGAAAGTGCTTAAGGTTAAAATTGATCTGAGCCCTGCCGATGCCCAACAAAGGCACATGTCATTCAATGATTGGCCGGGGAGGCGGGGTTGCAGAGGAAAAATTTCCAAATTAACCTTTTGGACTTAGATCATTTTTGATAAAATGAAGGCTTGCGGATTAGCAGAGCGGTGGAAAACTTCATGAATTTGCACCTTTTGGACAAAAAGAAAAAAAAGAAATTTTTAGCCCTACGGGTCCGCCCAAGAATATTTTAATAATTAAATTTGACAGTTATAATATTTTTGAAGCCAAATGAAATAAAAACTTCTGAAGGCCATAAATTTTGATTGGGAACTCAGTTTTTTGGAAAACGAGGACTTTCTGGAAATCTCTCGATGTCCTCTTTGCACGGAGATATTAAGAATTTAATTTTGATAAATTTTAAAGTGTCAATTTTGAGAAAACGTCTTTCTGTCACTTAGAAAGTGAACTGGTATTCTAACTTGCAAATAATTGTTCAAATCCGCCATTAATTATTTCTCCACATGTCAAACAGACATGGAGGATTTCACTTGGAATAATTTAGGATAGTTTTCAAGGGTTAAATCATTTGATTGAAGATCAATTCAAATTTTCCCAATTTAACAGCAAAAATGACTGAGAAATTCCTTGAGCCTGATTTTGAAAGGTTCTATGAAAATTTCTTAAGTATTATAGTTTGTTTGGGATTGTTTTGATCTTTCTTAGCTTGTATTAATGTTTCAAATGTCTTTCCTAGTCTGTAGGGTCATTCTATGCATTTGATAAAACATTTGCCAGTTTTGAAACATCTAACAAAGATCTAATTCAAAAGAATCTATTTTCCATTTATCATCTTCTAAGTATTAGAAATCATTCCAGATCCAATCTAACTCATTAAGTTGATTCAAATCAACGTATTCAAATGCCAAATTATAATTCTGATTTTCAAAACTTTCATTTCTAAAGAACAGAGCATTATGACATTTCTTCATACATATTCTTTTTTTTCATCTTTCCAACAGACATTTCAAATTACATTCAACAATCAGACTTCCAATGAAAGCAATATCATTTGAACAAAGTAACCACTTCTATTTATATAGATCAAATACAACTTTACAATCACAACTCTTTCTCATTACATTCCTTTTTACAACAGAATACATATTATATTTCTTTCACATTCAAAGGGGATTTATTTTCCAAAACATAGTAACTCTTCAACACAAAATGTATATTAAATTTTCATCCACATCAAGTGGGGAAATGGTTTACAAAAGTAGTTTCGCAAGGGACTGTCAGAACTTTATCTTCTCCCTCAATTACAATATACAGAATACAATTTCTTCCACATTTATTCAAAAATAGAGAACAGAGTATATCTCTTTCACAATTCAATTTACAACTTTCATAACCCATACAGACCATATTTCCATCACAAATAATATACAAGATCATCCACTTCAAGTGGGAAAAGGTTACATTAAGAAATGATCTCAACAAGGACTGTCAAACTATCTTCTTTCTCAGTTCCAGAACAGCACTATGAATTTCCATCATTCTCCAATTTGGTCACAATAGAACAGGGAAAAGGCAATGCTCTCCACCCAACCAAGACATCCAATGAAAAGGGAGAAACCATCCTTCTTCATTGGCCCTTGAGCCCCAACCACATTGCAATAAGAAATGTTTTTCAACTCATGGCAACAACAGGCTTCCACAACACAAAATCAATCTTTCAAATTCAAACACTTAGTCCAAAACATAATACAGTTTGTAACCACATGAAAACAACAAACAAAACTCAAGCTTCATCATGCAAGCCAAAGGAGCAAGAACTATGGGGGAAGCTACTTATGCCTCCCAAAGGGGAAATGGGTATCACCACCTGAAATCAAACCACCAAAATATATATCATTTCAAATCCCTGACATGCCCTTATGCCTCCCCCTAGTACCCCTTATTCCTCACATTTCCTTATGCCTCCCCAACCTCTTATGGCACCCCATAATGAGTAAAGAAATGCAAGCTATTTCTTTGTAAGGTGGAACCCAAATCCCAACTCCCTCCACACTTATACCTCCCCAAAGCACTTATGCCTCCCCACAAGAATCCCCATAGTCTTCTCCTACACCATACCTAGGCCATCTACCCAACCAGCCAATAAGCAATATCAAAACATCCACAACATTTACATATGCATAAATAAGAGAAGAGCATTTTAAAGAGCCAAGCTCCTACCTCTCCATGATGGAGTTTGTTCCAAAGTTCCAAACAACAAGCTTTTCCAATGTAAAACAAGTCCAAGATCAATAATACACAAGCATTCAATCATCTCCAATTTCTCCAAAAATTGCAAGAGCTCCCAAAACCAAAAGAAGTCTCCCAAAATGAAGCAATGCAAGGTGAAGTAACCCCCAAAACAAGCCAAGGAATTCGAATATATAGAAGAGGAAAGAGAAGAGGATGAGGTGGATCCATGTGGGATGCCACATCACACATCCTCAACTCCAACTCATAAGTCAACTTCAATCTCCAAGGCACAATAAATAAGTAGGTGAATAAATGACAGTTTACTTACACACTCCAAAACAAGCCCACACCCCAAAGGACTGAAATTAAAAGCATGTAAGAAAAGTGCAATAAAAACATTCAACTTGACTTACAAAAATGAATAAAGAAGGGCTAAATTTAACTCTCCAACCATAGGTAAGGTTGGTATATAAATTTAAGAGGCATGGACAAGTTTAACTTGTCCCACAAGTCTCCAAAATCAGCCTCCAAGGACAATTTCGAATTTCAAAGAAGATGGAGTGTTTCATACTCAAAATAAAATCAACTTACACATCACTTACACATTTCTTACAACACTTTAATTTTAGGCCAACAACTCTAATAATTACTTTCTTATGTCCCAATTTGATTAATTAATTTTTAACAATATGATTACTCACATTAATTAACACACCATTTAATAAATAAGGAAAGGGGTCAAAGCACCACAAAATAAACACATGCAACATTAAACCAAGGAAAATAAATAAAAGAAACATAAAACCCCTTGGTCACATTTGAAGGTGATCCCCCCATGGGAATCCCTAACAACTATCAAACACACACAAACAAATAAAGTTGCCATGGTGACCTTGTTGAATTCATCTAGAATTCCAAGTGGTTGGTCTCCAATCCCCCTGATGTGTGTTGTGATATTTTAACCTGCAAAACACAAATACCTCCTTTGGCCTCATGGCCATATCAGAACATCTAAATGAATATAATATAATTTCAAAATCATCAATATATATATATGAATCACAACAACATCCAGACAATCAACAATATCACTTACAATTTCATCAGCAACTATATAATCATCAATTTTAAATTCAATTTTCTCAGTCTACTCAATATATCCAAATATCACATGTCCTAACAACATCCATAAATATATACATAACCATGTCCAACAACATGTCAACATCTATATAAAATGTCTCTAACAATCATCATGCATCATATATGAATCAAGAGTCAACAATAATCCATGATCTGACATCTAACACCATACTAAATCAAAACTATAATAATGTCCATAATATAGTCAATAGTATCATGATCAATATCAAAAGTGTCGAAAGGAAGTGGAAACTACAGGTTGCAAGTAATTTTTCATAGATAAAAACTAGAGGTATTTGGAGGAAAACTTTCATTTCTCCACCCAGGCCCGAACGACAAACCCAAACCAAATCGAACTTTTAACTTTCAAAAACAATCTAAAGTTGCAAAAAGGGTATGCAGTGGTACTATAGGGGTGACAAAAAATATATGAAAAAACATGTGGGGTCATTGCAAGCTTTGAAATAGCACTCCACATGATAAGAAACACATTCAAAAATTGAATTTCCTGTTTCGAGGTCTGGTGGGGTGTTTTAAATGTCATTGAAATTTGTGTTTATTAAATTTTGTAAGGTAAACAACAAAGTAGTTTTAAACTAGAAAATAAGTTTGATTTGTCACTCAGGTGGTTTCCGTTATCCATTATGGTTGTCCAAGTTATCCAAACCTCGATAGAGGTACAATTGGAAAATGAGTTTGTGCTTAAACATTTTTTAGTTGTGTTGAAAGAAGGGAAATTTCATTGTTTTTTGTTACAGTTCATTTTAATTACCCAATACCATTTTCTTCCTGTGTTTTTTGATTTTGATATCATTGTAAAAAGCAAAACTAGAATACGAAGCTTGTGAAAGATAGGGAAGAGAAAACCATGCCTGGATGAGCTTGCAAGTGAGAAAAGAGGAGTTGAAGCTACAATACATCTGTTAATTGCTTCCATGCCTATGCAAATTTATTTTAGGGCATTCAAAAATAAAACCTCTGATACAACCTAGTTCCAAAGAGCTAATTGCTTCCATGCCTGCACAAATGCCTTTCAGGGCATTCACAACTACAACCTCTGATAGAACCTGGTTCCAAAGATCTCTCTCTCTAACACAATTCCAGATTAAGGCGGTAAGGGTGAATACATCCATCAGGTGCCCTTTTTCAACAAACCCACTTTGTAAAAATTACTAGAACCATTGTCATTCATGAGAGCACATTTCATTCAAGCATTTTGTCAAATAGTTTACATACATTCCATATACTACCACATATTTCGTTTACATCGACTCTAAAGGTTTTATATTTACCACAGGATGGGAGTAAGCTATAAAATTTTTTAGTGGTTGGTTTAACGCATATATTTTTCCTTCAGTGGAAAGCATTTAAATCCTTTTTCAAAAAATCCATTTTTTCAGGTCTGCAAACATTGCATTCTATGAGGTTGCACCTCTATTGACACCTTTAATCAAATAATTCCAATGAAATTTGTTTCCAAACTCAATCCTTTTTCAAACAGAGCACATGTCAAAGGAAAGCTTCCACCACAAATTTAATTGGCACTTAGTTGATTAAGTTTAAAACTATCCTCATGCTTGATGTTGTGTCTCCATTCTCCTTGTACATGTCTGCCACAACACTTAAGAAGCAACATTTGAAAAAAATCCCTTCCATAATGCTTTGGTGGATCACCATACCCAATCCAAAGGATCTCATTTTGGCACAGGTGGAAAGAGGATGCTGGGAGAGGGTATGGTGCCATGTTTAACACTTGTAAATTACATTTGCATAAATTTTCCAATGCCTATACAAAAAAACCATTTTAACACAAGTAGGGGGGTGTGTTGGCAAATGGTTACATGTGAGATTGAATTTATACCTGTCAATTGCACTTTACTTGAAATTTTATGGCTCCTTTTCAAAAACTTTGTTTTGTGTCTATCCTCCATCTGCTGCAATCCACGAGAACACATTGTCTAGGTATTTCCCACACAATTCACATGCCTAAACAATGTTTCATCATTATCCAAACATGTCTATCAGCGCACTTACAAATAAATCCCCTGGCACAGATCTTCTTCAAATGCTTTGGTGGATGCCCATACCTATTTCAAAGCTTCCATTGGCACACAGGATGAGAGGATGTTGGTCATATGTTGACACGGCTAGGCAATATGCTGGCGAGGATGACCTACTAAGCTTGGAGCACCTGGGAGGATATTGGCATAGGATGAGGAGTGACATTCACACATGTCAACCACATTTTTTTGACTTTGCAAGATCCCACACCTCATCAACAAATGCATTTTGTGTAGTTTCAGCAAATATACTAGCATACTAAGCTACCCTGCTCCAGTTCTCACATCCTAGTGCCACTCATACCAACATGAGAATCCCCAAAAGAAAAACCTAAAAAAACATGAAACTTTACCTTAATATTCCTTATTTCTCCCCTGTTGGGCTCTTCACCCATTTTCTTTTATTTATAATTACCCTTATTTTATTTTATTTACTTTACCATTTAACATTAGTTATTACTATTTTTTATAACCCCTCATGTAATAAGGCTATAATCGAAGGATATTATAGTTTTCTCCAAACTTATTTATTATCACGTAATCTCTCATTTCAAATTTAGAAGGATCGTCTTTATTATTTTTTTGTAAAACAACTTGATTTGATCAATGTTTAATGCTACTATAATATTTCAAACTCAAAAATCTAAACATGATTTCAAGTTGAATGAATAGCATAAGAAAATGATGACACCTCACCATTTGGAGACACAGAACCACTTCATAGTGTTTAGTTGGTTTGTCCGTGGAGTAACATTTACAATGCTCATTACCTCTATTTTTTTTTTATTATTTTTTTCAACTTAACCAGATTTAAGCACAACATGAAGAAAAGGGAATTCAGCCTTACCACGACCAATTCGATCTTTCACAAATGGAGTCAACAAGGTGGAAATGGGAGTGGCATTACATAGGTGAGGTCATAGATCTTAGGTGTCATTAGGAGTTTTTATGATGCTTGATAGATTTCGGCATAGAATTTGTCAATTGCATCAGTGTGATCATACATGAGTTACATTCCATTTGTAGATCGTAATTCATTTCTCCCTTGTGGAGGTATGATGGGGTTTTGCATTGGGAGTTACATGTCACTCCTATTTGTACTTTTGTTTTGATCTATGAGAATGAGCATACCTTTTTTGTGTATGTACAATTTAGTGGAGGTTAATTACTTTCTTACTACTTGGAGCTACGTCATTGGTTCCATTCGAGTGCAACTTGGTTTAAATGTACGCGTATTTGGACTTGATCCTCATTCTCACATTCTCTCATAGACACTATTGGCACATTAACTCCCCTACTAGGGTCATCAACACCTTATTATGGAGTTGATGTGGGGGGACCACAAATGAATAGAAGAATACGTACAAACACCTCTTCTTGAACACTCCAATGACTCCAAAGGCTTTGGTAGGTCATGACAAGTACAACTCCTATGTTTGTAGATCGTAAGTACGCAATTACAACTCCTATGTTTGTAGATCATAAGTACCCTAATATTCCAAGTGTAGACTCCGAAGAAAACAAATAGGAGCAACTTCAAAACCTTCTAAACTTTAAGGACATATTAGCGAGCACTCACAAACCAAATTAATGATGGATAAGACATAGAATGACCACTCTTCTTTAAAAAAAGAAGAAAATCATATAACACTATGCGCTAGCCGAAAACATTAACCATGAACGATACCATTAACTAAGAAAACTTTCCTATCCAAAACCATCACGTCACACACCCCAGGTATGAAAAGACGTAAAAGAAAACCTTACGCTTCTTGATAGGACCAGGACAATAGCAAAAGAACAAAAAGTGGGGCTACGACTGTAATCAAAGTTTAATGCATGTCGACCATATTGTGTCCTGAATTCATAGCAGCAGCAGCAGCAAACAAAGGGACGTCGATTTTGCAATATTTAAACCATTTTTCTTCATTTTTCTAATACGTTGTTAAATATTATCTTGGTACAGGAGCCGAATCTTTGTTGACCGTAATCGCTGCTGCCAGCTTCGTTCCCAAAAGATTCCTTTGTTTGATAGCACACAACATTATTCAGAATATAATATACCCAAGGTCGTATTAACTGATACAGAACTTAGAAGAAATAAACAGATAGAGAGAAGACTAGTAGTATTTAATTATATAATACTTTTACAGTTTAAGACTGATAATTACACCGAACTACGTCATTGCCTACGAGCCTAATTTCATATAGAAGACTACAAATTGAAAAATCCTCAGTGATTATTAATACTACCTCTATGTTTGTGTTAAAAATAAAAACAAGCAATATAAATTTATTCCTGTCGAACGACATCTCCACGAGTAAAAACAATGATCCAAACTTGCCCATAAGATGTCTCAATTGTACAGTAATTGTAATAATTAAAAATGAAATGAAAGTGATTTGAGTTGGTTTAATGATAAAGATTTTGTACACTTCAAATATAATTTGATTTTTTTTTAATTTTTTTTTTGAATAGTTATTCACAAACTCCAAATCAAATTGTTTCCTTCCCTTTTTATCTCTCTTCCTTTAACAATAATAACTTGTAAACTCAAATTACTAGTGATTTATTTGAGTTTACAAGTGACTATTGTTAAAGAAAGAGATAAAAATGAAAAGAAAAGATCTATTACTGTCACCCACAGTTATCAAATATTGTAGATTTTGACAGAATTTCCATTTTTTTAACGTTTTCCCTCCTTCCACTGTATCAAACTTCGAAAATTTCGGGATTTAGCAGTTTAAAATATAGAAAAAGCAAAAACCCAAACCTGCACTGTAAATAATAAAAAATTCACCAAATCTATTTCCAAAAAGTTAAAACCTGCAGCTGAAAATAATAAAAAATTCACCAAATCTATTTTTGAACTGATGTTATTATATTTATAATAGCCGTTTAATATTAATTATTAAAATTACCATATTTTATATATATACAATTTACAATATTTTTTTCCGTATTTATCATATTTTTTTTTATGGACCGTTTTTTTTCCATATTTTTGTGTCTACCATTTAATACTCTCCGTACGAAAGTTGCTACTATGCTGTCACCACTCTATACCAATAATTATTGTTACCTCTCTATACTCAAAAAGATTTACATTCCACAACGGGACTTAACTCACTGAGAGTTCATATTTAAAATCTGTTTTGTAATCTTTTCCATATGACAAGAATGTCTTTTACCATACCCATCTCCTTCCTACTACATGATGTTATTGAATTTAAAACATTTCAAAAAAGGGAAATGTGAAAAATGCAGCCCCATACATTTTCTTCTCTGTAAAACTTCGTAACAACTACCGAACATCACAAAGTCTTCTACTCTAGAGACCGTGAAGTAACAAGGTGGAGAAGTGCTTCAATGTTCATTCCTCAAATCAATATGGTAATCATTACCCAACAGCTAGCTGTGCAATGATTAAAATCAATTCGTGGGTTTTTTAGCTAAGGTTTTGCACTGATGCAGAGCACGAATGTGCAGGCCGAGTCCAAGGAATTCTTCGACGATTCCCAACGCAAATCTGGGCTGAATGAGTTGGAAGGCTTTGTAGACTGGAGAGGAAGACCTGCCAATCTTCATGGAGGAGTGCGCTCAACCCTTTTTATCTATGGTATGTCTACTTCACTGATCAGAAGTTAACCATTAATTATAAGATACTCATTTCAACCAAAATGATACTAGAAGTGTTGAATGGGTTGCAGTAACGGAGGCACTAGAAAACTTATCTTTCATATCGATGCCATTAAACCCTGTGACATATCTCACCGGATTTATGCATATGAAAATCGCTGAAGCAGCTAACACATTGACAAATTTTATGGGGACTTCTCTCCTGTTGACGCTGGCGGGGAGGATACCTTTCGGACACTTACTTTACCAGATTTCAAACAATTGTTTTTTCTGCTTTCGTAGAGTTTGCTGTGAGTTCCGTTTTATATCCTTGTTTTTCAATATGAATAGATTCATATATCTAGCTAACATTTTGCAAAATCTATAATCCTATCTGAGGATTCTATTGTTTTTACTGAATTGCAGGGATACATTGTATTATTAATACAAGCGCACTATGAGTCACTAAAACCTCCACCCTGCAACCAATTTGATCATAGTACAGTCTGTGTGAAAGTTAGTGTTAGTGCAAAATCACAGCACCCCTGGATGTTGATCAGATTTCTAGTTTGATCATACTAGCATCCAGTGTAATTGCACAACATGGAATCCTCTCTCCAAGTGTGGGACTTGCAAATATGAGAAAGGAATCTCCAGATTAGAGGCTGGTTCCTGCTCCTAAACTACCTGCCACAAGCTATTCCAGTGCAGGCAAGCTAATCTAATCCTAATCTAACCACCAAGGAGACAGGGAGAGAGAGAAGAGAAAAAGAACAAAAATCCTACACTAAAATGGTGATACACCAGAGAAGGAGAATGTCGAACATCTATCAAAACTGCCATGGGATACAAGGAGAGGTGAGCAATGGGAAGGATGGACAGATGCATCACAAACCCAAGGATAGATTTCACACAAAAAATGTCCCAAAACTCAATGAACACATCTCCAGACCTGTAATGAACATTAGAACATGCGCAAATACCTGCAATGAAGAGAGGCAAGAAGGAAACAAGCAAAATAATGAGCAAGGATGGATAGATGCATCACGAAACACATGTTTTTTGTTGCTTTAGAAGTTTGCACAGAACATCATTTCAATGGTAAAAGGCAAAAACATTCCATTACAGAGCAGGGGAGGAGGTTCAAACTCCATTTTCAACCCTGGAGAAGAAAAGAAGGGAGGGCAGAGTTGAAAAGATGAACCACCTTTAGAAAGAAGCCCCTCCTTACAATTTATAGGAAGAAAAAGAGAGGGAGAGAGAGAGGAATTCAAAATCTGCCCCAAACACTTCTAGGTTACATTTAACTCATCTCATCTATGGTGGTATGTGAGAACCCTAGCAGAAGAGGTGAACTATATTCTACATTTAAGCTGGTTGTTGAAATGTCATTTCTAGCCATTATCACGTGCCAGAGGTGTTTCTTGATTTTATCTCTAAAAACTGAACCAAAATTCAAGATTGATCCCGAAATCGTATAGAGAATTTCACCATCTTTCCATTGATATAAAGAACGCAAAAATATGAGCTCTGGATCGAAAGTTATGGCAATTTGAAGATTTAGGGAAAAAAACAGGCCAAAACGGATCGGCAGGAAAATATTTGAATTTTTTCTGCACTCTACCACTTGGCTAACACGTGTTGGACTCTGATTCATCCATGGGCTCATCCTTTGAAAAAAAAATTCAGGCCCTTCCTTAGTTTCCTTCCACTTGGACACGTGGCACTATTCTATTGGCTCGGGCCTGAGGGGCGCACTTTTCCCTTTGAAAATTTGGCATTTTTCACTTTGGGAAATTTTCCCATTTCTCCCCCGCACTCCGCCACTCAAGTGACACATGGCATGATTTCATTGGATGCAGGCCCTTCCTGACCATTTCCCTTTTCTGACACGTGGCACGCTCTGATTCGTTGGCGGCTCTTTTGGCTTTCTGCGTCCCTCGTGTACCTTTGGCCCGGATGTCCCGACCGTCTGGGACAAATACCTCCGAACCACCCGATTCAGGCTTCCTTGTTCCTCTTTGCAGTGAAGACACGTGGCGAGATTCCATTCGCTCTCGGCTCCTTTGGCTTTTTGCGTCCTCCGCATACTTTTGGCCCAAATGTCCTCGGATGAAAGTCTCTTGTTTCGGTCAAATCAGCCGGTTCGCATCCTCCACGTACTTTTGGCCCAGATGTCCCAAACTGTCTGGGACAAAAAGCTTCGAACCACCCGAAATGGACTGACTTGCACCAAACCGGCTGATCTGCGTCCTCCACATACTTTTGGCCTAGATGTCCCAAACCGCACGAAACAAGACTTAGGCAATTTTCTTCATTTTTTCAGTCAGTTCGGTTCTTCACGTCCCACGCGTCCCGATGTCCCAACTGTCCCAAGTTCTATGCAGACCGCTTGGCGGTTTTTCGGCCGATTCATGCCCCGATCTCCCAACTGTCCCAAGGACCACCGCCTAGACTATTTTTTTTGCCCCGGACTTAGCTGATTTTCTCTGTATTTCGGCACTAAGCTTCATTTTTGCAATTTCTTCTATTTACTCTAACTCGTTGGGATTTCTTCTTGTATGGGAGAGTTAGAGAGAAGCTGAGGGACCCCAAAAAACATGATTTTGGGCCTTGAATCAATCTACTTGCTCAGGACTGAATAATCTGATGCATGTTATCAAAATTACCTTGGGGGGAATTTTGGATAACAGTTTTGGCGACTCAGTGGGGTCATCTGCCTACTAGATGAAGTTTCCTGAAGCATCCATTAGGGCATGGAGTCATGAGTTGTAACCTGCAACTGATCTGAAATTTGAAAACTTCCTCTCTAAGCCACTTGGAAACCCAATGAAATGGAGTCATTCTCACCAAAATGCCATTGAAATGGACTGTGCAAGAGCAAAACCAGCACCACAAAAACTATGTATAGAACTGAAAATCATACATGTTCCAAATGGAACATGCAGAGTGTGCACAAGCACTTCTTCTGCTTAAAGCAAACCTACCTACTCTACTCTAACTGGAAGCAAAGGCAAGCTAAACAAACCCTGCAATTGGTTGTGAGAAATAGCTTCCCTTTCTCAAAAGTGGCAGCCATGCAATTGATTTGGCATTGAACATGGCTGATTGGATGAATGGAAAATCAAAAAGAAGCTGGTCTTCCACCCAAATCATCAAGGTATCAGCTGAAGGAAAATTCAATACCTCTTTTAGTTGCTCTGCATTTGGATTGAAGAGGTATGACAGCTGATCCTTGGTACTTTGTAGCTCACCCTCATGCTCAGAAGCAAGCATGACTGGTTGTGACTTCTCCTTTGGCTCCAATGAAGCCAAATACCTGATTGGGCAAGGTCTGATCCGTTTGATATGCCCATAGCTCTTATTTTCAACTCCAAAAATGGAGTCTTCTTGTAGACCTTCTTGAATGGATGGTGTGGAAGAAATGGCGAAATCCCTCTGTCCTTTCTCTTCCTCCAATGAAGAACATGAAAGATTAAAATCTTCCAATCTTGGTTCCAAAGAGCTGCTATAAGATGCAGGCTGCTGCAAATGAATGTTCTCCTTCATGACATCAGACTCAAGTGTTTGGAATGTGGATGATGAAAGAGAGGATGGTGGAAACTCAACCGGCTCTTCTCCATCAAAACAGTCCTCCAAATCTGACAGATAAACTGCCTCATGGCTGTCCTGCTGCAAATGTTCAACCTCTCTCCATGGCATTCTCTTGATCTACAACTTGATCACCATGGTTTCTTTCATCCTCCAGCATTGATTTTGAGGGGTCAAACTCTTCTTCAGTACTAGAACTTGAGAGAGATAAAGTAGAGAGAAGAACTAAAGGTTCTCCTGTAGCCTGCTTTGTGCTCAAAGCCCTTGGATCTGCAATTTTCTCCTCCACAACTAGAATGTGCTCCTCTTCTTTTGGATTTGGAGTAGCTTCTCCTTTCTCCGATGTTTGAAGACAATCTTGCTCTTGATTGAACTCTTCCTCCAGCATGAAGTTTTTCAAGTCAAACTCTTCAATCAGCTGCTCTAGAGGACAAGTTAGGACTGCAAGATCTTCTTCTGAGCTTTCTTCCTTTATGGCTGATTGTGCAACTTGAATTGAATCAGCATTCCCTTCAAATAGAGTGCCAACATGGACACTACTTTCTGAGAAAATTGATTGCTGATCTGCTTCTTCTTTTTGCTCTTCTTCTGCTGCCACAAAATCAGTCTTAACCACCATTTGTTCAACCTTAGCCTCTTCTGTAGGTTTAACCATCAAGGGGATCTTTGTCATCCCAAATTTGGCAGACCAAACCCTCAAGTTGTCTATCATTTATTTTCTGTTGGGCTCCTCTTCTTGTTGTCCTTCATGGCAAATTTTTGCAATTTCTTCTTCCCCACATGGAATTGGGAATGCAAGAGGAGGGATGGGTTGTAACTCAATTGATTTGGCAATTTTTTGTGGTGGTAGAGGAGGTGAAACCTCTTGTTTCTTTGGAGGAGGGGGTATTTCTTTTAGCTCTTGTGGAGGGGATGATTGTTTGGAAGGAAAAAGGAAGGGAGAATTGAGGTGTGGTGGAAGACTGAGAGGTGGAGACATGGGATCAACATTTGGGATAGAAGATGGAGAGTTTAAAACTTGACACTGCTGAGATAAAATAGATTGGGAAAGAGGAAAAATAAAGGCATGAGATGGCGTGCTTACCTGTTGACAAGGTTGCTAAATACTCCTCTCATACACCTCTATTTCTTCAATCCACTTTGCAAGCAATGGCAGCGTTGCAATCATGAAGTCAAGCTTCTCCTGAGGGCTGAAGTGTCTTGGAAAAGGGTCTCCCCATGGACAGGGTGATCCACAACCGATTCCAAATGCTTTCATTTGTGCTTGAGCCCTGGACTGCACCATCTTTACCTCCATATTTTGGATTTTCTCCAACAGACCAGCATCTTGTATCTGATGGTCTTCATTATATGCATACTCTTGCTCTTGGAAAGCTTCATAGCCAAACTGATTTTGGCATTGCTGCTCATATGGGTATGTATGCTGATTTTGAATTTGTTCAAAATGCTGATTTGGAGGATTTAAAAAACATGTCGGAGGTGGGAAACATTGCTGCTGTTGTAAATGTGAGTTCCATGATGGAAATGAAGTCATGATTGCAAAACTTCATGGAATGGAAAAGAATGAAAGGGATGGAAAGAAGGATGGATGGGAATGGATGAAAAACAGGTCTGCAACTTTAGAAATGGGTTGCTGATCAGATGGAGTTGCTAGATGTGTTTGCAAGTGCCTCCAAAGGCTAAAATCTTCACAGGAACACACCAACCTACAAAAGATGAAGTGGAAGACCTCTAAGGTCCCACCAGGCATGCCAAAAACTGTTGATGCAGAATCACAGCACCCCTGGATGCTGATCAAATTTCTAGTTTGATCATTCAAAGCATCCAGTGTGATTGCACAACATTGAATCCTCTCTCCAAGTGTGGGACTTGTAAATATGAGAGAGGAATCTCTAGATTAGAGGCTAGTTCCTCCTCCTAAACTACCTGCCACAAGCTATTCCAGTGTAAGAAAGCTAATCTAATCCTAATCTAACCACAAAGGAGATAGGGAGAGAGAGAGAAGAGAAAAAGAACAAAAAGCCTACACTAAAACGGTGATACACCAGAGAAGGAGAATGTCGAACATCTATCAAAACTGCCATGGGATAAAGAGAGGTGAGCAATGGGAAGGATGGACAGATGCATCACAAACCCAAGGATAGATTTCACACAGAAAATGTCCCAAAACTCCATGAACATAGCTCCACACCTGTAATGAACATTAGAACATGCGCACATACCTGTAATGAAGAGAGGCAAGAAGGAAACAAGCAAAAGAATGAGCAAGGATGGACAGATGCATCACGAAACACATTTTTGTTGCTTCAGAAGTTTGTACAGAACATCATTTTATGGTAAAAGGCAAAAAACACCATTACAGAGCAGGGGAGGAGGTTCAAACTCCATTTTCAACCCTGGAGAAGAAAGGAAGGGAGGGCAGAGCTAAGAAAGATGAACCACCTTTAGAAAGAAGCCCCTCCTTACAATTTATAGGAAGAAAAAGAGAGGGAGAAGAGAGGAATTCGAAATCTACTCCAACCACTTCTAGGTTGCATTTAACTCATCTTATTATGGCGGTAGGTGAGAACCCTAGCAGAAGCGGCAAACTGTATTCTACATTTAAGCTGGTTGTTTTTTTTTATTAAGGGCAAATAGTTTTGAAGGGAATATACCCTGTGTACAAAAGGGCTCAAAAGCCAGATAATAAACATGATAAAAGTAGCCCAGAGAAGGGCAAAACAATCAACTAAGAGAGGCTCAGCAGCCAGATATTGAAATAAAGGTGAAGAGTGGATCTAAACGTACAGAGATCCAGAGCAAAGGAGACAAGTTTGAGAAGAAACCAAAAGAGAAACAAAATATAGAGCTCCATCAAAAAACAGCTCTAGAACCGCCCAATGACAGCCAGATCATAGCCAAAAACCAGTAGCACATCAGCCCGATTTAAGCTGGTTGTTGAAACATCATTTCTGGCCATTATCACGTGCCAGAGATGTTCCTTGATTTTCTCTCTCCAAACTGAACCAAAATTCAAGATTGACCCTAGAATCGTGTAGAGAATTTCACCAAATTTTCATTGATATAAAGAACGCGAAAATCTGAGCTCTGGATCGAAAGTTATGGTGATCTGAAGATTTACGGCAAAAAATAGGCCAAAATGGATCGGCGGGAAAATATTTAAATTTTTCCGCACTCTGCCACTTGGCTGACACGTGTCGGGCTCTGATTCATCCATGGGCTCATCCTTTGAAAATTTCTTTTGGGCCCTTCCTTAATTTCTTGAGACTTAGACACATGGCACTATTCTATTGGCTCGGGCCTGAGGGGCGCACTTTGCCCTTCGAAAATCTAGCATTTTTCACTTTTGGAAAATTTTCCCATTTCTCCTCCATGCTCCACCACTCAAGTGACACATGGCATGATTTCATTAGATACGGGCCCTTCCTGACCATTTCCCTTTTCTGACACGTGGCACGCTTTGATTCGTTGGCGGATCTTTCGGTTTTCCGCGTCCCTCGCGTACCTTTAGCCTGGATGTCCCAGAGCGTCTGGGACAAATACCTCTGAACCGCCCAATTCGGGATTTCTTGTTCCTGTTTGAGGTGAAGACATGTGGTGAGATTCCATTCGCTCTCGTCTCCTTCGGCTTTTCGCGTCCTCCACGTACTTTTTGTCCAAATGTCTGGGACGAAAGTCTCTTGTTTCGGCCGAATCGGCCGGTTCGCATCCTCCGCGTACTTTTGGCCCGGATGTCCCAAACTATCTGGGACAAAACGCTCCGAACAGCCCGAAATGGACTGACTTGCGCCAAATCGGCCGATCCACGTCCTCCACATACTTTTGGCCCGGATGTCCCAAACCGCGTGAAACAAGACTTAGGTAATTTTCTTCATTTTTTTCGGCCGGTTCGGCTCTTCGCGTCCCACGCGTCCCGATGTCCCAACTGTCCCAAGTGCTGTGCAGACCACCTAGCGGCTTTTCAGCTGATTCGTGCCCCGACGTCCCAACTGTCCCAAGGACCGCCTGAACTAGGACTTAGCCAATTTTCTCTGTATTTTGGCACCAAGCTTGGTTTTTGCAATTTCTTCTATTTACTCTAACTCGTTGGGATTTCTTCTTGTATTGGAGAGTTAGAGAGAAGCCGAGGGGACCCCAAAAAACATGATTTTGGGCCTTGAATCAATCTACTTACTCGGGACTGAATAATCCGATGCATGTTATCAAAATTACCCTGGGGTGAATTTTGGATAACAGTTAGAGGAGCAGAAAATGGGATGTTATTCACTGGGTTGTATCTGGTTGCTATTGGAAATGGAGGCATCAAGGCTACTCTGCTACCTTTCGGTGCAGACCAATTGTATGCTAAAGATCCCATACAAAGAAGAAAGATTTCCAGCTACTTCAACATGTTTGTCCTGAGCCTCAACATTGGAGAAGGTATTGCAGTGACAGTGGTGGTATGGGTTCAAAACAATAAGGGATGGGATGCAGGTTTTGGGATTTCAGCCGGAGCCATTTTCCTTGCAAACATATGCATTGTGGCTGGACTTACAACTTATCGTAACAGAACTTCAGGAAGCAGTCCTTTAACTCGTATTATGCAGGTATGCTTTATAGGATGCAATTTTACTCCCCTATACCCATTGCACTGTTGTAATTTACACATAATCTACACTATTTTTTGGTAGGTTGGGTCTGTCAATGGTTAAACACCTTGCATATTTACTATTTTTTTAAGTAATAATTTATGTTAACTCATGGGGAGTCTACATAAATATAATGCATCTCTTCAAGAAGGCATTAATCTATTAAACTACCATTAGGAGGTGAATGTCACCTGAAGGGTGATCAAATGTAGTCTCCAAACACTAACTCAACTTTAATTTACACGTAATAGATAAAATGTTTGTAAAGTTTATATTTCAATATACTAATTAGTTCTAATAAAATTTTCGATTATAAATCATATTTAATGACCTTCTTGGTGTGGAACTATAAATTGTAAATATTCTATCCTACTTTTAAACAAGGTTAATTTATTGCTTTGGAATTAGTGTATTTTTTTGTGTGTATTGATTATTCATTCAAGTTAGACTTTTATCTGTGCATATTCTATATGTTATTCGATCTGTGATTTGTTTTTTTAGTCTATTATAACTTTTGACTTCTTCAACCTTGTGCGTTTCCCGTCCCCTTTGTGTAATGTCTTTGATTGTGCTTATATGTTTCTCTCATTTCCTATGTTTCCCTGGTATTTTGGAAATAACCATTTGTGTACTACTATGAAAATGATTATTACTTAAATAATTTTTGCTTTTGTGGTTTTTTTGTTCATTGATTTTGAATTTCTTTAAGGATGTCGGCTATTTCACTTGTTGTGTGTCAGGTCTCCTACTCATTGTTTATCAATTTGTGCACAAGTAAAATCCTAATTTAAATTCAAAAATTGTATAAAAAGATAAATGTATTAATAAAGATAAATGCTGCAGCTGTAAGATCAAAATTTGTTATTTTCGAACACATCAATTTTCCAAAAGGCTGAATTCAGACCTTTAGAAATCATTTTGCATTTAATAGTTATTGCCTATTTAAAAGTTTATGATGGGGACAGAATCACATAGTTTTCATTGTCTCTGTGGGTATTCTATATTCATACTTGTTTAAATGATGTAACTTTTCACAGAAGTCTTATGGATTGATAGTCATTGGATTCGACTAATCTTTATACCAAAGATCTCATTCATTTCCATAGATTCTCCACTATATCATTTATTATAGATTCAAGCTATCGAATCCGGAAAAAAATTAAACTAGCTTTGGGATTATACCAGGTATTTGTAGCTGCATTCCACAACCGAAAGCTTAGCACACCAGAAAATGTAGATGATCTTTACGAGTTGCATGACAAGGAAGCAGTTCTACATACTGAGAAGCTTCTGCACACAAACCAATTCAAGTCTGTGTAATCTCTACTATTAATCATTGATCCATTTTCCAACAAATTCTATTCATAGATTTTGAACATAACAGCAAAAAGCAGCATAGAGTTATTAGTGACAATTTCTTGTATGTAAAACACAGATTCTTAGACAAGGCAGCCATAATAAAAGAGAAATCCTCCCTAGATGAGAATAACAAGGAGATTAGCCCATGGCAGTTATGCAGCGTGAACCAAGTAGAAGAAATTAAAGTCCTGGCTCGAATGATGCCTATATTTGCATCCACGATAATGATAAACACATGTTTAGCACAACTTCAGACATTCTCAGTGTCTCAAGGCGTGACTATGGACAGAAGCATGGGAAAGAATTTCGAAATTCCAGCGGCTTCTCTGCCCATAATTGCAATATTGTTAGTAATTATTTTCACTCCGCTATATGACAAATTTTTCGTTCCTCTTGCACGAAGATTCACAGGCCATGAAACAGGGATCACTCACTTACAAAGAATTGGAGTGGGATTATTTTTGTCAAGTATATCAATGGGGATAGCTGCTGTTGTGGAAGTGAAGAGGAATAATGTGGCCAAAGACAATGGAATGGTGGATGCAATACCTTTGTTAATGCCGCCACTTCCAATCAGCGTATTCTGGTTGTTATTTCAATACGTTGTTTTTGGAATGGCAGAAATGTTCACATTTGCAGGGTTGATGGAGTTCTTCCACAGTGAAGCTCCGGCTGGAATGACGTCCATGGCCACTGCATTTTCATGGACGTCGTTGTCAATGGGTTACTTCCTCAGCAGCGTTTTAGTAGATATTGTGAACGCTGCAACTCGCAACATTACAAAGAGCAATGGTTGGCTTGCTGGGAACAATCTGAATCGGAACCATCTTAATTTATTTTACTGGTTGCTTTCTATACTTAACATGCTCAATTTTTTGAATTACCTCTTGTGGTCAAGGTGGTACAAGTACAAATACAGTCCATTAACGGTTGGACGTCAAGTTACATATGACCAGGCCTCTGGAGTTCATCTTACAACAGGCCTTCAGAAGTCAACATAAAGCTGGATTTTGAAGGATTTGTGGCCCTGTCCAAAGAATTTTCAAAAAAAAAAAAAGGCCTACTTATATTTCAAGATGTAAATCTCTACGAGTTTAAAAGTATTAAATCATATTCAGTCTAAATCACAAAGAACAGCCTGCTTGGAATACTTTGTCTATCAAGTTTTAACTACTCTTTTCGAACAAAACTAATTTATCTATATCCCAAGTAAACGTTCACTGAAACTTTCAAACATTTTTACATTTAAGGAAGAGCACCGTACTTACTGTAAACACTTAATTATTTTGTACTACCATAATTAGCAATTATGGTGTTAATGAATTGTAGAAATTAGGCAAATAAAATATCGAACAGCAGAAATAAATAAAGTATTCCAAACCCAACTCAGCACTTCTGTGCATATATATCTTCTTCCATGTTAGAGTTTCAGCTCAATACAATTGTGTGTAAAACACTTACAATTGTCTCCAATATATAGAGGGCTTTCATCTAACAATAGAAAACACAACTTCAAAAATTGAGCATCTTAAAAATAGAACTATCATCTACAGATAGTACATCCTTTTGTTCATGTAAACAAAGTTTTTTTTTTAATTTTCTTTTATACTAAAAATAGGAACATCTAATTAAAAATAACCTATGCATGAAAAACAAGTTACTTTTTGTTTTTCCTAATAATAGAAAAAGCATGTGTGGAGAAATTATCTATTTCCAACACTCCCCCTTAATTTCAAAATTCAAAATTTTTTATTCTAGTGCTAAGTGTATGTTTCCAGATTAATATATTTCTGATCACAAACTCTCAAACAATGTCATTTCCCAAAGTTTTCCTAAAGATGTGATCTTCGGATCTACAAAATTCAAGACGAATTTCACTTTTGTTAACCAACTCTGTATTGAAGTGATATCTCTTGTCTATATGTTTTTTCCTACTGAAACCATTCTGAATCAAATAAAAATCAATTCTGATGTACCATGCTCTAAGTGCTTGCTTGAGAGCATAGAGAGATTTTCTCAACCTATATATCTTTCTTTCATGGTATTCAATCTCATAACCTTCTGACTGATTCACATAAACTTCATTTTCAAGAAAACCATTCAAGAATGTTAATTTTTATTCATCTAATAAATAGGCCATTTGTTTTGAGTTGGAATTGCTATAACCATTCTTATCGTGTTCAAACATGCTATAAGTGAAAGTATTTTGTTGTACTCAACTTCATATTTATGTGAAAAATCTCTTGCAACCAGTCTTGCTTATGTTTATGTACTTTACGATTAGCATTGTACTTGGTCTTATAGACCCACTTCACTCCTATCATGTTCCTTCTTTCTGGAAGATCAACCAATTTCCATGTTTGATTCTTCTCTATGGCATTTATCTCATTATCCATAGCTTGAACCCAAAATTCATTGTTTATACCCTCTTCAAAGTATATTGGATATGTAGCTTGATAAAACAATGTAAAACCTGAAAAAGAATTAGTTGAATCAACATCATAAATCTCACTAAGATCTTTGTTTTCCTCTACAAAGGGCTATCTGATGATGAATTGTTTTGTACTAAAAAATTTGTTTTTGATGAAAAATCACAACACTCCCGGAATGGCCTCAGATCTAAGTGGGGCATCCGGTGTGATTTGCATAACATGGGACCATCTCTCAAGCTGTGGGACTTGCAAAATTGAGATGGACCTCCTGAGAAGGTCATTTTCATTTTCCTAATCCTAAACCTAAACTAATTCGAAGGAAGGAATGACGTCTAACTACACCTATCCTAACAATGCCAAAGAGGCAGAGAGAAATTGCATAAAGAGGGAAATCCTACACTATGAGGTGATAGCACCAAAAAAAGGGGAGTGCTGGTCACAATCTCAGCTACCTGAAGTGGAGAGAGGTGAGAAAAGGAGAGGGTGGACAAGATACACCACAGACCAGAGATGAAGTTCACATGGAACACCACTTCAACCCATTAAACACAACTCCCAAAACCTGCAATAGACATAATGAGAGGCGAGAAGAGACAATAAAATAAGTAAAGGATGGACAAATGCATCACGAAAAAGATTTTATTACTCTAAGAGTTCACACAGTACATCATCAGTGGGCAAGAGTTAAGGAAATGCCATTACAGAGCCAAGAGAGGAGGCTTAGACCCCACAATCTACCCTAGGGAGGAAAGAGAGAGGGGGAGGAGAGAAAAGATGACCAACCTTTTAAAATATGCCCCTCCTTTATAATATATAGAAGAATAAGAGAAGGAGAGAGGGAAAAAAAGAATGCTGCTTGAACCACCCCTGGAAGAGCATTGAATCCACCTACTCAATGATGGGATTTACTGTAAAACCCATGCCCTCGTGTGATATTCCTTACTAGACAAGAAAAGGGTCCCATTCTTCATCATGGCAGTAGGTGGGAGACTTGAAAACCTCAAAAATCACAGGCAGAAATATTAATGGTGGCAAGTGAATAGCAGGTGCTGGGAGCTTTCCAAAACATCCTTTCCCGCTCAAAACCGAGCTCCTGGTCGAAAGTTATGGCTTCCTGAAAGTCGAGGGTTGGGCACTTAACGCGGGCTCGCAATATGCGACTGATTTTTCCCATATAGGGTCCACATGGCAGCATCGCGCATGTTGAAGATTCACCCCCTCATCTCTCTCTTAAAGTTACGTCAGACTGACATGTGGAGGCTTCTGCATGCTCCTTTGTGTTTTACCTAAGTCTTTGTTATTGGAAAAGACACTCTGCCTGACCCGAGACACATGGAGAGCTGGCGCATGTCTAGGGACCACCTCTTGATTTTAACATTGAAGATGCGCTGAGGTGATGCATGGAGGCTTCCGTCGACCTGTCTTGAGCTTGGAATTTTAAACAACCGGTGTCCCCTTTTCAGACCTGGGACACGTGGAGGGATGGCATAATTTTGCGGTCTCTCTTTGGGCCGTGCCTTTTGAATTTGCGTCGATGAGGCACGTGCCACCTTCCGCAGGCCTTTTCTATATTTTTCTGTTTTGACTAAGTCCCTCTGTTTGGCGAAAGCTTTATGTCTAACCAGGGACACGTGGAGGATTCACGCTCATTTGATGACTCTATTTGGACTTGACCTTTGGAGGTGCATTTATTGGACACGTGGAGAGCTGGAACACATTTGGGACTTGCCTCAGGATTTTTCCTTTGAATACGCACCGAGATGACGCATGGAGGCTTTAGCTTTACTTGGATTCACATGGTTGGGCCTCCCTTTTTTACTCTTGGCGAGCCTCAGGACCTCCAAATTTTAACCTTTGCCAAGCTGACGCATGGAGGCTTTTGCTCACTCCTTTATACCGAGCTGCCCATTTAGGAACAACTGTTGATAGACACATGGAGATTCTGCGCATATTTTGAGACCTTGTTTGGACTTGGAGGGCACCGTTGAGACACATGGAGGCTTCTTAGCTCTCTTATACTTAGCTGATTTAACGAGTGAACATTATATTTCTCCATTTTTCTCCTATGTGATCTTCTGACATTGTCGGCCTCCTTCATTATCGAGCCTTACCCCTCAGATTTGGGATCGATTGTCAGATTTTAAATGTGGGCTCGCATGACTGAACCGACCCTTCCTATTTTTTTCTGAGCGGAGTCATTTTTGATAAAAAAATTCGGGGGGGTAAAATTGGGATAACTGTTGCTTCTAGTGATATTTATGGTGTCTTTTGCATGGTTTAAGATGATTGAAATCTTGGAGATCTCTTAGTTGTAGATGGAGGTATAGCTTGTGCTACAACTTGTGGTGGATGTCCAAGATTTGAAGAAGATACAATACCTTGTTGCTCTATATCCAACAAATATGCACTTTTATCCTTTCTTTTCTAACTTCCTTCTTAGCTCATTAGGAACATGTACATATGCCACACAACCAAATATTCTAAAGTGAGAAACATTGTGTTTCCAGTTAGTCCAAGCTTGTTGAGGAACCATGTTTCAAATGATTTTCGTTGGAAACTTGTTTAAAATGTAAACAGCAATTGCTACTCGCTTCTACTCAATAATCATTAGAAAGATGTTTTTCCTTCATCATACTTCTCGCTATCTCGATGATAGTTCTATTATTTCTCTTTTTCACACCATTCTGTTGTGGTGTATACCTGGTAGTAAATTGCTTGTGTATACCATGATATTTGCAAAATAATAGAAAAGCGTTGGAAACATACTCACCTCCAATGTCTGTCCTCAGAACTTTGATGTAGTACCCACTTTTCTTTTCTACCAATGTGTAATGCCGCATTTGACAGTACCCCAGTCCTTGGTTCGATGACCCTGTTGATAAGCATGGAATGGTTGTGTGTGTTTTCTGATTGACCATTAGTTGACTTCAATCTTATCACAGGGAAGGATTAGTATCGTTCCTCCCTGTCTTGTCTCCTGTTGTCTTTATCGATGCTTCTAGTGGAGGGTCTCCATAGCACCCTTTACGATTACCCTATTTAAGGTAGATCATGTTCTCGAATCCTAGTACATGGCTAGAATGATGATTTGATGTTGTTAGAGCGTGTCCAATTAAAAGGAATATCCATAATAATTATTATTTTTAAATTGTCGATTTTGAATGCCGACCATTATGATTATAATTAATAACTATTTTAAGCTTTAAAATAATTATAATAATAATAATAATAATGATATTATTATTTAAATTTTTGATCAACGATTATATTGTATTATTATTTTATTGTCGAGTGTTATCAATTTTAGTATTAATGACTATCGTTAAGCCATTTTATTGTTTTGTTGTCCACTTCCCCAGACCAAGCCTCGATTCGGGCAAATGAAGAGGATACCCAGTGTGGCACAATGGTTGGTCATTTCCCTGTGTTGAGTTCAAAGCTTCAACCATAAATTTGTTTTCCCCATTTTTTGGATCCTCAGTTCTTTGAAATTAATGGCAAATTATCTTCTTGTTTGGCATGGGGTCTATTGGACTCCTTTTCTCCTTGTTTTTGGTCTTTATTGGCATAAAGTGGGTGGTTGGGAACCTCACCCATATCTTTCTCCCTGTAGGACACCCCTATCAAATTTTAATGCAATTAATTTCTCCCCCTCTTTGTATATCTCCCCTATTGGCCATTGGTTTTGCTTAGTGGGTTCATATTTTCAACCTTGTTTTTCTTTTAACCTATGGTGGTCTTGTCTTATGGTAACCTGCGCAATAGGATTGGTATTGGCTATGTTCCTTTTGGAAATGGGAGCTAAGAAGGTGGACACATGTTAGTTATAGTCAAGGGTGAACTAAGAAAAGCGTCGTTGGAGTTCCCTTGTGTGCATTTTTCTTGTAATCGTGGATTTTCTCCTTGTTGTGTGTGTTGTTTGCTATTCTTCTTGGGCACCTGTAACTGCAACATTTGAGAGAAGTCTTTTCTCTTGATGCTCAGATGGATGCTCTTACCCTGTTTCCAACCTATTTTTTATCTTTGGCTGCGTGTATGGTGGCATGGCCATTTTGTTTCTACAGGTCAGTTTGTTTTGTTGTTCCTTTTTTTTCTTATCTTGCAGTGGTGGTGTTCCCCCTTGATACCCCATTGCTTTGAGGAATTTTGTCACCTGTTGTTGCCTCGTGGATGCTTCCACACATTACATATGTGGCTTTAGAGGCAACTACTTCTACGTTTTCCAAAAATCTGATTTCCATTGTTCTTCATTAGATGTCCATACCCTTCTCTAACCATTCCATTTTGATCCAAGTTGGGAGGATGTTTGCAAGGTTATGGATTCTTTCTTTTACCTTGTCTCTATCGTGTTTCCTGGACTTTTTCAATAAGCTCATTTTGTGTATGTACTGTAGTCATGACAGTCTTTGAGACCACATTTATTTATGACTGATGTCGCTCATGGATTTATGAGTTCCCTTCCTGTTCCAACGTGGGAGTGAGTGTGGTTTTAGCACCTAACCAGTGGAAGAGATGAGATTCGACCTAAGAAGTGTTGTTGCAAGTCTGTGAACTAAAAATATGACTTGTAGAAGTTGGAGAATCAGGAAAATGAAACCTACCATTGCTACAATTGTTAAACTTTAAAAACATCATGAAATAGAACTTTCTTTTCCCCAAATTTGGTTTTTTTTTCCTGCTTTTGTTGAGCATTTTTTTCGTCTTGTGGGAAATATCTCCTTTCCTCCTGTAATCTTCTTTTTTTGGCTTTAATTGTTATCAGTGTTTAAAGTTGATAACATAGATCTATTTTCCTCCTGTGTTGGCTATTGTGTTTTCATGCTAAAGTAAATGACCTCCTACCATTATTAATTCCATTTCTGTGATTGAGTAACAAGGTTATTCAGTTGCAGGGATAATTTTAGCGGCGAATATTCGTAATATGGTGAAAATTTCATTTTAGGAAAATTTGAAAAGGTGAATTATTCGGAGTGGGTCGGCGTCCTGTTCGCCTAAAATATAAAGTATATTTTTTTTGGGGGGTCAGCTTCGCCTTCATTTAAAAACATCTCCTATAAAAACCTATGTGATTCGTCGGGTAGTATACCTCAAGTAGCTTACCAAATTACCAATACTGTGAAATTTGAACTCGCATAACCTTGAGCACCAGAGATTCATAATACTGTTATCCTGTGATTGTTGACGCGCGACAAATGCAGTGTTGACGCGCGACAAGGGCAATATTGACGCGCGACAGGCACTGTACTGACGCGCGACAAGTGCTGTACTGACGCACGACAAGAGCTGTACTGACGCACGACTTGGGCTAAGAAGTGACGTGTGATAGAGGAAGGGTTGACACATGACAGAGGAAGGTTTGACGCGTGACAAAGGAAGTGTTGACGCGTGACTTGGGCAGAGTTGACGCGCGACCTCAGACAGTTCACGCGCAACAAGACCTCAGAGACTGGACAGAGTCGCTTCTTGGTTCTTTTGCTGACGCATGACTCTTTTCAAAATAATGGAAGGTGCCAGCTCAAAGAATACGAATAACCTAAAAGTAAGTAAGAAATCTCAGAAATCACTCTTCAAGTATTTTGGAAACTCTGTGGATACAGATAATGTAAATACCAATCATATAGATGCCACCAAAAAGAATCAGAATACTGACTGTGTGGAAGGTATTATTGAGGTGGACATGCATTCTGCACAGTATCACAGTCAAACAAATGAAACCTACGATAATATGCCAGATCTTGAAGATATTGTTCCTGTTGGGGTGCAACCAGAAGTGCAGCTAGATATCACAGATACAAACACTCAGAAAAATGGAAGACATAAATCAATATCAAACTCTGGTCCAAGAAAGAGGAAACTAGGTGATTGCGATATTGCTCAAAATTCTACTCAAAAAAGTAAAGCATTGAAAACGAACAAGAATATGTGGACCATTGGCAGGACATACAAGTTTGATAGGACAGCTAAATTTCCATTTATTGAACCTGTACAATCATCTAATTCTGAAGAAATCCCATGTGAATGTACATGTACAATATGTACGTGGAAATTGGGAAAGCAACAAAAAATGCAACTGAAGCTGGACACAATAGAAAAACATTGTGGAAAACAATATTTAACTGTAACAGGGGCGGATGGCTAGAAAATCAAAACACATAGGTGGAAAACTGAAAAGGAGTGCATGCATGTCAGATACGCAGCGGAATATGAGGCAGAGTAGAAAAAACACAAACATCTGTCGGAAAAGGGAGGAACAATCACATCGCATATTGGTAAGATGAAAGAAACAAATCTACATGCAAAATTCATACAATTCTCTACTCTTTTTCAAATACTTAAAAAAGGAAGGGTGATGTCAGATTTCCTTGATTTCAAAGTTTTGTATCAATTTAACGGAATGCTGAATGTACCTCAGTCTCATTGGTTTGAGAGTGGTGGATGGGAAATGGCAAAATGCCTCTCGATGATAGAGAAGGAAGATTTGAAAGAGAATGTAAAAAAAGCAAACTTTATCTCTCTTTCAATTGATGAAGTGACAGCAGTCGACAACACCGCATGGGTATGTATCCACATATATACTTTAGAAAATCATATAAGGACTCCTCATCTGTTGGGTGTTATGAAAATGGTTGACAACTGCAATGCTGAAAACCTATATAAAATAGTTGTTTCTCATTTGAAAGATGTTGCTGGTATGACTGATTATGAAATTGCTACGAAGTTGGTATGCGTTGGAGCAGATGGTGCATCTATCATGCAGGGTCACCGAACAGGGCTGTGTGTTAGATTACAAACAACAGTGGCCCCATATATGCTACCAATTCACTGTATGGCTCACAGAATGAATTTAGTGTATAAAATGGTAAGCAACCACGAAAATGTTGCTAAATTAGAAGACCTCATAAGAGAACTTCATGCCTATATGTCAAGCAGCCCAAAGCGTTTTCTCGAGTTCCAAAAATTTGCAATTGGAATTACAGACGGCAAAAAACTTCTGAAGGATGTGGAGACTAGATGGATCTCTTTGTATGAACCAGCATGCAGAGTTCGTGAGGAGTATCTTTCATTGGTTGGTTTCATGCACAAATACCGTCATGAAGTTGATAGGGCAAGGGACCTGTTGTTCCGCTTAACTGATTTGGAGACATTGCTTACATTGGTTGGTATTCTTCCAATGTTAAAGGAGATCAATACACTGATGAAGCATGCACAGGGAAAATTGATCTATATTGTGGATTTTATACGGATGAGGAAAATGGTATGTCAAAGTCTTGATATATTGTATTGTTCCCAGGATAGTTTTGATGCACCTGTTTTTGAAAATTGGAGAGATTTATTAGATCTTAAAAATCCTAACACCTTTTTGAGATTTAATATCCACGATCACCTATGCATCTCGGTTAATGGGAGGGAAATACCAATGCACATTTTGCAAAGATGTCAAGATATTACGAGATTGGAACGAGAAGATGTTCCTGTGACACGTAATTTGTTTGAGTCTGTGATAGTTGAAACAAGAATAAAGCTTAAAAAAATTTCAGAAACCTTGTCATCAGAAATTAGGGAACGTTTCTGTAAAGATAAAATTCTGGAAGCCATGGGTGTTATGAATCCAAATTTTTGGAATACAGAAGGTGGCCATGCAGACTTTGTCAGTAAGCATTTCCATAAATCAATGGGTACAATAATGGAACAATTTACAAAGACGTCAGAGCTCAAGGGTACGGAAATCAAAGGTATACTGAATGCCGATTTATTAAAGTTTCAATCAACAAATTTTACAACAACAATGAGGAACCAATATAAGAATTTAGATCAACCTTCTGAAAGTGGTGCTATTACAAGGCTGTGCCGAGGAATCTATCAAAGTTCTATCTTACAAGAAGATATCAGTGAGTATTTCAGACTATATGAGTTATGCCAGACAATGATTTTGGGGTCTGTGGAGGATGAAATAGTTTTCAGTGCATTGTCATTTATAAAATCAAAACTGAGAAATAGGTTGGATAAAAATCTGGAAAGTTGCATGAGGTGTTACGTTTCACGATACTCCCTCGAAACCTTTCCGTTTGACAGAGCAATTGCGCACTGGAATTCCCTTTGCGAAAGAAGAGGTGTAAATAATACAGCTACAAGTACAAATATTCCCAACCTTGAGAGTGTAATTGGCTCTTCATCATATTCTACAGAAGACAAAATTGACTTTGATGAAGCTATTGATAATGGATTGTTTCAACTTTAAGTAGGTATCTTCTTTATCTATCTTTTATCTTTATCATTAAAGATGTTACAGGTCTATATACTAAAAATGTCAGGAAATTCACCCATCTATCTACTAATCCATTTCTCGTGTTGGATTTTTTTAAAACACAGATCTAGCTCATTACCAGTGGCAGTGATGATTTCAATTTTAAGCAGGTATCTTTTTCCCCTTAATCTTATTGTTTGTTACTATTCATTTTTTGACAGAGCAATTGCTCACTAGAATTCCCTTTGCGAAAAAAGAGGTGTAAATAATACAGCTACAAGTACAAATATCCCCAACCTTGAGAGTGTAATTGGCTCTTCATCACATTCTACAGAAGACAACATCAACTTTGATGAAGCTATTGATAATGGATTGTTTCAACTTTAAGTAGGTATCTTCTTTATCTATCTTTTATCTTTATCATTAAAGATGTTACAGGTCTATATACTAAAAATGTCAGGCAATTCACCCATCTATCTACTAATCCATTTCTTGTGTTGGATTTTTTTAAAACAAAGATCTATCTCATTACCAGTGGCAGTTATGATTTCAACTTTAAGCAAGTATCTTTTTCCCCTTAATCTTATTGTTTGTTACTATTCATTTTTTCAGCTCTGGTTATAATTAAAGATGTTACAGGTGTATGTATTTACATTTAGTTAAATACAAAAAATTTATTTTTTGAAAACGTGGGTTGACATCCGTCCGAGGAAGCTGTTACTTCTCGGGACTGACAATGTCAGGCAACTCACCCATCTATCTACTAATCCATTTTTTGTGTTGAATTTTATTAAGACAAAGATCTAGCACATTGCCGGTGATGATTTCAATTTTAAATAGGTATCTTCTTCAACATCATCTTATTGTTTGTTACTTTAGATTTTTTCAGCTCTTGTTATCATTTATTTAAAGATATTGTTGGTCTATATATTTAAAGATGTTGCTGGGACTTCTCAGGACTGACAATGTCAGGCAACTCACCCCTCTATCTACAATGTCAGGTAAAACAAAGATGTAGCACGTTACCCTTGATGATTTCACAGCAATCTTATACGCAAGAGGTAAGCTAAACCCTATCATATTTTCAATTATGTTTAATTTCTTACCAGTGATGATTCTTTCTTGATTTCTTAGAATTATATTTAATTTATTTTATATTAACTATTAAACAATACATTATACTATTATAAATATAAGTCCTGACACTCTTCCTAAAATTCCCTGCTTTGTCATAGATCCATCACTTCTTCGGATTTCTCCATGAAGTTATTAAAACTCAATTCTAATGCTATCTTCCAGATCCTATAGTCACCCACCCAAATCTACAATAATCACAACTATTTAAATTAACTTGACAGAGTCTTTATCTAATTAAAATCCTTTCTAGTAATAAAATTGACTCTACATAAACTATCCTGCAAATGTAGTGTGCCTTCTTCAAGGCTCTACATAAATACTTACACACACAGTTTACTATGATCTAGTTTGCAACCTTCAATATTTTCTTATACACTCAAAATTATTCCAACTTATAGCCTCCCAGTTCTAATCCACAATTATTCTTCACCCTTATCAAATATTAAAAAATGATCCAGTTCATCAACCTAGGAACTTGATCTATACAGACTAATCTTCATGATAAAAATCTTATATGTTTTACATTAAACTTCAAAATTCTATATTGAGCTTGACCTATCTTTTAATCACATGGTTATTCCAACTTTGGTTAATCTAGCCTCCATAGCCTCCATAATCTACTCTACACAAAAAAATATCCATGATAACAAAACCATATCTTTTAAACCAATTTCCCAAGCTCTAATTCTTATGGCCTGGAATTTAACTATTTCATAATTGGCTAATCTAGCCTCTAC
Source organism: Taxus chinensis (assembly GCA_019776745.2). Classification (NCBI taxonomy): domain Eukaryota; kingdom Viridiplantae; phylum Streptophyta; class Pinopsida; order Cupressales; family Taxaceae; genus Taxus; species Taxus chinensis. The sequence goes on from CM034150.1 coordinate 666,267,918, forward strand.
ATCAATGATTGTTTCCAGCAAAACGTTATTTTCTGACAAATGGTCTTGACTATTTTGGATGTCAAACAACCTCTCTAGTGAAAGATTATGCACTAATATAGAGGTGAATCTCTTTAAAATAGAATTTTCCTACACCATAAGTCTATTAAGAAGAAATCCTAAATAGTAAAGATCTGTTTCAAATCTTAGTTGCTATTTTTTCCCAAAGACATAATTTTCAAGATAATTAAAGTCCCACAAGATATTTAGGCACTAAATTTTACATTATACACATTAAATTGATCATCGTCTTTCATCATCATCTATCATTGATTATCAATTGTCATCATTGATCATCTACATCCACATACAATTCATGACAATGCAAGTAAACAAGAAACATACATATAATTCATGATAGTCACCATCTAATCACCATATAATTAAATTCAAATAGCATAGTACATACTCAATAGTAGAAGTTTTCAAATTCAATATTTAAAGTTTAGTCAATAATAAAAGTTTCTAATTTTGAAAACCCTCTTTTTCTTTAGAAAATTCTGCTCTGCTCTCTTCCCCAACGGCTTCTTCCACTCTGGCTGTACCTCTTTCCCCAACACCAAAAATAACCCCTGAACTTATAAGATCTTCTGCAGCACTGTCCAGATTTTTTATAATTCTTTCTTCTTTATTTGTTGCATCTCCATGCGACAGCAAATTTGGATCAGCAGCTGCTTTGGCTTTGAACAAGATGTCAGGGTCGAGACCATGCTCTTTAATTATCCACTTTAGTGTATTTTTTGTTTGTTAACCAAAACAATATTTTGCTTCAAATTTTTTGCTGCGGATAAGCTGTTCTTTGCTGTTTCCAAGTGAACTTGCAAAACCTTCTCCTGACTCTTCAAATTTTCATATTTCAACTGCACAAAAAGAGTAACGTCAATTCAAAATATTAATGTAAATTCAAAATTTCAACTTAACAAAAATGATTGTTTGAATGTAATAGTACTTACAACCGCTCTATCTCTTTTGGCATTTGCGATTGATACCAAATCCTTGTCCTTTGACCATTTGTTAAAATATGCCTGGGCCTCGGCACTAATATTTTCCAATTTGTTTAGTGCCTTATCTAAAATGCCATCTTTATAGTCGTTGTTAAACGTGATAGTCCCACATCTTACTTGGGTAAGTAAGGAATCCATCTTCGCAGGTTGATTCTGGACTGCAACGTATAAACTATCCTATTGCCAATAATTTTCATAACGAATAATAATCTCATTGATAAGAACTTTAGCCCTTCTCTCCCATTCTATAAGCTGTTGGATTTGAGGAATAATAAACTCACTGACATGGGATTGACAATCATTACCAATTAAGTTCTCCAAAGGAAAAGGTGGAAACTCTTCACTATCTGAATCTGATGCAGACGATCTTGCTGGAGAAGTGTGGGGGCTTTCACCAAGATCAACTGCTCCTTGTTTCTGTCTTTGGGTGGGCTGATCCTGTTTTTGAAAAAATAAATCAAGATTTAGATAAATAAATTTAAATCAGAATGTAATTAAAAATTGTAAAGCATATTAAAATTGAAATTTGAAGTATACCTGCTGGCCTTGAATCATCTCGCAGGTATCGAAAAAACCAGTTGGGTCATTGCTATCAATGCCCAAATAATCTTCATCTAAATTTATATTGTTCAAAACAGATATGCCCGTTGCGCTGGGCAAGCCACCAAGTGATAGAGTTGGAATTCGAAACGAGGAGTCAAGGTTTAGTGTCCCACTAGGGGCCGGAGCAAAACTCATGCGTTTACCAATGGTCTTTTTCACTGTTCCTCTGGTTGGCATTTTAAAAATTAATGGTTGAGTGGGTGTCGGTGCCGTGGTTTGACCATGACTGACATGTGCTGAAAAGTACAAGAAAAAATGAAAAATATTAAAACAATTCATAAAGCCAAAACTATGAAATTAAACGTTCTATAGAAAAGTTGTACCTTGTTGTCGAGGGGTTGTTTTTTTTCAGTGCTACAGGTGGCCTTGTAGGAGTTGTACTCAATGGCTGTTCAGAAGATATCAATGCATGCGACTGTATGGAGTGAGTTGGGGAAGAAGGTTCCATAGTCCCTGCAATTCATCACTATTAAATCTTGTCAATTCATTTGGTTAAAATTTAAATTGAAAAATAAATCTGCAACTTTGGAATTTGTAAATAATATATGAGAATGTATTACTTCTTTGGCGTTTAAACGAGTTCAAATTGTTGAGGGTTTGGAGAGAAATGAGCTTCCATTTCAGATTGGGAGTCCCCCGAAGCCTCCGTGTGTAGTTGGCCTCTTCCTCTCGACATCTTTTTTTTTTTGGGAATGGCTTCAAGATATCTTCTCTGCAAAACATTAAAATTTAAGTTTTAATAACTGTCCACTGTAATGAAGAAAATTGTAATACAATTACAAACTAAATAGTTTATACCTGTTGTTCTGCAAATGGAATTGAGAATTTCTTCAAAGCCTCATCAGAGCAAGTAGGAATTTGTTTATGTTTTAAATTTAAAAGTGCCTCATAGTAGAAGCCAAGGAGATAGTTTGTTGAATAAATGAAAGGTTTATCTGAGATTTTTGAATTTGATATGTCAGTTCTTATTTTTTTGGATAGAAATGTGCACCAATCAAATTTTCGTTCTGAGATAGTGGCACAAATGTATGCAATGGCCCAATTTGGTATATCTGTTTGGCGACCCTGCAAAACAATTATGGCTTGAAAAAAAACGTAATAAGTGTAGCAAGAAAGTGGTGTGCAATTGATTGTGTATCTACACCACGCCTGGATTTATTGACATGGGCTGCAAATGCGAAACAGTGAAAATTACTATAAATTTATAACAAAAAATTGTATCAGAATAAAAAACAGATTAAAAAATATGAATTAAAATGAATTATACTTACAATCAACATGGAAACCGTACGTTGATTCGAGAAATTTCTTGTCATCTTCCACGAGTGTTGCCTTGGTTGTCACAGTTGGTACATCTCTGATAGGAAGGCCCGTAAACCAATGTATGTCATTTGCTTCAATAGTGAATTGGAACATTTGGCCATCGTTCAAAGTAACATAAAATATACCGTCCTCGGAATTGTAGGATGACAGAAAGTAATTCAAAAGATCCGGATCTAATTCGAAATGGGGCATATTAACGAGCCCTGTAAATTCACACTCTTCCATTATAGCTTGATATTCTGAAGACATCTTTAAAGCCGTATGGATGTGAGAGCATAAGGGATTCCTTTAGGTTATCTTGGAAATTGATTGAGTTGGATTCTCTTCATTTTCTTGCTGAACTTGCAATTGGGAAGCATGTGAAGTCGACATTATAGTTGTAATTGCATCTTTGTCAAAGATTTACAGGCCAACAAGGGTATTTATAACCTAAATAGGGCGTCATTGTCCCCTATTGACGTGCGTCATTTGCTTCTAATGACGCACGTCAATAGAAGCCTGTGTCACACGTCATGTGTTTACAGTGTCGTGCGTCATTTGATTACAGTGTCACGCGTCAATACAAGACAGTGCCGCGCGTCATTTGTTTACAGTGTCACGCGTCAATACAAGACAGTGTCGTGCATCATTTGTTTACAGTGTCACGCGTCAATACAAGACAGTGTCACGCATCATTTGTTTACAGTGTCGCGCGTCAATAGGTGACAATGTTGCGCGTCAATTTAGATGACAATGTCGCGCGTCAATTTAGTAGCAAGTGTCGCGCGTCAATAGGAGGACAATGTCACATGCGTCAATCAGAGGGCCAATGTCGCGCGTCAATTGAGAGACAATGTCGCGCGTCAATAGACTGTAATGTCACGCGTCAATTAGTGACTGTGTCGCGCGTCAATACGAGAACTAGTGTCGCGTGTCAATCGAATCAACTGACGCGCGTCGTTATGATCTAGTGTCGTTCCAGTGTCGCACGTCATTAGGAGCTATTGTCGCGTTAGTGACGTGCGTCATTAAGGATTCCTGTTGTCACACGTCACTAATGGAGCCTTGAAAAACCAGGTGAAAATTTTGTTTTTGAATACTGTCAAATTCGTCTTTCGCTAAAAGTGGTTACGGGGATATTCGCCAAGTATTTTCCACCTTCAATTTTATAGGGGTGTCTTAAAATGAACCCTGTTACAGTTGTGGATATGTAGTACAAATTTTGTGTTGAAAGTCAAGCATGTTATAGCTATAAAGATGTAACTCTTGCATACGAGCTTACTATCTAGATGGGATTTTCTAAAAGGTATGTTCATGCAGCAGTTCCCATGGGCATATAGGGCAACATCAAAATCAGCAACATAGACTACTCCCCATTTCGAGTTGGGAGCTAAAATATGGCATTGATAGACAGTTAATCATCCTTATTGAGTTATGGCAATAATTACCCACTGTGAGATTTTATCTTTGAAGTGCCCAAGGATGGAGTGAAAGTGATTTAGTAAAAGAAAAGTTGGACCTCCATATCTTCATTTGCTTGGAGGAAATGACGGGAAATAGCGAATGATACAAGCTATAAGAAGAAAATTAAGCAGAAGGAATACTTTGTGATTCAAAAGATTCATTGGTTTTCATTTCATGTGAATGACTTGGTTCTAGTATATGATTCCAGATAAAAAAAGAAGGCAGCGAAAATTTCTTCTAAAATGGATGGGGCCCTACAAAATAGCAGTTGTGCATGAAAATGGTACATATCGACTGGAGGAATTGGATGGCACTCCCATTATGAAATGGGTCAACCATGATAAGTTAAAGATTTTCCAAGCACCATAATAGTCTACTCCAAGGACGGAGTAGAAGCTAGGAAGGGAGAAAATGTCGACATTAACATTTTCCTTCGTAATTTCTATTTTATTATGTATGTATTAGGAATAGGATGTTGTTAAGTATGATTAGTAGTGAGTCTGATAGAAGATAACGACACCGTCAGTACGGTGTCACCAATAAAGTAGAGTACGATAACAGTCAAAGTACAATAGGAATTTTGTGGTAAAAAGTAAATATTTGTCGTAAGTGGTCCGGTAATGTTAAAATGTCAAAGTTGGGGTAAATAGAGAAGTAGAGTCTACATGATTAGGAATTAGAAATAGTATATTTGTAATAAGGAAAAAGAGTGATGTCATAAATATTTTGTGTATTTTATTTGTGGAAAAGTCTAAAAAGGTGTAACCCATGTGAGATGATAAGGTTTATCTTATCTTAGAAGATAAGCCTACATGTAAAGGCAAGAGTTTAGGCATAGAATGTGATTGGCCGGAAGAGATTTTAATACATCCTATCTTAGATGTTTAAGGGTGGATAGGCCTGTGGTTCCTCCTAAATAAAGAGGCCACCCCCCTCATTTTAGAAATAGAGTATCGTAAGTAGTGCGTTAAATACCTTGTGATGATTTAAGTTTGTTGATTTGAATAGGAAGTTCTCAATCATTATAGGATAATGTGTTTATTCAATGGAATCTATTGTTACACTAGACTATTCTCCCATAAGTTATCAGTTGAAAATGGTCCCTTCTCAAGTGATTGTTAAAGTAACATTTCTTTTGAGACAGTACCTCATGGGTGAGATTGTATACAGATTTTATTGTTAGATTAGCAAGGTGGAAATTTTATCATAACTTAAGGATTTGTCAGGTATTTAGAGCTTCGATCCAATTCATTGGAATATCATTAGTCCTATGGTGATTCTTGTTAGATAATAACTGTATTGTTGCTTTGTGTAGTCTTAGATTGCTCAGTCCACGCAAACTGACTCAGGTTGTGCATTAGTTGCAGATGGCTAATACGAGTAGCACGAGAGAAAGACTTCCGGTAGAGATATTGCATCAAACTTAGTGTCGAAGATCTGGTGTATGAATACTTTTATGTTGTAATCCTCTTGAATTGGTTCTATGCCTAACTTAGCTGGAAACCATTCCCTTAGTTTTATGAACTCATGTGGAGTAATTTCGTCGTACACCATCTTGAGCATCTCATGACAATATTGTTGTAATCATGAAACATATAAAAGTTGATTACTGTATGGTCATTTGGGTGATTCTAGATGTATTGCAGTGCATGTCTAAGAATAGGAAAGCATGGTGATGACCAATGTTGAGGACTCTCTTGTTCCCTATTCATAGTTCCGTAGAGTTGGTCTGTCCCTATGGATACTGCATCATCTTGGAAAGAATTCATGAAACCATGTATAGTTTTCACATAATGAGTAGATGGTAAGCTCTTGCTCTCGTGATAAAATGTTGTGTTGTACGCCCCTTTTAAGACATAGTAACAATGTAATGGTCTACAGCTATGGTCAAGCATGGTTGGATGATCTTGATGAAGGATATAACAGAATATATGGCCTACATATATATGAATTTATTAATGCTCTATGATTAGTCTAGCTGATAACATTAAAATCCTATAAGAGGGTAAGTGCACCAAGTTGGGGAGCCAAAAAGTGGACAAAAATATGAAAATAGAATCAAAACGCATACACGTTATATTATAACGCGATCGCATATGTTCAATTATCGGGTTTGAGAATTACCAATCCAATAACGCATATATGTTGCATAACGTGTACACATTATGTCTACTATACAACATATATAAAAATGCCTGATTCTTTATCATTATATCTCCCTCAAACGTGAGTTTCAGATCTTAACCGTGCTCTTGAATTTTGTCATTCAGCTGGATCTCAATCTCAAATGATCGTCTCTATGGATCACTAGGAAGAATCTAAATCAATGATAGTTCCATTTGAGAAGAGGTAGGAATAACTCTTTTCTCAAAATCGCATTAAAATTTGGTAATCATAGAGTATAATTTGAATTGAATAAATATTTTTTATTGTTACAGTTTGAGGTCGAGGGAATCAACCAAAACCAAACCCTATTATTCATTTCATCCCTCCCAACCCTCCCACAATTGCTCAACATCCCCTGGGAAGTCAAGAAGATTTGGCAACCCAAATAGTTAAAAACAAAATTGAAATTGAGGATTTAATCAAAATAATGAGGGATTCACAATCTACAAACCCCCCCACCCCCTCCCCCCACACGCATGCCTCTCTTTCAAACACATTGGAGGCATTAATGGCTCAAGTTAACGTGGCAACGGGGTAAAGTGATTCATTGGAAATCTTACAGAGAGGGTTATAGGGTTTATTATTCCAACAAATTGGCATATGTGGATGTCAAGAAGAAATAAATTACAAAAGACCTCATATACACCTTATTCACGGACCCCCGCACTAATTTGTCTTATTACTATTTTCATGAAAACGGTTTCCCATCCATTGGTGCAATAATGAGTTTGATTAAAAATAATTTTTTGGACCGATGGTGGATGGGGTTTAATTTTCCACCTTGAAATAACAATGAGGTTCCACTATACTTTATGAGGAAAATTTATTGCCATTTTATCCTCAATGATATCCCAAATTATTTTAATTTTTGAGATTTCTAGGGCCGAGGAAAATGATCTACACAGGATCGACCAGGTGCACAATGTGTACCTATTCAACAGGGTAGAGTACCCTGCACAGAAGCCCCCTCACCTTGAGATTGTCCCTCCAAGTAGTGAAGTAGACAGTAGAGATTGATAAACTCCACACACTTCAACGAGCTATCTGCGACCCTTGTTTGACATATAAGGGATATTTCTTATCCAGATGCTCACGAAGGTACACAGAGTATTCCCTCAGGGAATAATAGCATGAAGCCACATCTTTGCTCATCATGTGGCAGCATATGTTTGGGGCCCGAGGAGGATGATACTTTTTTGCATACTAATTTTGGTGGAGTTGGCGCTGAGGAGTGCACACGATAATGCCACTATGTTAGATGTCCTTTTTGAGAGAGATATTTGGATTACAGTCCTCGAGTATCACCTTCGCAGGTATTTGTTATGTTTTATTATGTGTGTTACAAAAAGTATTAGAGTACTTAATTTACTTATATAAGTTAAATTTTTGAAATAATTGTATTTGTACATGTATATGCATTGATATTACACCGCCCAAGAGGGGTGTCTTCATCCCGACCACAGGCGACAAGCACCATGCATACACATATATTCATAGAGGTAATTTAGAATGTTAATTGTGTAAAATTTTCATATACATGTGTGTGTATATATATATATACATACATACATACATGCAAATATATATATATATATATATATATATATATATATATATATATTAGTTTTGAAGTCAAATATATGTATGTTCTTATATGTTCATCTAACTCACGCGATATACATGTTTGATAAATATGTTGACTTCACTAGACACCCTATCATCTCTGTGATGAGTAGAGAAAAGTGTTACCACTATAATTTCATCTACACAGAAACTCATTGAAGTATTCAAACAATATGTAAATTTTCGTTAAATTTCTTGTGTAATTCATATTATGTTAAATTACATGTTAATAATGTCCTCCATTTTAGAATTATTAAATTATGTTAATAATATCCCTTCATTTTGTATACACAAGAGTTACCTGCAACAAGTAGCAATCCTTGTTCATTTGATTCATAGGCATGGTGGGGTAAAGAACAATGGTTCTATATTGATAAAATTAGGTAAAATATTGTCATTATGTACATACATGTACTTAGTTCTATTTTGGCTAATTCTGATGTTATGATTTTGTGATCTTATATGTATGTAAGGAACTTAAACCCCCTCTATTTTCACTTTGAGGACATGGAATCCTCTATCTCATTGTCTTCATACCCCCATTTACACTCTATGAGCTCCTGATGACTCATCTGAGTGCATGAGATGCAGATTCGGGGTGATTGAGAGACTTGTGGTAAGTTTGTGTATTTTTGTAAATACTTTTATTCTAGCATGGTCTTAAATTCATGTTGAAAACATATATAAATTAAGTTTTGACAAAAAAACATTGTTTGCATTTACAGGTTCAACTACAAGCAAGTATTCAGCGGTAGAGGACTCGATAGCATGGGCTCAGACGATCCAAATTCATCTCATAGATCTCCATCTTCGTCTAAGGGAGGGAATTCTTCGAGAAAGGCCAAGAGTGGGATAGATTTTGATGATTAAGAAATATAGATATGTCTTACATGACATTTTTTTTGTATGCCTATGTGCATGGAATTGTATGTACGCCTATATGGCATTTAAACTTGATGGTGTATGACCTATTCAGGTATTTTTTATATTTATTATGCACATTAAGTTATTATTTGGAACTTAATATTTTTGTATGAGACATTACATTTATGAGATTATTTTCACATAAAACTAATATGATGTGCACTTGGCAATATTTAAGACATTATGGATTATTTTTTCATTTATTAGTGATGTACATGTACTAGCATTTTCAATGTATAATATGCATCAAAATTTGAAAAATAATATTTATATAATGTTTGTATATAAAGAGTCACCTAATATGAGTAATTATACATTCTATTTATCAATGTGTATATGTTTATTTACCCTACTTGCGCTTCTTCTTGCTTATGGTCTCTTTGTACTAGTTCCTATCTTATCATGCACTTACTACATTATTATATTCTTCTTAGTCTTATCCCCTGTTAAAACACCCGAGAGTCATCAAAATTTGATTCTTTTAATCTGTTGATATTTTGAGAATTTATCTCCATATGCATTACTCCAATGCTTGAGAATGTCTCCATATGCAATGAAATTCTTATTCAGACACTCAATGATTCTTGATTGTCTACTCCTGTCCAATTGGTGTTATTACCTTTAAATATGTAGGTATTTCAAGTTATGTAGAAATCACATCACACCCTTCACTAGACTTGATGACTACCCGTGTCCGTTTGAAGGCATTGTTGAAAGCATCCATGGGTTTATCATAGCATAAATTATCGATGAATGGAAGTTTACTAAGTTGTAGGCCAACTGACTCCCATTAAGAAATAAACAAGAAATATTTACTATGAAATTGATAACTCCCGTGTGTTCTTAGACATACCCCTATCAACTTTATTCTTAATCCAATCTAGCCATTCAGGGCTCTGAAGCGACTACGCCTGGATGAGGTATCCAGAAAGCATGGAGAGCATAGGGAACAAAAACAAAGACTCCACCAGTGTTCACCTAAACACCCCGACATTTTGGCATAGTTGGTTCAGTTCCATGAGCTTCCGTTTGCAAACTACAATGTTTGGCAGCCCTACACTGACTCAGACTCCAGTATTTCATGCCTTTGCAAGCAAGAGGACAGCAAGATAACTGAATGTATATGGATAAAACTATGATAGTATTTCATAGAGGGTCCCAACGTGGAGGTCTCGGATCTAACGAGACGTCTCTAGGTGCCACAGAGTCCGAGAAATCACCCATCGAAGACATAGCATGTTTTGGCCTCATTGTTCTTAAGGGACTACGCCTGGATGAGGTAGCCTGAAAGTGCGAGGAGCATAGGGAACAAAAAAAAATCCTCCACTAGCATTCACCTAGACACCCTGACATGTTGGCATAGTTGGTTTGGTCCCACAAGATACTGTTTGCAAAATACAATGTATCTAGTAGCCTTACACTGACTCAGACTGCACTATTTCTCACGTTTACAAACAATAGGACAACAAGAGAACTAGATGGAGATCGAGAAAACTACGAGAGGGTTTCAACATGGAGGTCTCAGATTTGACAAGATGTCTCTACGTGCCATGGAGTCTAAGAAATCACCTATCGAAGATATGGCATGTTTGGGCCTCAAGGCTCTTAAGGGACTATGCCTAGACGAGGTATCCTGAAAGCATGGGGAGCTTAGGGAATAAAAAAGAAGACTCCACTAGCATTCACCGGGCTACCCCAATGTGTTGGCATATTTGGTTTGGTCCTAAAAACTTCCATTTTTAAAATACATCTAGAAGCCTTATAATGACTCAGACTCCAGTATTTCGCGCCTTTACAAACAATAGGACAATGAGAGAACTGAATGGAGATGGATGAACCGCAATAGGATTTCGTAGAGGGACCCCAACATGGAGGTCTCAGATCTAACGAGATGTCTTTAGGAGCCACAAAGTATGATAAATCACCCGTCAAAGATATGGCTTGTTTTGGCCTCGGGGCTCTTAAGGGACTACGGCTGGACGAGGTAGCCCAAAAGCACAGGGAGCATAGAGAAAAAAAACAAATCCTTCAAAAGCACTCACCTGGCCACCCTGATGTGTTAGCATAGTTTGTTTGGTCCCACAAGCTACTGTTTACAAAATACAACATCTAGCAGCCTTACACTGACTTAGAGTGCACTATTTGGCATGTTTACAAACAATAGGACAATGAGAGAACCAAATGGAGATGGATAAAACAACAAGAAGATTTTGTAGAGGGCTTTAACATGGAGGTCTCGAATCTGACGAGATGTCTCTAGGTGCCATGGAGTCTGAGAAATCACCCATCGAAGATATGACATGTTTGGGCCTCAGGGCTCTTAAGGGACTACGCCCAGAGAGGTAGCCTAAAAGCATGGGGAGCATAGGGAACCAAAAAAAAGACTCTACTAGCATTCACCTAGGCACCCCAAAGTGTTTCTGTAGTTGGTTTTGTCCCACGAGCTCCCGTTTGCAAACTACAGCGCTACACTAACTTAGACTCCAGTATTTTGTGCCTTTACAAATAATAGGACAGTGAGAGAACCGAATGGAGATGGATAAAACCATGATAGCATTTCATAGAGGGCTCTGATCTGGAGGTATCAGATTTGATGAGACATCTCTAGGTGCCACGGATTCTGATAAATCACCAGTCAAAGATATAGCATGTTTTGGCCTCAAGGCTCTTAAAGGACTATGCCCATATGAGGTAGCCCGAAAGCACGGGTGGAGGAAACCACCAATGTTCAATGATCTTTCCACAAGATGCAACTGTGTATACTATGAACTTAGTTTTGTTGGGGAGACCACCAATGTTTCAACTGTTCATTTTGAAAGAATGAATTTCTTCAATTAAATAGAGAATGAAGAGCTTGAATTTTTTTGGACATTACAAAAGTTTGTTTATGCCCAAAAATAATCTGACGGCCATATAAATTTTCATTCTTCAACTTTAGATGACAATGAACATCGTGAAGAAAAACAATTAGGTGAAGATGTCACTATGTCCCTTAAGAGCCCTGAGGCCAAAACATGCTATATCTTCAACGGGTGATTTCTCAAACTCCGTTGTACCTAGAGACATCTTGTCATATCCAAGACCTCCTCATTGGGGCCCTCTACAAAATCCTCTCACAGTTTTCTTCATCTCCATTCTGTTTTCTCTTGTTGTCCTATTGTTTGTAAAGGAACAAAATACTGGAGTCTGAGTCAGTGTAGGGCTTCCAGACATTGTAGTTTGTAAACAGAAGCTAGTGGGACTGAAACAACTATGCCAACACATCGGGGTGGCCTGGTCAACGCTAGTGGAGGCTTCTTTTTTTGTTCCCTACACTCCATGCACTTTCAAGCTACCTCATCTGGGCGTAGTCCCTTAATATTTGTGAGGCCAAAACATGTTATATCTTTGACAGGTTATTTTGTGAACTTCATGGCACCTAGAGATGTCTTGTCAAATCTAAAACCTCCACATTGGGGCCCCTCTATGAAATCCTCTCACAGTTTTCTCCATCTCCATTTGGTTCTCTCATTGTTCAATTTTTTGCAAATGTGTGAAATACTAGAGTCTGAGTCAATGTAGGGATGTCAGACACTGTTGTTTGTAAACAGAAGCTTGTGGGACTGAACCAACTATGCCAACACATTGGGGGTGGCCAGGTGAATGCTAGTGGATGCTTCATTTTGGTTCACTACACTCCTCATGCTTTCAGGCTACCTCGTCCGGGTGTAGTCCCTTAAGAGCCCTGAGGTCAAAACATGCCATATCTTCTACAGGTGATTTCTCAGACTTCGTGGCACCTAGATATGTCTCACTAGATCCAAAACCTCCATGTTGAATCCCTCTAGAAAATAATCTCGTGGTTTTCTTCATCTCCATTTGGTTCTCTCGTTGTCCTATTGTTTTCAAACGCGTAAAATAGTGCAGTCTGAGTCAGTGTAGGGTTGCTAGATGTTGTAGTTTGTAAACGGAAGCTTGTGGGACCGAACCAACTATGCCAACATGTTAGGGTGGCTAGGTGAATGCTAGGGGAGGATTTGATTTTGTTCCCTATGCTCCTCGTGCTTTCAGGTTACCTCGTCCAGGTGAATTCCCTTAAGAGCCCTGAGGCCAAAACATGTTATATCTTCGACAGGTGATTTATCAAAATCCATGGCACCTAGAGATGTTTCGTCAGATCTAAAACCTCAATGTTGAATCCCTCTTCGAATCCCCTTATGGTTTTCTCCATCTCCATTCATTTCTCTTGATGTCCTATTGTTTGCAAATGCTTGAAATAGTGCAGTCTGAGTCAGTGTAGGGATGTCAAACATTGTAGTTTGCAAACAGAAGCTCGTGGGACCGAACCAACTATGCCAACATGTCGGGGTGGCTAGGTGAATTCTAGTGGAGGATTTTTTTGGTTCCCTATTCTCCTCGTGCTTTTAGGTTACCTCATCCGGGTGTAGTCCCTTAAGAGCCTTGAGACCAAAACATGCTATATCTTCGACGGGTGATTTCTCAGACCCCATGGCTCCTAGAGACATCTCAATAGATCCAAAACCTCCATGTTGAAGCCATATATGAAATCCTCTCATAGTTTTCTCCATCTCCATCTGGTTCTCTCATTGTTCTATTGTTTGTAAATGCGTGAAATAGTGCAGTCTAAGTCAGTATAGGGTTACCAGATGCTGTAGTTTTCAAACAGAAGCTCATGGGACTTAACCAAATATGCCAACACATTGAGGTGGCAAGGTGAATGCTAGTAGAGGCTTCATTTTCTTTCCCTATGATCCTCATGCTTTCAGGCTACCTCGTCGGGGAGTAGACCCTTAAGATCCCTAAGGCCCAAACACATCATATCTTCAACAAGTGATTTCTCGAAATCCGTGGCACCTACGGACATCTCGTCATATCCGAGGCCTCCACATCGAGGCCCTCTATCAAAATTCTATCATGGTTTTATGCATCTCCATTTGGTTCTCTCGTTGTCCAATTGTTTGCAAAGACATGAAATATTGTAGTCTTAGTTAGCGTAGGGCTGTTAGATGTTGTATTTTGCTAACAGAATCTCGTGGGACCGAACCAACTACGCGAACACATCAGGGTGGCCTAGTGAATGCTAGTGGAGTCTTCATTTTTGTTCCCTATGCTCCCCATGCTTTTAGGCTACCTCGTCCAGGTGTAGTCCCTTAAGAGCCCAAAGGCCCAAACACGCCATATCTTCGACGAGTGATTTCTCAGACTCCGTGGCACCTAGAGATGTCTCGTCAGATTCAAGACCTCCACATTCGAGCTCTCTATGAAATCCTCTCATGTTTTTCTCCATCTCCATTCATATTGATTCAGTGTAAGGTTGTTTATTGTGAATCACCTGAATAATATAGGTGGTTCATACAATATAGGTGGTGAAATGAGAATTTTAATAAGATATTTTTACAATATAGGTGGTGAAATGAAAATTTCTGTTTGTTGTTCCTTTCTAATATTTAATTTCTCTTAGCTTAACTTGGCTTCAAGAATAATAAATTCTCTACTAACAGTGATAACCACGTGAAGGTGGAAGATTTTTTGGCACCACTAACCTACATAAACATGTTAGTAAGTAATTAAATAGAATTTTTAATCATACAAAATTTAAACAAAATCATTTAAGTAAATATTAAAATTAAATTCATGAAGAACATACCTTTGTAAATTCAATCCAATGAACCGCAAGGATCGACTCTACTCTTGACAATAGCAAGAATTGCTTCATGATCTGATTCATGAACCTTTCACATATTCTTGTTTGATGGCCGACCTTGATATTTGATCAATTTAATATTTTTTGCAAGGACTAAATGTGAATAGTGAAGTATCTTGCAATGTACTTCATAGTCTTCAAACAACCACATGTTTTATTTTTTGATAGGATATCGTTGAAGCCAAGTTCCAGTGACTACCACTGACCCAGTGGGATACTCAAGGTCTTCAGCATCAATGACTTTGGAAGTCAATTTTTTCCCCTCTACACCATGAGACAAAAGTAAATTGTTCCCTCTTTATTAAATTCCATCGCAATAACTGCAAAAATGTGCCCTATGTATCACAAAGTAAAACTATTCAGTCAATTTAAAAATACATTAAGAGTTGACCATTTAATAATTTATAAATCTAAAACATGGCATGTACATATATGTATGTACCTTGTTGTACTAAATTAGAGACTTGGTCAAAGTCAAGTGATGTTGTCATTTGATATGAAGACCCTGCAAGTTGTAATGCTCATGGAACTTGATGTGTGTCGAGTGGAATTAGAGGTCTAAAAGTCCATTCATCCACCCACAACTATGACTCACATTCATTCCATGCAAAATCAATGCATGATATACAAAAATATGTCATGCACCTAGAATAAATAGTCCAAACATTTGCATCTAAACTACGGAATGAGTGCATATCACTTGATCCTGTAACTATCATACAATCTTCAAAGTTTTCCTGATGTTGTTCCTCTATCAACCAAAAAATATCTACGAACCGTTGATCTCTCTTGAGATTCATGGCCCATATTCTTAACACACCAATCAACAATGTTTTTGCATCTATAAATTTAGCACCATCCTTGAACTTTAACTCTTCTCTTTCAAGTGCTCTTTTAACACATACTCCTGCACCATCATGCTCTCCTTTTCCATGCTCTGCCTCAGTAAAAATCTAGATATGTTGTACATTTGTTTCGTTGTGCATCCTGCTTAGCCAATAAAACATCCTTGCATTCTTGAATTGTGATGTGCAGTTGTCCAACCAAATGTAATGTTGATAGAAACTAATGTTCCTCTCATTCCATTTCGCATAAAACACCTGGAAACACACTTGTACATATTCTGTAAAATGTGTCTGATCATCACTGATGTAGAAATGATACTCTCTTAATATTTTTTGATCTTGCTCAGTGCTTTCAGGAGAGTTCATGAATGTTATATACATGAAAATAGAAACTTGCACTGAGTTATAATATTGAGATTGAATCTCCATTTGTGGTTGCAATGTGTATTTCTCTGGGAAGTCAAGTACTCAAATAATAGTACCAAGTGGGAATGTTTCCTTGCTTAACTTGAATTGTTCATCCAACCATTGAGCTCTATGTTGTTGACTTGCATACTCATAAAAAATTTCCTCTCTGAATTTGACCATATATTTTGATATAGGTAATTGTTTTCTACAAGCTCACACCTCTTAGATTTTTTTCCTTATTTTAATTGATATGCCATCGATTTATATTTGGTGAAATCAACCTATTATTTTCCTATTTATTATGTACTCTCCTCATGGATACAACTTTCCAGATTTGGCAAGCCACCGCATACATTGCACGTTCCATCCAAACATGCTTTGCTATAAAAAAAATTGTCTTGTTGATTTTTCACAAATTATTTTCGAGATAAATTCCTTTGAAGATTTTTGTGTGTTATTTATTACACACTCCTGTAACATAATGTTAGTATGCAAAACACGATGTATTTGACAAAAAAACATCATAATGCATTGAAACTTCAACATGATGCCTGCAACAACAAGTGATATGTGAGTGATTGATTTTCACATAAAAGGGTTTGCTCATTTCAACGAATCTTTGGCTAATGTTAATTTTTATATTTTCATTCTTAAACTTAGAGAACAATTCTATTTGAGTCACATCTAAGAAATTTTTTGCACATGATTCACGATTACAAGAACCTATTCTTCTTTTTACTGTATCTCTTATATTCGGTGACACCCTTGTGTTCTCATTCCAAAATTTCACAATTAATTCTTGTAGAATATTAGATGTATTCTCTTCTATTCATGGAATTCTGCTAGAGAAAGCCCAATAGTCAATGTTATTGACTAACTCGAGATGTTTACGTCTCTTTATTGCTTTCATTAGTGTTTTTGTTTAGCTTCAAAGCACTACTTTTTTTTCTAATCAAGAGGTTATTAATTATTTTATCACTTAATATACAATTAGTAAGTGCACACCGTGTAGCATTACTATCTTTGGTGCGTCTTTTGCCACCTACAGTTTGATATGCTTTATGTATGTTTTCAACAATTGATGCATTTTGATCAACAACATTCGATGTTCTTAACCCCAGGGTCTTCATTATAGGTCTCATCTTAATTAATTTCCTCAATGAAACAAATAATTAACATCTTTGTGTGTTCATTTAAATTCTCAAAGTAATTATCCCAAATTCCACTACCTTTTCTTCTTGCATTTCTTTCAGACATTTTGTTAGGCATTGGTTTTATAATTTTTTCATCAATTTCAATTAAGTGAATTGGTTTTCTTCATAAAATGGAAGGAGGTGTTCTTAGAGGTGAAGATTTGTTTACAAGGTTACTTTATTCATTCAGTGTTTTCATACAAATTTCAGGGTTAACATTTGGATTCTCAGGTAAGGGTTCAAAAATTGGATTCATATCAATTTCTTCATCCATACCAACATTATCATTCAATTCAATATCAGTATTCATTGAAAAATCATTATTCATTACAAAATCATTATTCTCTACATTTTCATTATGTATTTCATCCTCATTTTCTAATACATTAACTACATTTGATATAGCGGATGTACCTTGCCTTGCTCGAAGTTTTTGCATTCTCTTCAATTTCTTTATTCTTTTCTCTTCCAATTACTCTGGTGTCTTGTTCTTGACTTTCCTCTTGTCCTTAGCTTGACATTTATCGCCTATGATTAGAAAAAATCAACTAGTGGGGTAGGGGACAAAATGAACTACTAAAAAATTGTGCAAGAATGTAGAGAAAATTGCAGACAAAACAGAATGTTTGTAGAATTCAGGTGAAAGAGATGAAAGGGACGTTGGGGGGCCACAATATATAAAACAAAGAATAATGTGTACGTGTTATAACGTGTACGTGTTTTACGTTTTCTCTTTTCCCAAGCCATGCCTCAAGGCTGTGGGATCTGGTTTGGATCCCCAAGCTTGAGGCATGGACCTGTACAAACATAACAAACAACATGTTTTTGCAAGAAAATGTAAAAATGCCACTTCACTCTATGATAAATCAAAATAAAACAATCAATCTATTTTTTAAAAATTATACCACAACATAGAGCAGAGTTTCTTCTTTGTAAAAATATAATTTTTCAAATTTTCTGACTAATATAAGGTTTCCATATTATTTATTTTCTAACTATGCCTTTTTATATCTATTTTTTGAAGTGTAAATATGTCTATCTTTCATTGTGTATCTTTTTTTTGGGTGATCGAATTTTTTTTAAAAAATTATACTAGCCCAAACTAGGCATAATTCTATACAAATTAAATAAAAAAAAAACTAATTTTTGATTTTTATTGAGGTAGTTGGGGGTGGGGGGCGCACGGTTGGAGCTCCATTATTTTTCAAAACATGAAATTTATTGTACTAGAAAAATCATAAATAAAAAAATATTCACTAAAAAAATCTTTAACAAAATGGAACCCAAACTAGATGCTTCTAGGTATCTTTCTACCAAATGGTTTTCAAAAATACTAAATGGTGCTCAAAAAATGGTGGGGGGCACGGAAGTCAATCTATTATGTTTTTTTAACCAAAAACAGGAGCATCTGTTGGTCTTTTAGTTGTTTGACCCACTTAAACTTATCCATTTTCAATAAAATTTAGTAGCTTAGAAACTAGTCTCAAAATGCTACGATTCATATTTCTACAACCTCTTCCAATTTTGAGTGTACCTGTTTTGAAATACTTGTACAAGTTGAAGTATGTTTTTTTCATAAAAATGCGTCCACTTAAGACCCCCTTTTGGCCCTCCAAACTTGGTGCACTTTACCCTTAGTATATTCTCTTGATTGGTTTAATTCTCCTCAGATTCTTCTTTGTAAAGAAAAACTTAATCCACTTTCTACCCCTCTCTAAAGGATTGTGGACATTATCCTTATCCACTAGTGATAGGTCTTAAATGATCTTAAGCCTTGAAATCAAGGATTGACCATTTTGGAAGATAGTAAGGTCAATATTCAAGTTATCAAGGAGTCTGATTAATAAGCATTCGATCTATGTCACCCTTTTGGGGTTTAGATGTAACTTTTGGAGTGCTCATGAGAGAGTGACGGGATACCTTGCTACATCAGTTCTGGATAGGATTCTTAGACCAATAAAATCCTGGCTCATATGCATATGGATTAAAATCTTAAAGATGAATCCAATTCGATATTCTTCCCCTGAGTTCTTCCAGAGTGCTTTTTACAGATGTTTCTTTTGGTGTTAGAAGATGTATTATCCTTATTTAAGGAGGTAGGTAGTTCCGAACTCTCAAATGAGTACTTTCCCCAAGAAATAGAAAGCTTGTGAATAGTCAATTTAGGTGTAACAGGATTGTAAGGCGTCAAGATGCTGTAGATTGAGGAAGAATATATGACCTTGTGATGAATGGAAAGATTTCCTCCATGGATCAAATGAATTAAGCAATTTATTGACCTATATTTTATGATCCTTCATCTCATCAAACTAGATCTTACATGCTTAATTAATTAGATCTCTATCTTCAATAGTCTCCCCATAAAGGGATAAACTAAAAAAATTCACCTTTGTCTAGCTCCTTGTATAAATCAAAACATGAATTTTCCCTACATCGTAAATTCAAGTTGGATAAGAAATTTTTGGAAATACGTAATATTAGAACATTTTACACCATGGGATGTCCTTAACTGTAACTATGTATTGTGTTTGGACTTTTACGTTGTGCCTTGTCGAAGATAAAATTGAATTGTTCATGTTGGGTTTTGTATGTTTCCTTGTTACCTATTTTGTCAACGTTGTGTCAAGCTTAATGATAATTGGTCGTAGCCCCTTCTAGTCACTTGTGTTGACGTGTAAACTCCAAGTAAGTCAAAAAAAAATTATCTAAGTTTTCCAGTGTTGTATATGTGTGTGTTTGTATTAGCAGGTGTTACACAACACCTTGAACTGCTAAAATATATCAAAATCATATGATTTTTACCTCAAAAATGCACACATGTCTTCCTTGTATAGTCATCAATGAATGTCATAAGATATGAGTAACCTCCAATAGAATTTGTTTGCATAGGTCCACATAAATTTGAGTGAACAATTTTAAATGGCGCATTTTCTCTTGTTGCTTTTCCAATTGGGAAGGATTCTTTGTGTTGCTTCTCGAGAATACAACCTTCATAAAATCTCTCTAGTTTCTGAATCAAAGGAAAACATTTTACCATAATTTTCCTGTGTAATAAATTCAAACCTCCAAAATTTAAATAACCAAACCTGAGATTCCATAGCCACTATTTATCTTTTTAAACTGACTGAAAATTTGATTACACAATTTCTTTAGGTCCAGATTGATCTGTAGTATGAGCTCTGGATATGGCTAGTCTAATATTCAAAGTAAACATTCTATTTCTTATCATCTTCACTTTAGCAATCATCTGAATACTTGGAGTTGTATCCAAAATCACACATTCGTTGTCTTCAATGTAACGTTTGTATCCTTTTTGTACCAATTGACTAATTCTCATAAGATTGTGCTTCAAACTTGCAACATAATAAACTAAGTATTTAAAAAATAGGAAATATAGTCAATCATTTTAGAGGATGATACATAATATTTTTCACCCCCTTTTTAATTAGAATATATATTGTTCCTTAGCCTTTCACAGACACTATATTATTATTCCCAAGGGTGGAATTTTTCTATACTGACTCATCCAAATTGGAAAATAAATCTAAGTTAGCTGACATGTGATTAGAGCAACCAGAATCCAAATACCATACATCATAAGGACTCTCTTGTGATAGATTGCATTCAAGAGGCAATAAAGAAGGTGGTAATTAAATAATATTTTGGCATGCAATAAAAAAAAATTCTGATACTTGTAATGAAAAAGCTTGATTTACAACTACATGTGATCTATTCAACCTTTATTCACGATTTATTAGTGATTCATGCAATTTCTTAATTGAAAAGTGTCTTAGATCCTTAGTTTCTTCAATAGAAACTAACAAAGTATAAAATTTTGTAGGAAAACTTCTAAGAAACTTTTCAGTAATCCTTCTATCTTCAATAGTTTCACCATGGGATTTAATTTGATTGACTAAACCAACTACAAAAGTAAAGAATGATTCTCCAAAATCCGAATCTTTCATTGACATATTTTCAGAATCTCTTCTAAGTTATTGTAGCTTTTTCATTTTTACTTTATCTTTACCTTGATACATAGCTTGAAGAGTGTCCCAAGTAGTTTTTTTAACTAGTTTTTGCCACTCTATGAAGGATGCTTTCATGCATGGCTTGATGAATATAGAAAAGAAATTTTCTTTCTTTCTTTTGTAATTCCTTCTAAGTATCTTTCTTTGTCTGTGATAATTCATTATACGTTGTTATATATGTGGGCTCTATGTACCCACTCTCTACAATTTCCCACACATCTTGGGATCTAAATAGTTCCTTCATGGTTAGTGACCAATAATAATAATTCCTTCCTGTAAATTGTGGTGTCTGTAGACTGGATATAGAAGCCATAGCTTGATGTCAAGTAAACACCTATTGAAACAAAAGACTCTGATACCAATTTGTAGAAATTAGGAAAATAAAATATCAAACATTAGAAATTAAATAAAGAATATTACAAATAAACAAAGTACTCCAAACTCAAATCAGCACTTTTGTGCATATATATCTTCTTACATGTCAGAGCTTCGGCTCAATACAATCTATGTATGTAAAAAACTTCAATTACCTTCAATATATAGAGGGCTTTCATCTAACAATAGAACACATAACTCTAAAAATAGAGCATCAACTATCATTCTACATATAGTACATCAGTTTTTTATGTGAACAAAGTTTTTTGTTATATTTTTTTATCCTAAAATAGGAGATTATAATTAAAAATAATCTATGCATGAAAGACAAGTTGTTTTTTTTCTTTTCTTGATAATAGAAAAATCGTGTGCGGAGAAATTATATATTTCTTACATGAATTCATGTGTTTATTGATTATTCATCCGAGAGTAATTCACTGGTATTTGTTTCAGTTCACTTAAAAAATAGTATTACTCTTAATTTTAAAATGTTTGTGAATACATCAGAACTATTTTAAATTATAGAAAATTAGGAGATAAAAACAACACGTAGAGAAATTAAAACTGCAGATAATCAGTAAATAAACTAGAACGATATTGTTATGAGCTACAATTTCACCTTACATCGTGTTGGATTCCTTCTTATTTCCTTTCTGAATCGATTACAATTACCTCAGATAATTAAAGGTCTTTTACATGGAAAAATGGATCCTGCACAACTCAAAAATAGAGCATGCAAAATATAGGGCTTTATCTTTATTTGTTTTTCCTAAAAATAGAAATTATAAACTAGACTGAGTATATTTTAAAATAAAAAACTAAAACAACTAATGCATGCTCTAATGAAAACTCCAGTTTTGAAGGCGAAGAGTGCATAGATATTCGGATAGTTTATTACAAAAAGGAGGCCGCAAATAAATACAAGCAAAAATGGTTCAAAAGGAGAGAACCATCGACCAGTTACAATAACCGACAATTCAGTTTGCTTAACAATGTATTAAATAATATTTTTTAACATTCCCCCCCTTAATACATTTTTTATTACAAACATCATATTTCCATATAGTGGACCCCCCTATTCCAAACACAATAAAAATTTTACTACACTCTACGTGTAGCCTGCTCACTTTTGAGGTGGCATGCCATCTTTGTGGATTCATGGTATTGGTGAAACCTTGGTTTTTCCCTGTAGGATTACTAAAAACTTGTAAGTGACTTGAGCACATCTCCCTAAGAAAACCTCGGTGTTTTCTGGTTTCCATGGATTACCATGAACCCCTATGGTTTTCTGACTACAAGTTCGCCACGAACCTAGAGGTGACCTAATGTATCAAATGTACACTTTAGTGGTTTCTTGGATTTTCAAAAATCCTTTACACAAGAACCAAGTGCTACTTTAGTGTTTTGAAATTGAAAAACATGCACTACACACACCAAAATCACACCACACATAAAAAACAAACACTAATAAAAACATTACCAAAGAAATGATGCGACCCTGTCGTAGGTGACTAATGAGAGGATGCAAATTTTCTTCTAACATCTGTGTATCCTCCATCCTCCAATAACTTGCTAATTAATTAGCAGATATGGATTTGAGGCTCATTGATTCAAAAACACTTCTACATTTTCTAATCCTTTGTACACTCACTAGAAAATATATTCACAAGTTAGGTTACATTTTCTCCATGGAAATTTTTTGTCTCTGCGTGGTTTGCATGGCTAATTCCTTAATTGTACAAAAGTATCCTATGTCAGAAACTACTTTGGTTCTCCTCTTCAAACGATTCTTTACACTACATTGGAATTCATCCTGGTGGAGAGGTTTATTTATAATGAAGGATTGAAATCAGGCCTTACTAATGCATAGGAAACAGGTCAAAGATAGCTTAGATAATGTGCCTAGGGATTTTTGCTTGATGAAGGCATTTAGAGATTGCAAATTGAAACGTGCTTATTTTTTGGTTCTCAACTACTAAACAAAATAATTGTGGAAGATGGTTAATGATGTAGCAATAGGTCTACTTACAAGAGATGAGGAGAATAATTATGTTCCAGTTTCAGTTTGTCCACTCTCACGCCAAAAGAGGTATTTACTACTTTAATCTCCCAACCTACCATCCTCCATGCTCCCATGTTTTCCACGGTAAAACCCTTAAAAAAGAGGCTCAATGTTTCAGATATGACCCAAATAGGTCACGACCAGTTATCCTTGCATGTAAATAGCCACCAAAGTAGACAAATCTGTGTTGCCAAGATAGTTCCTATCTATATTGGTGGTCATGTCAAATACACCTGCATGCCAAAAACATAAAACAACAAACACAGTCGCATTATAGACATAGATCACAGTGCTCTTCACATAAATAAATGGTGATCTTCACATATCACAGACACATATTACAGTGCTCTTCATATAGGTGTTGAACACCATAAAACCCAGGTCTTATCCACGTCTTCCAAACATGAATATGCTTATCATGTTCTACATCTCTCCATAGGTCTCCATAACCACTTCAAGATAGGTTAATGAAGTCATAGGGAGGTTGTTGCAGATGCCATAGGAGAATGCTCCAACCAACCAAAATAGAGCTCCACTCCTATTAAAATATGCTCACTCTGATACAAATGAAGGTTAACAGTGCAGAAATATTCGAGTATTTTATAACAAAAACGAGAGGCAGCAAAAAAATATAAGAAAAAATGATTCAAAAGGAGAGAACCATCAACCAATTGCAATAACTGACCAATTCATGTTTGTTTAACAATCTATTACTAATATTTGCTAATAGGTTTTCCTAAAAACATATCTTTGATGGGAGAAATTAATTGACTTTTTAACACTCCCCCTTTATTTTTACCTTCTATTTTTTTGTCATTTTGAAGTTGAGTCTAAAACTGTATCTCTTCTTGATCATAGAAACTCAAACAACTTCTCATATACTCAAATTCCGCTTTTGCTAATGGATTTGTAAAGATATCGAAAAAATGATCTTGATATCTGTAAAATTCTAAACACATATCTTTTTTTATTAACCAACTCTTTGATGAAATTATATCTCATGTCTATATGTTTACTTCTCTTGTGAAACACATGATTTTTAGACAATGATATTGTTGAGTTACTATCACAAAAAATCTATGTAGCTTCTTCTTGATTTTTCCTCAAATCTTTCAATATTCTCCTCATTCAAGCAGCTTGATATGTTGCTCATGTTATTGATACATACTCTTCTTCTTCTGAAGAAAGAGTGACTATGGGATGCTTCTTTGATACCCACGAAACTACTCATTTTCCAAATTGAAAAACATAGCCAAATGTATTTTTCTTTTCATTTATACTATTAGTACTATCACTATATTTGTAGCCTATGAGTTTGAACTTATCAAATGTAGAATACAAGATTCCATGATTTTTAGTTTCACATGTATACCTCAAAATTATTTTTCCAGATGGCTAATGTGATTCTTTAGGATACTCCATGAACCTTGAGATTAGGATCACATGATACATAATACTAGGCCTTGTGGTTTTGAAATACATGAGACTTCCAACTAATGTTTTGTACAATGTTAGATCCAACAATGATCTGCTACCTTTTTTACTTATTTTCAGACCTACTACAACCAGTATTAGCATTGGGTTACAATTCAGCATGTTAAATCTTTTCAAGATGTCACTATCATACTTTTTCTATAAAATAAAATTTCAGCTTCTGATCGTTTAACTTCAATGCCAAAAAAATAATGCATGAGACCTAAGTAATTCATCTCAAAAAAATTCTTCATAACTAATTTAAATGGATCTGTGCATAGGTCTCAAGTAATGATTAAATCATCCACATATAAACATATAATCATAATTTTTCCTTGTTCATTTATCTTGATGTATAAGGTAGGCTCACTGCTACACCTACTGAAGTCATCCTAAAGAAAATAAGAATAAATCCTATTGTACCACGCTCTAGGATATTACTTTAGTCATAGAGTTATTTTCTCAACCTATACACCCTTACTTCATGACCTTCAATCTCATAACCTTATGGTAGTTTCACATAAAATTTGTCTTCAAGTAATCCATTAAAGAATGTTGATTTCACATCCATCTGATGTATAGGTTGTTTGTTTTGATCTATAATGTCTAATAATGTTCTTCCTATGTCCAAACATGCTATGGGAGAAAAATTTTCATTATAATCAACTCCATATTGTTGAGTGAATCCTCTTGCAACCAACCTTTCTTTATGGTTTTACACTTTTCTATCTATACTATACTTGGCCTTGTAGACCCATTTCACTCATATCATGCCCTTTCCTTTTGGAAGATCTAACAACTACCATGGATGATTATTCTCTATGGTGTCTATCTCATCGTTCATGGCTTAAACCAAAAAAAATTCACTTATAGCTTCTTCAAAAAACACTAGATCTCTAGCTTTAGAAAATAATGAAAAAATAGAAAAATATTTAGATGTATCAACATTATAATTAGCTTCATATAACTCACTAAGACTCCTTATTTTTCATTGCAATGGGATATCTAATGATGGGCTAGTTTAATTTGAATTGGGTGGACTAGATCTAAAGACACTTGTTGAATGATTTTTTGTTAGTTTCTTGTGTGGTGTCTCTTACATAGTTTAAGTTGAATGTAATCTTATATATATTCCACATGTACAAGTAGGTTTAGCTTTAACTACAACTTGAGGTGCATGTCCAAGAGTAGAAGGTATAATACCTTGTGGTGCTATCTCTTCATTCGTCATATCAACTTGAGAAAGAGTTGTTGTAATACTTATTATTTTTTCTATACTTCCATCTTATGCCTAATTTTAAACAAACTATACATCTTTTCTAATTATGACTTTTCTTGTGACTCCAGATTGAAAAAATTGTAGGTTTACGTATTCTCTGAATATCCATTAAAATACATGTTTATATTTTGTTGTCTAATTTCTTCCTTAACTCATCAAGAATGTGTACATATGCCACACTACCAAAGATTCTAAAGTGAGCAACATTATGTTTTATGTGAGTTCAATCATATTGAGGAACCATGTTTCTAACAATTTTCATTGGACACCTGTTTAAAATGTAAACAGTAATTGTTACTTCTTCTTCCCAATACTTATTTGGTAGATGCTTGACCTTTATCATACTTTTGGCCATCTCAATTATGATTTTATTCTTCCTCTATACCAGATTGTTTTGTTGTGGTGTATACATAATAGTATAATGCTTGTAGATACCATGTTGTTTACAAAAAGTTATAAATACATTGGATAAATACTCGCCTCCTTTTTCTTTCCTAATAACTTTGATGTAGTATTCTCTTTACTTCTCCATTAAATCCTTGAACTACTAAAATATATAAAATGCATCAAACTTGTTTCCAAATAATTATACCCATGTCTTTATGGTATATTCGTCTATCAAAGTCACAAAATATGAATAGCCTCCTATAGAATATTTTTTCTTTTTTTCCACATAAATGTGAATGAAAAATTTCAAGTGGTGTTTTTTCTCTTACTGATTTTCCAACTAGAAAGGTCTCTCTATATTGTTTTCCCAATATGCATCCTACTATCCAATTTTGGGGGGGGAAATTTGGACAAACACGACATTGCACATTGAGAAATTGAGGGAATCATTATGCCATGGGATCTCACATTTTGATTCTGAATATCAGGTTACAGGACGGCTCAACAATGGAAATACAAGGTTGGAAAAGGAACGAACAAGGGCCAACTTGGCCAAGGGAATGTTGAAGGCTATGGGAGCTCGAGCAAATAAAGATCAGATTAACTCGGCTGAGCTCAAAAGAAATTTGGGTTGGGTACAAAAAAATGGATGACTTTGCAGGTCGACGAAAGAATGGAGGCCTAGGCCTGAAGTTTTTAGATTTCGGGCATTCGGTATTTCAAAAACCCAAAAATTCTGAAAGGGAAAGTTCCAAAATTCTGAAATTCTAAAATTTCAGACTTTTATACTTTCGGGGTTTCATAATTTTGTGCTTCCAAGATGGTGAGTTGCAACCCAAATTCCGAGACCAAAATTTCTAGAAGTTTGAATTTTCAGTATTTTGGAGGTTGCAAGCAATTTTGGACTCTAAAAAAGGAAGATCAGCAGTTCACATTTTTTACAGAATGACACCCCAACCTTCAAATGGCCATAACTTTTGACTGGAAGATCATATTTGCACAAGAAATGACTTTTTAGAAAGCTTATAGTATCCTCTACTCAAATACTACTAGTTATCTTAATTCAAGTGAGACAAAGTTATTCAAAATGAATAGAAACAGTTTGTCATTTTAGGGTATGTTCTAGGTTTCTCACCTACCCCAATAATGAGGTATGAGTTTCCTTTCTTGCCTAGCAAGGCCAAGTACATGGAGGCATGGGTTTTATAGTGGCGCCCATCATTTTTTGGAGGAGAATTCAATGTATTTTTGGGTGGTTGAAGAAATATTTCATATTCTTCTCTCCCCTTTCTCTCATTCTTCCTATATATTGTAAAGAGGGGCATTTTTCTAATGTTGGATGCTTTTTCTTTGCACCCTCCATTCTTCTCTAATCTGCAAGTGAATTTGTGGAGTTAAAACCTCCCATCTAAACTGTAAATGCAATCTTTCCTCTTGTCCATTGTAATGCATTGTATCAAGTATGTGGATCAATAATATAAGTATGTGGATTAAGTTTAACCCTTTCTTATTTTCATTGCTTTTATCTGATCTCTCAATGCAATCTTGGTTATCTGTGCATTATTATTGTGTTGCATATTTGATGGTATGCGTTTAATTTTGAGTGAATTGGTGATAAGAAAATTATATGTGTTGATCTTCATCCTCTTCTATCTTATTTCACATCCATTTCCATGCAAGATAAGTTATTCAGCATTCCTTTGGTGCATCACCTCTATTAGTTTAGGTTTAATTTCTTGTTATCTCTTTAACCCATGTCTCCTTAGTAGGTTAGAGTATATTTTAGAGTAGATCCTCTATAGTTTGGATGTGTGCATTAGAATAGAGGAATAGGAATTGACCTTCATTCAGAGACCTTTCCCAAGTGTAAATTCCTACACTTTGGGGAAATCTCCATGTTATGTAATCACACTGATAGTTTCAACCCATTAAGTTATAGAAATTCACGCGTGTTGCGGTTACGCATCAACACATCCTTCATAAATCCTTTTTGGTTTTCAAATTAAAGGAAAACCTTTTACCATATTTTTCTTTTAAATAAAATTCAATCCTTAAAATTTTAAATTCCCAAACATGATATGCCAAAGTCACGATTCATCTTTCATAACTGACTGAAAATTTTATTGTGTTTTTTTAGCTCCAAACTAAGCTTGAGACTAGACTTCAAATTTGGCTCAAAATTGAGCTCAGAACTAGGATCTTTACTAAGCTCTGAAAAGAGCTATGACTAAACTATAGGTTGAGCTCTGAACTTGGATCTTTATTGAGCTCTGAACTAAGCTCCAGACTTAATTTTCTTAGCTCCATACTAAGCTATGTTAGCTCTGGACAAAAAAATAAATACACCTTAAAGCTAGCTTTGGACTTATCAAATAATTGTTCTGATTTAATGTTTGGTTTTAATCTCAAGGGAACTTTGTATTTATTTTCATTTACACTTTATTGATTAACTGAGTACTTGATGCTTTATCCACGATCACATATTTTTGTCTTCAATATATGTACTATGTATCCCTTCTGTACTAATTGACCAATGCTTATCATATTTTTTTAAACCTACAACATAATAAACATCATGAATAATCTCCTATTACCCCTTTTTGAATAGAACATTGACTATTCCTTTGGCAAGTATAGTTACTCTATTATTGTTTCCAAGAGTAACATCAACCTTTACTGACTCATCCAAACTATAAAATAAATCCAAGTTTCCTAATTTATGATTATTGCAATTAAAATCCAAACACCAAATATCATAAGGAATTTATTGAGAAATATTATATTGAATAGATGATATAGAAGGTAATGTTTCAGTGATCCTTATGCATGCAATAAACATAGATCTTGGTGTAAAAATCCTAACCTAATTTCAAGTCTTCTTATTCTAATCATATTGCTTTTTCTTGCACTCATAAGCATAGTGCTCATATTTCTTGTGGTAATGACACTATACATGAGAATTATCCTATCTCTAATCAAATTACTTATTATGACTATATAATTGATTCTTTCCTCTTCCAATTTGATTTTTTGGACCACTATTGTGTCCTGTAAATGAATTTCTTCATCTGCCTATAGGGTTAAACGTGTCTCTACCTTTGCCATGACTTGTTGAAATCTAGGATGAAAAATATTTCTCTAAAGTTTTATGTGATATGTTCAACCTTTTCTCATGATTTATTAAAGATGCATGCAATTTATCAATTGAAATTGGACTCAAATACTTTATTTATTTTATGGCTACAACCAAGGGATCAAATTTCGTAGGTAAACTCATAAGCATATTTTCAATTATTCTTTTATCTTTAATATTTCTCCATGAGATTCTATATGATTTACTAGGCAAACTACATAAGTAAATAAGACTCTACAAAGTATGATTCTTTCATAGAAATATTCTCAAAATATCTTCTAATAAATTGTAGTTTGAAAGTTTTAGCTTTCTCCTTACCTTTATATGCAACCTAGAGAGTGAGTGTCTCATGCTTCTTTTATTTGACTGGCTTATGTCACTCTAGGAAGAATACTTTCATGCATATCTTGATGTGTGTAGAAGAGGGTTTTATGTCTTTCTTTCTCTATCCCTTCAAGAGATATTTTTCTTCCTAAGAGAGTGCATTATATCTTGTTGGATATATTGGTTCTGTGTTTTTTTTTTCAAAAAAATTCCAAACATCCTGGGATCTAAACAATGCCTTCATTTTAGAGAGTAATACTTATAAATTTTACCTATAAATTGAGGAGTCCAAAGAATTGATAAATATTCTCCAGTTATAGATGTTAGAATTGTAAACACCGAATTTGGGTCACACTCCTCTTCGTCCCCTTTAATTAATTAATGTAACATATTCACCTAGCCATGACCCCTTACCCTGTAATCATATTACTTTAATTATTTACAATTTAATTAATGTTCATCCTCACATTATTAATTAATTTTATTAATTTTATTAAATTAATTTACACCTCACCTAGCCACATCACTTAGACACCTCAGCATGGACTTATTCCTAGCCTATTAATTAACTAAGATTGAGTGTCTACTTATCTTAACCAACTGGTACTCTTTCAAACCCTAAACTTAAAGTCTTGTAGCTTATTCAAAAACACTCCCACTTATCTAAGTGTAAACCCTCACTTAAGACCCAGATTAACAATCAATATCACGCCAAACACAGTAAAGATCAGGCTATTTTTGGTAACTTGGAATAATTCACCCTGACCAATGCTAGTTCATCCTCGGCTGACGTCGATCACCTAACCATCGTCAATTCCTTTATATACAATTTTACAACTCTTCACCCGTGTTGGTCATTCAATTATTGGAGTTCTATTGTAAGCAATCTCAAATCTCCAAGCCTTCTCACATCTACACGACAAATACACACAACCACAATGCAAGACAAGTAGCCGATTCTCCTTCGAGAGCATTGGAATACTCATAAGAGCACACAGGTTGTATGTTCGTGGCACTAGACTCAAGAACCTCTTCTTCGATCAACCAACAACCATCTCCACTCATATGATCTGCAAAATACCAAGTACTATGATTTTAATTATTTTTTCTTATTCCATTGAAGATCTCTTTCTTCTTTTAGAATCTCATTTCTTCTGTTACCTGTATATCACCTTCTTCCCACCAACCCACTATTTAACCACCCCAAGCCTTTTCACCCTTCTTAACCTCCTTCTTAGTATTCTAGACTCTTTTCAACCATATTACGACCCAAATCACACTACCCTCACTCTTTGTTCAATCATAGAGAGCCTAAAAACCCATTTTTAATATTTTACTACCTATCTCCCCTACAGACGTCAGTTCCCTGACCGTCGTCGGTTCTGTTCACATACCAGCATCATTCATCCAACCGATACCATTCTCTGTACTATTTTAATATCCTCATACCAACAAGTTTCCCACTCACCCAAACTAACCCAGACCTCAACCAATCAGCCTCACACCATTACTATACCTCAGAGAGACCTTTCTGACCTAAAAAAACCTTGGTTCTAACTAGATTTAGTGTTGCATTTTGATATTTGGCATTAAATATAGAATATTGTGTGTATGAGAAACCTAAATCATTACATTGCAATAGGACCTATTATTTTAATTCACTTATTCACATTAAATTTTAATCAAATAGTGGATTGACATCCTCTCTAGGAAGCACCACGCTTCCTAGATCTAGCATACACTACGCAATCCACTTTTTGGTGTTATCTAATACTCTTCTTGTGGTCTTTTTTTTCACTTATAGGTAGTCCTTCCAAAACAAAAATTATTTCTCTATAATCAACATGGATAAGGTTAATATCGTGCCCATTATCCTTCCACCTTCGCTTCACAAGTATTCCTCCTTAACCATTTACCTTCTATCGGTTTCATCCTAGAAAGTGTAAAAATTATTAGTGAAACATTTTGGCAAGCCCGGTGGGATCCCATTTGGGTTATTTTGCATTATTCATTCTTAGGGAATCATTGTGTGTCTATTTCCTTTTGAAAGAGTTCACATTAAACTTTCTCCCTTGGAATAGTCTTCCTCTTCTACTTGTCTCAGTGAAACTCATATTTTTGACTAAAAAGAACGCTTCTTTTTATTCTGCATTGCATTAGTGAAAGACATACTCTTTCCTATTCATCATTTTTCTCATTGAATTTCATTGTGGATTGGGTTTAAAATCTTTACATCTCATTTATGCCTACTACATTTTATCTCATTTAAGTTGTGGGAAACCTGTATCCTTGAATTCATGACCAGCTGGTATTTGAAAAATTGAGTCATAGTTCCCTTTGTGCACACACTCCCAAACCAAATCACTGAAACAAAAAACTCACTACTCAAAAATATTCCCTCTAGGTATTTTCCATTAACAACTAAGAATTGGATTGGTGGCAGAGTCAACTGGTGTTCTAGCCAGTCATCATATCAAAGTAGGGCCTTGCGTACTATGAACTATATATAGGGGACCCCAAGCCAAAATTTATTTGAAACCAGCCATAGTTGTCAATTTCCATAGGGAACCTTTGTTAACTAAACATTTTATTCTATTAAAAAGTCATTCATAAATGGAATAACCCACAACATTAAATCTACAGCATAGGATTTCATGTTTGTTATCTTTTTCTTGATTTGTGTTTTAAGGTGTGAGTTCTTCTTTCTCCATTTTTCTCTCCCTACACACTCCACAATCATAGCTAGTGTATTCTGATTGTTTCTGAGTTTGTTAGAATCTATCATTGCTATACTCAGAATTATAGGTTAGGCTTTTATTTGATCTAAATCACCAAAATTTAAATTTTCCATATCTTCACAGATTACTCAGTAACCGGTATCAGTACAGTGATCACCATCAGTTAAATCATCATACCGGATTCAGTTGACTGATCACCATCGGTTTTGATTTTTTTTAGTCATTCCTTCCAAAATAGCATTCAATCTACATTATTGTTCTTTCTGTGACTTATTATGTCACCTTATCATATTTTATGTGTTATGTTATCACCTACATAGTTCGGATCCATCTCATTCATACCTTTTCATCTCCATATTTTAATCTATTATTCATTCACAGTAACCGATATCGTTCTAGCAATCACCATCGGTTCTATCATCATACTACCATTGGTTTACTAACCGTTGTAGGTTCCTTTTCATTTTTGTCACTTAGCTAAAACAGAGTTCAAATCACTTCATTCACTTGTTGTGACTTCCTCTATCACTCCACTACATTTCTTATACCGGCATCGGTTATTTAACTGGCATCGGTTTCTGAGTTTTGGTTTTTCAATCAAAACAATGACTAAATTCCACTTTCCAGATCCATTATGTTCCATCTTCCTGTGTTTTTGTACCATCAACAAAGCTCATATTACTAGTTCTACTATCATTCACATGGTTTTGACTCGTAGACAAGCCAACACTCTCATGTTCCACGCTAGCCACTAGCCACTCCAACCTATCCCATCGCCACCTTTTATTTCATCACGTTTGGACCCGAACCATCCTATTACTATACATATTGGTGATGAGGAGTTTGCAAGACTCCTTGATCCAAACCCCGTTGCACTACACTATTACCTCTCTCACTCATCCACTCGTGACTCATCTAGATAACTTATATATGGCATGCCTATATCTATTCCTCCCCGCATTGCCCCAACTTCTGCATCAACCACTACTAGTACATAATTACCCACTTCTGCCTCATCAACTATGGTTTCTCTTCTTGACCCCACATTATCGGTATCTTTCACACCTACGAAAACTACCATTCCCTTAACATCCATCATCCTTACAACGTCTACCATATAATCATTGACTACCATTAGTATAGGCATACTTGCATCATCTGCTTCCCATGTACCTTTTACATCCCACCCATCATTGGTTTCGAAAGCCCACACTCCCTTCCAAATCATGGTCCTCTCCATCCCGAATTCTCTCCCACCAATCGCCATGAGATTCTTTACGTCCATCCCACCTACCTACATCTATCATCAATAACCACCTATTTCATCTATCACTTATCCTGGGTATTTATCTGTAACATACATCCCATCCTATATTCCCCCAACACATTTTACATACTCAGAACCACAACATACTAGAGTGTTGTCCACATCATACCCATCTTATCTCCCTCCTTATACTACATGGGGTGATCCATCATCACATCCTAAAAATGATGATGGAAAAGATGCAGACTTTAGAAGCATCTATCTCTAGCTCATGCAACTCTCTGACATATGACGAGATCTGTAATGAGCATATTCACTTTTTCATTTTAATTCTTCCATTCCCTACGCATTGGGAAATTCCAAAATTCAACTAATTTAATAGCAAAGAATACCCACGACAGTATACGGACATTCCCAATGTCCTTAACCGGACTAGCTTTAGATTAGTATAGTTCTCTACCCAGGCACTCCATCTTTTCATTTAATCAGCTAACTCAAGATTTTCTAGACCATTTTTGTATCAACATTGTCAAGAAGGTCACAATAACTGACTTGTATGCAACATGCCAGTATGAGGATGAGTCTATCGCATACTTTTTTGCTCATTGGTGTAGCCTGATTAACCAACTCACATTCCAAATGCGTCAAACTAAGTTAATAAATTTTTTTGCCTGAGCTTGTGCTAGACACATCTCACCGACACTCTAAGTCCAAAATTTCCACACATTCGATTAAGGAATTCATAATGGCCTAGAAACTTGAAATATGCACTATTGAGGAGAAGAAGTTGCAATTATGTAACAAAAATGATCCCTTCAAAACAAATGATTCTTCTTCTTCGTCTAAACCAAAAAATAATTATTCTAAAGTAAAATGATCTACCCATGCAGATATTTTAAAGGCCATCCCTTTTCATCAATCCAACCAATTAAAACCTACTTCTAATATTTTGCCAATTAAAACTTTCTAGTTCAAACGGGAACAACAAAAATAAACTCCCATTGGAGAACCTTATTCTTCTATTTTGGAAAAACTTCTAAAGGTCGGAGAAATAACTCTTCCACCTATCAAAATACATACTATTTTTTAGCCTTCTCATCCTATACCTAGATGGTACAAGGATAAAAATTACTAAAATTATCACCCTATTAGAGGTCATAGTGATGGTAATTGTATAACTTTCAAAAACATCATCCAAGAATTGTTAGATATTGGAGATCTCGTCTTGGATAACCCTAATGCACCAGCTAACATAAACCTCCACATCTTCAAGAATTTTTTTCCAAATCACACCCCATCATCCAACAAAGCCAGTGAAACCAAAACTAATGATACCAATGTTCTAGAGGTCCATGTTGTATTTGATGTCATATCGGTTCCTTCCTCTCAATTTCCTCCCATCCCATCTATTGAGGAAATTCTTGCACAAGATCCTCCACCCACAGAGGAACCTATTTCATCCACTTCTCTACCCACAGATGAGTCTACCTTACCTTCTTATCTACCCATTGAGGATTCCACCTTACCTTTTTCTTTACTCGTGGGGGATTCTTTTGTATCTTCATATGCATTTATCCCACTCATCTCACCACCTATCGAGAAACCCACATTACCTATTCTTCTCCCTATAGAAGAGCCCAACGTACTCTCTTATTTACCAAAGGTAGAGCCTATATAATCAAATTTACCTCCTCTTCCCACAGAGGACCCGCTAGTAGCATCTCTTCCTGTTGGTGACAATTCACCACTGGCTTTTAAAGACCCTATCAATTTACTATCTTCTATTCTACCCACAGATTCTGAATCCAACCACGTCCTTGTCTCATAGAGATTCTTTACAGGGATTACTACCAAATCAAAATCATCCTCCTCTAATTTGGTGTCATTCTCATGTTTTGCTGACTTCTTGGATTATGTTGACAATTTCATGCCTTGGGGATGCCTTTGGCTTCCTGTCTCAACGCAAATGCATATGTTATCCATTGACACTTCCACAATCTATCCAAAGGTGTTTGAGACAACCAAACCCACCATGCCCATGCCAGTTGTAGCTACTCCTTCATCACCCTCACCCACACCTAAATCATTACCATCAAATAAACCTTTTCCTATACCTAAAACCCTACCTGCACCCATATCTTCCTCCGCATCCAAACCCATTACCACATTGGGATTCATGTCGACATCAAACCTATTCTATCCTCCTATCAAACTTTATTTAGCCATGTATGCGCAAGTTGTCACAAATATTATTCCCCTACCTAATAGGAATACCCAACCTCTTAGGCTACATACACTAGCTTCTCCTAGTATCCCTCGGTCACCTTCACCACTTATATCTATCTTAGGTCTACACCCACCAACCTTGGTCAAATAACCCCTACCAAAGGTAAACCAAAAACACATCAGCCCACCTCCTCGTCATGATCCTATGTTCAACCAAAATTACCTACATAACCTATGCCTTCACCCTTACCTACATCCTTTCTACCTCCCATACCTAGACCACTTCTTATATCCTCATCATTACTCATGTCATTCCCTTATCCTCAACTAGTCCTTTCCACATTGTCTTTTACAACCGTCTTCACCGCACCTTCATTATCACCTTAGCTAGCACATTTTCTTCCTACATCTACCTTCCCTTCACTATACTCCTTCACCTTTACCCAAGAAGGTGCAACACAATCTTAAAATCCTACTGCCTATCAAAGAGGTAGTTAAACCTACACCGCATCTAACAACTAGCTCACCAACTACACCTTTACCCAAGAAGGTGTAACCCAAACTCAAAACCGTACTATCTACCAAATAAGTAGTGAAACTTACTCAACCTCTAATCCCACCTCAAGTGATGCCTCTCCCACAAAATTCACCCATACTTCCATCCAAACCCACATTTACTTCTCATTGCGATCAATTGGCAGGGTCTTATGCCAACATCTTAGCTAACCTTTTGGAAACCTCTGTCATCACATTTCCACCTCTTAGACCTTACAACCCACTCAAACCTAAACCAAAAGGGTTTAATGATACCAAAATTTGTGCTTACCATTATGTTTTAGGGCATGATGTGGAAAAATATAAAGCTCTTAAGAATTTTCTTCTCCAACTATGTCCTCTCAAAGAAAACTTTGACGATGATAATATTTTAGATGAGGATCCTATTCCACCTTCACCTATCTCCGAAAATTCTCACCCGTACATATTCATCGACCTCCATATCCACCTCCAACACCCTTTTATCCTCCTCCAACATTTGAGATCAATATGGTCCGCATCAGATATCTAGCCAAACCTCCACCAAAATTCCAATACGTCGAATTGCTTTCACAAAACCATTATATACCCTCACCATATTTTTTTCCCATCCTACCACTACATCTTTCACGAATCACCTTTTCCTTCACCATAGATCAATATGGTTCAAGTTGCCACTCAAGCCCAGAAGGACAAAGGAAAGAAGAAAACAACCAACTCATTTGCTACTCCTTTACCCAACATTCCATTTACACCTGAGCCTAAGATCACCATCTGTAGACCTGCCTACCCCATTTCTGA
This sequence comes from Taxus chinensis, assembly GCA_019776745.2. Classification (NCBI taxonomy): domain Eukaryota; kingdom Viridiplantae; phylum Streptophyta; class Pinopsida; order Cupressales; family Taxaceae; genus Taxus; species Taxus chinensis. The sequence goes on from CM034150.1 coordinate 666,305,820, forward strand.
TGGGGTTATCCATCGTATAATGATTAAACAATTACACCAGATCCTCTCAAAATGTCTTTGTATGACCTTGACTAAACCTCTAAGTCTCAATGCCAAGCACTCATTAAGGTCCTGCAATATATTGAGGTTTTACCTAATGATCCCACACTTGTCACCACCATTATTACTCATCATATGGCCGCTCTCACCACTTCACTTCCATCTTCTTCTCCCACTACCATTCATCAAGTCTCCACTCTTAGTTTCTCTTATGAATATATTGACCATCTCTAATTAGATGATCCTAACCCCACCCTATTCATTTCTTTCTACGTTGATAATATACACGTTCGACGCGTTATGATCAATGGAGGTGCCAATATCAACATCATTTCTTCCCATGCATAAAACCAAATGGGCATCCCTCCCAATTACATGCATAGTAACCCATTTATGTTGTATTTATTCAATGATGTCATGACTTCCACACTTGGCACCATAATTCTCCACATTTGTGTGGGCCCCCGTGCCATTCCTAAATTATTCTGTCTTAGATGGGAAATTCTAGTACAACTTGTTGTTTGGTCGACCCTGGATTCACGTCATGGGTTGTGTTCCTTCAACCTTAAACCATTGTTTAAAATTTTAACATGAAGGGCATAACTATACCATTCCAGTTGACACTTCACCATTCAAGACCTATAACATGTTGTATCGACCAAATGATGTCCTTATACCAGTTAAGCAATCTACCACCACTACCACTTCTTCTTCAATCACTGCCTCATCCACCATTTCTGCCGCTACATCTTCCACAACCAACTTCTCTTTTCCCATTGTTGTTGTAGCTTTTGTAGTTGACCTATCAGCACACCCATCTACTACTTAAACATATATCGCTTTTTCTTCCCAATCATCTACTGATTCATCCATTCCCGCTACCCACATACCAACTACCGATCCCTTAAAAGGTTTTTTTCAATGCCTCACTATGGAATAGTACCACCTTTATAACATTGACACATTCCTTGCTCCTTAAGAGTGTGGTAACCTTCACCAAAATTCCCGCTATGATCACTGCGCATGATAATTTTTCCCCTACTGTCCTCCCCACCTTCACACCAACTTAACGTATGGGGGACTTGATGCTTCCACCTACTCGCCTGAGCCACCTTCCTAAACTCGAACATTTTCATTCAACCTTCAATCTATCACCAACCACATCTTCACCCACACCTTCCTCCATCATTGTGCTTAGAAGGGATTTGGATTTTTTTCTATGAATAATGTTGCCATACTATCATTCTTTGCACCACCCATAAGCATGAAGCATAGTGGTATCAGATTTTCTGAACCACCTTCCAAGAACACCCAAGTCAAACTCGTTGAGGATGATAAACCTTTCCCACCTCATTCATCTACCTCACCACCTTCACCTACAGAGTCTATGGATCTAGAATCCATTCCTCCTAACTTTTTTTTTCGTGAACACCATTTCCCTGAGACCTCTGACTTATTAGTACGATGGCAAGGGTCCATCTTCTCTTCCCTTCCTATATCCTAAAATGATCGATGACGACATTAATTCTATTAGTGTTGTTCAATATTAGGATGATGAGTTTATTCTCACCTACCTTGGTGTGTAATATTATTGTATTCACCGGTCATTACCTTTTAAGATGTAAACCATGTTGAATGAATCGATCATCAAAATGAAAATTCACACTTAGGATGACCTACAAATCCTATAGATAGGCCAATATTTATATGTTGTTAGACAAGAATCTTTCACTTATTTCCTCTGAGATCATAGCAATGTGTTTGCTTGGTCCTACACCGATATGCCTAGTATTGACCCAAATATTATGGTCCACAATATCATAACCATTCCTGATGCCAAACTTGTGAAATAGAAGCTATGAAAATGGAATCCTCGCATTTCCGTTCTTGTCAAAGAAGAACTTCGGTGCCTCTTTTCTATTTCCTTCATTCTACCCATTGATTATACCCAATGGATATCTAAAATTTTTCCTGTCACAAAATCAATAGGGGGACTTAGCATTTACATGGATATCTGTGACCTTAACCTAGCTTGCCCCAAATATGACTTTCCTCTACCTAGTATTGACCAACTAGTTGATCTCATTGTCAGCCATGAGATGTTATCACTCATGAATGGTTTCTCGGGTTATAACCAAATATTACTCACCCCAAAATATCAAAACAAAACCTCCTTCATCACTCTTTGGGGGAGATTCTACTATCATGTCATGCCCTTTGGCCTTAACAATTTTGGTGCTACATATTAGCGGGCTATGACTTATATATTTCATGACATCATGCATATCCTATTGGAAGATTACGTTGATGATCTTCTTACAAAATATAATAATCAGGCCGAACACCTTGCATTCCTTAAGGTTTTCTTTAACCTTCTCATCAAATATTATGTTCACCTTCAACCTAAGAAGTGTGTCTTCATTATTATCTCAGGAAAGCTCTTTGGTTTTATTATTTCTTTATGTTTCATTGAAGTTGATACTCCTAAAATCAAGGTTATTCTCGAGATGAATCCACCTGCTAACCTTTGTCATATGTGTAGTTTGCAAGAAAAGTTTCAATCTATTCGTCACTTTATTTCTTAACTTTTTGGTTGATGCCATCCATTTCATCATATTCTCAAAAAGGATGTCTCCTTCAAATGGGATGATGAACTCTAAAAATCCCTTGACACCTTAAAGAAATGCATCCTCTAACCACCTGTGCTCATTCCATCTAAGGATGACCAACAATTTTACCTTTACATTTCTACCACTAATCATTCCCTACGTGCCATGCTCACTCATCGCAATGAGAAACATAGGGAATAAATGGTTTATTATATAAGTCATATGCTTTAAGACTACAAGACTAGATATACTCACACTAAAAAAAATTCCTATCCTTAGTATTTTTCACCACTAAACTTTTCCATTATCTACTCAACCACAAAACCTTTGTTGTCAGCAATATTGGCCCATACATTACATGTATGCTAATCCTTACCAACATCAACATGCTACATATTTTCTCATCTTCTTGCAGACATAGATCTTGAATTCATCCATCAAAAGTCTATTAAAGGAAAAACCATTACAGACCAACTTTCAGATGCACCTCTTTCTGGAAATCAATCCTCTAACTTTGATTTCACTGACGAATCCATCACTACCCTTTCCCTTGATGACATTGTTTATTAGATAACCTTATTCTTTGAAGGTTATAAATGTCAATGTGGGGGTGGCATAGGGGTCATCCTTATTCCTCTTAATGGTGAGCCTCTGCCTTTATCTTTCAAACTATATTTCAATTGTACTAATAACATTGATGAATATGAAAAACTTGTGTTATGTCTTCATACCACCATAGCTTTAGATGTTAAATCAATTAATATCTTTGGTGACTCCCAACTAGTTGTGAACCAAGTCAATGGTTTATATGAGTGTCATAATGAGATACTTCAAAAGTATAAACATCGTATCGACATACTTTTGAATACCTTTGATCATTATGAACTTCAAGCCACTCTGCGCCCCACTAACAAATTTGCAGTTATCATGGCATGCCTTACCACTCAAATACCTGCTTTGCATTCTAACTCAAAAAACCTTGTCACCGTACAATGGTTACAATCACCATCTTATCTATTCCGAGATGTTAACTTTGTAGGAATAATTGAAATGGACACACGTGACATTTGGTATAAGCAGTTCACTGACTACCTGTCCCTTTCAATTATGCCTCTATATCTTACTCGCAATGGACAAAGAGCCTTTCTAAAAATTCTCTCTCATTATGTTATCATGGGGGGTCTTCTCTACAAAAATGTCTTTGACAATATCCTCCTACGATGCCTTAAAAGCTCTAAAATCTCATACACCATTAAGGAATTTCACGAGGGGATTTGTGGTGGTCATTTCAGTGGCCTCACTGTTGCTAAGCGTATTCTTCACCTCAATTCCTATTAGCCAACCTTAAACCAATACTGTTGTGACTATTTCAAACATTATTTGAAATGAAGTAACACACTAATCTTCATCATATCCCTAGTCACGCCTTACAGGTCATCAGAGACATTTAGCCTTTCTCCCAATGGGGTTTGGATCTCATCAAAGAGATTAAACCTCATTATTCTCAACGTCATCAATGGATCATCACCATAACCAAATAATACATTAAAAGGGTGGAGGTTGTACCTCGCATTTGTACAAAATCTAAGAAAATTTGTGAATTCATTAACCATCACATCATTTTTCTCTTTGGTATACCTCACCGCCTCATCACTTATAATGAAAAATAATTCAAAAACAAAACCCTACGCAAAATCTGTGACACCTTTGGCATTCAACTCATTTTTTATTCACCTTATTATCCTCAAACAAATGGCCAAGCTGAATTGACTTGCCAAACCCTTAACAAAATTCTTATGAAAGTAGTTGACAATACCAGTATGGATTGGCACACACACATTCCTTTTTCCTTATGCACTTATCGCACCAGTATTCATAACTTTTCCGTAGCTAAAACTTTCTCTTTGGTATATGGTATAGAGGGTTTTTTACCTCTCAAATTCCAAATTCTGTCACTTCATATATCACTCAAAGACATGCTCAATGATGATGACTTTCGCCAAGACTGTTTGGCCCAACTTGAGCTTCTAGATGAAAATCATTTAAATGCTCTCTATCACCTTCAAATCTATCAAAAACATATTAAATGTGCCTATGAAAAACATGTCCATAAATGAATCTTCAAGGTCGGTAAAATTGTCCTGAAGGAAAATCAACATGTAACAAAAGTGGAGAAAAGTAAATGGGGAAAGTTTACTCCTAATTGGCTTAGACCAGGCTACATTGTCACACATACCTATGGATCAGGTGCTTATCATTTATCCTCTCTCGAATGTAAACCTGAACCTGAGCCCCTCAATGCCTTACATCTTCAAAAAATTTACTGGTGAATCAAGTACTATATCACCTTCTATCTATTAAATACTCATCCCTTGAGAAACCTTCACCTTTCACTTACTTATTTTAAGGACCAATGAATAAACAAGAATTGTGTGATTAACCGATATCTTTTGGCCTTATCTTCAATATGAGTATCATGGCTCTACTCATGGCATGATTCTCATGGATGATTTTTTTCCTTTTCAGGATGGAATCTAATGGTCGTTCATTACTTAAACCCTCTCTTTCATAGTTAACCTTTGCATATTATGGTTTTGCCTTTATAAAAGAAGCCTATACTCCTTTATAGTCTTGTCCATGACCTATAAGTCCAAAAAAGTTAAAAATTAATATATGGGATTTTCAAATTCAACTCCTTGAGTAAAAATTCTAGAAAATAGATGAATCCCTTAAAAAGGACATCTCTCTTTCTATCTTGATTCTATAAATATACTACTCCCTTAAAGGACAACTATAAACATCTATCCATACTGTACATAGTCTATCCAAAAAGAAGATTATTTCTGCGAAACAAAAATAAAATATTCTGAAGCTTCCCTCATCCATCAACTTCATGAAGACCTTAAGGAGTCATCCTATTTATCCCATATAGACTTCCTGCATTTATTAGTCTATAAAACAAAAGAAAAAAAACAATACAAAAAAAACGCAAGAAAAGTACAATTTTTTTGTCATGGACTTGCCTATTCAGGTTTTGGGTATCTTGTAGAAGGGGAATGTTGTCTCACAATAAGGTTATGCTAAATAAACCACTCCACATCACCTTACTTCTTTTCTCTTCTTCTACCTGTTAATGCAAAATTACAGCACCCCCTAAATGGCCTAATTGTGAATAGGGCATCCAATGTAATCTGCATAACATGTATCCATCTCTCAAGTTGTGGGACCTGCGAACCTGAGATGGACCTCCATAGAAGGTCGGATTCCTCTACCTAATCCTAATGTAAAACTAGTCCTAATACAGAAAATACTCCTAACTACACCTATCCTAATAATGCCAAGGAGACAGAGAGAGGGATCGATAAAGGAAGTGCATGAAAAAGTGTAAATCCTACACTAACCAGGTGATACCACCAATAAAAAGGGAGAGAAACTCTTTTGAGTGAGTATGAAACAAGGAAAAATGGGGTTGAGGGAGGTCATACAAATGTGACACAAACCCATATCCTAATCTGCCATCAAAACTCCATGGAACACAACATCATAAACCTACAAGTGAAAGAACATGCATAAAATACAACAATAATAATGGAGAGGCAAGAAAATAAAATAAAAATGAGCTAGGGTTGAAGGAACACCACAAAGCACAATTTTTATTGCTTCAAAATATGCACATACCATTAAATTTGATGCCCAAAGGCACAATTACATTGTTAGGCCTAAGAGAAGGCTCGCAGCTCAAATGGAGTTCAGGGAAAAAATTTCAATAGTTTCCCCAACTCCCAGAATGTCTCCTTCAAAAATGAGGGCTTTTATTACATTATATATCCATTTTTCATGCACCCTCATTAAAGAGGTATAGGTACCCATACAATTTCTCTTCCCAAGGTTACTTTTGTCAGAAAAAGACATGCGTGCCATAATTCATTAAATATAGTTGTTGGGTTATTGTTTGTTCACCTACTTGTGCCTCTCATGGGACTTGTGAGCTGCCCTACCATGTGACCCATACATCCATACGTCACCTAACTTCAACCATCCAGCCTTGGGGGGTTGGATGTCATCCAGCTATGTGGGTCGTACATTAATGTGTTCACCGACCAACCTCGGTCACCATCTCTACATCATGGGTCATCCAACCCAAGGGGGGTTAGACAATCGTTTATTTCTATCTGTAAAATGAGCTAATCGACTAACCTGATGGTGGTCCATCTGCTGGGTCACCCAAGCTTGGTACCCATCCAACTTGGTGACCCGTCCATCCTGGTATACCATCTAACCTAGCGTGTCACCCATACGCTTTGTTACACGTCCAACCGGGGTGACCCGACCAACCCAGCCGACCATCTCAACCGACCAACCCAGCCGACCATCTCAACCGACCAACCCAGCCAACCAACCTGGTCATCCATACCGTCACCTGACCAACTGAGCCATCTAACCTGTCTAACCAACCCAATCATCCAACCTATCCGACCAATTGAGCCATCCAGCCTGATGACCCGTTAAACATAGTGTCTGTATGACTACTTGGATGACCAACCTAGTAATCTAATCAACCATGCCAGCCAGTCAGTCACTCGACCAACCATGTCGACTAACCAGTCACCTGACCAACCATGTCGACCAACCTTGCTGACCAACCATGCTTACCAACCCAGTTGGACATTCATTGTGGCTTGCCAGCTCACCACGAGTAAAGACCAAATTAGCTGAGCCAAAACATGGGATGCTTTTCTCTTCTAATGAGGATGAACTTCAATGGTCATATACACACCCAAGAATTATGAATGGCTAAGTCCATTTATGATGATTTATCCAAATTAACCTAGAGGGTGAATTTGGGATAATAATGGCATCTCTCGAGGACATCTGCAAGCTAGATGTGTGACCAATTACCCTGAATTATGCAATGGGTATGGAATCAAGCCTAACCTTGAAAAATTGATCCTTTTGAAACTGTCCCCTAGACTTCGAATAAACTTAGAACATGGGCTGAAATCACCTTGGCCTACTCTTGAAGTTGATTTTGGGATATTGGATAAATCGTGTAAACTGCCCCAAAATTTAAAATTTGACCAAGGTAAGGCATGGAGAACTATGAGCCTACAACTGATTTGTTGGATCTGAATGCGTATACTGGGAAAATTCCCTAAAATTTTGATTCTCCTCATGAATATCATCGTTGGCCAAAATGCTGAAAATAGAAATTCCCCTGCAATAGATTTTATGATGCAAGAAGAGACATAAGAGCTCAACAATGACTGATATAGGGAGACATAAGAGATGAAAACAATGAAAATTATCCCCAAATGTAATTTAGTTTCTTTGCATTTGGATTTTATTGGAGATAGCAATTGTATATTGCAACATTGAACCTCGTATTACAACATTTCCCTCTCAGAAACATGATGAACTCTTCAAGAGAAACCACCACACAAAAACTATGTACAAAGGAGAAAAAACATACATAATCCAAGTGGAGGCATGTAGAGTGTGTAAAATCACTTCTTCTACTAAAATCAACCCTACCTACTCTACGCTAACCAGAGGAAAAGGGAAATCAATCAAATCCCGCAACTAGAAGGGAGAAGTAATCCCCCTTCCTCAAAATTGGCAACCATGCATATGATTTAACACTGATCATGGATGTTGTTATGAGTGAAAAACTGAAAAGAGGCAGATCCTCCACCCAAATAACCAAAGTATCAACATCAATATAAAATACCTCCTTAAGTTGATTGACATTGGACTTCTGGAGGTGTTGATAGTGACCCTGGGTGCTTTGTATATCATCATCATGCCCTAAAATGGACATGACTGGTTTTGGCTTCTCCCTTAGGTCCAATGAAGCCAAGTACCTTATTTTTCACGGTATGATCCTATGGATGTGCCCATTGCTCTAAAATTTAACTCCAAAAATGGAGTCTTCCTACAGACCTTCCTGAAAAAAAAGGTTGCATGCATGTTATTTTTTTCTTTACATTGCTTCTACAAACAACTTATCCTCTTCCTTGATGACTGGTGTGGAAATGGTGTCATCACTATTTCCTTCCTCCTCATTTTCTAGTGTTAAGTTTGGAAGATGTAAATCCTCTAATCTTGGCTCCAGATGACTTCCATGAGATGCAAGTTATTATCCTTGAATGCTCTCCTCCATGGAAGTGAAATATTGATGTTGGAAAGTGAATGATGAGGAAGAAAAAGTGGTAATCTTCATAGGCTCCTCTCCATTGAAGCGTCCCTCCAAATTAGACAGATATTTTGCCTCCTCGTTTTCCTACTGCATTAATTCAACCTCCTCCATGGTGTTCTCTAGAACTGTAATTTTCTCACCATGGATCCCCTCATCTTCAAACTTGAAGTTTTAAATCTCAAACTCTTCTTTGACATTAGAGCTCGAAGGGGATGAAGTAGGAGGAGGAACTAAAGGTTCTTCTATGACATGCTTCATACTCGTAGACTCTGAAACTCTTTGACTCTCCTCGACAGTCGAAATGCACTCCTCTTTTGGATTTGGAATAGTTGCCTCTTCCCTCACTTTTGTTGTAGTCGATGATGAGTCAATAACCTTTGGAAATAGGGTGCCATCATGGAAACTCCACTCGAAACATACCTATTTTTTATCATCTTCTTCTATCTCTCACTCTGTTTCTATTGCAACCAAAGCTTCCACCACCTGTGGCTTGACCTCAGCCTCCTTCGGGGGTTTATCTATCAAGGGGATGTTATCAATCCCAAATCTAAGATCCAAGGTCACCAAAAATCTAATCATTTCTTATTTTCTTGGCTCATCTTCTAGTTGCTCTCCTTGACTGGAGCTTTTAGTCTCTTCCCGACATAGACTTGGGAAAGTGGGAAGAGTGGTGGGTGGGGTCTCCACTAGTTGTTGCTTTATTTTTGGTGGAGGGGAAGGTATTGCTTTTGGATCTTATGGAGGGGACTTCAACTTGTAAAGAAAAATGATAGAGCTTTTGAGATGGGATAGGAAAGTGGAAGATGAAAAAGTGGGTTCTACAGTGTGAGCAACAGGTGAGAAACTTGGGACTTGAGGTTCCAGTTGAGATCGCACTAATTAGGGAATGTGGAAAGAACCATAAGATAGAACATCTAAATTTCCCATTGACCTAAAAAATATTCAACGTCCTTAATCCATTCTTCAAGTTGGGGCAGCATCTCAATCACGTAGCCAAGTTTCTCTTGTAGGATGAAATAGCTTGGACTAGGGCCTTCCCGTGCACAAGGAACCTTGAATATGATCTTGATTTTTGTCTCCAGATGTGTATCTCGATCTTGCATTATACCTGCCTCCAATTTCTCAATTTTTAGTTGCAGCTCAAAATCTTTATACCCGTGCTCTTTAACAGCTCCATAGTTTGGTGGATAACAAAAATAATATGCATCCTACTCATATGGGTATGCACACTGTTGATCTTCATTCTAGTATGTATTTGGAGGTGCTTGAAAGTACCCTAGGAATATGAGTTGCAAATGTCTGAATGGAATTGTTGTTACATGAGTGAATTCCAAGAGGGAAATGGAGTCATGATTGCACAACTTCATGGAATGGAAGAAAGTGAGAGGGATGGAAAGAAAATTGAAATGGATGGAATAGAGGAAGGTTTGCAACTCAAAGAAGGGGTTTTTGACCAGATGGATTCAATAGATGTGTTTGAGCATGTACCTCCAAAGGCTAAAAACTCCAACAAAAAAACATTAACTCACTGAAATGAAATCTTCTCTAGGTGTTGAATTGCACACCTGTAAAAGGTACTTCGACAAAGATCTGCAGTGGAGCACTTGTGAAATTTAAATCTTTCACCTTATTTTCCCCCCGATCGTGCAAAAATTGTTAATGAAAAATTACATAACCGCCCTAATGGCCTGATTGTGAATGGGGCATCCATTGTAATCCGCGTGACATGGGTCCATCTCTCAAGTTTTGGGACCTATGAACCAGAGATGGGCCTCCAGAGGAAGTCAACTTCCTCTACCTAATCCTAATGTAAAACTAATCCTAATGCATAAAAGACGCCTAATTACACCTATCTTAACAATTCCAAGGAGACAGACAGACAGAGAGAGAGAGAGAGAGAGCATGAAAAAGGGGAAATCCTACACTAACAGGGTGATAGCACAAAGAAAAGGGGTGAGATAATCTATTGAGGGACGATGAAATAGGGAAAAAGGGAGATGAGGGAGGTCATACAAATGTGACACAAACCTAGATTTTAATCCACCATCAAAACTCCATGGAACACAACATCATAAACCTACAAGTGAAAGAACATGCACAAAATACAGCAATAATAATGGAGAGGCAAGAAAATACAATAAAAATGAGCTAGGGATGAAGGAACACCGCAAAACATAATTTGCATTCCTTCAAACTATACAAATACCATTACATTTGATGCACAAAGGCACAATTACATTTCTAGGCCCAAGAGAAGGCTCGTAGCTCAAATGGAGTTGAGGGAAAATTTTGCAAGAGTTTCCTCAGCTCCCATAATGTCTCCTTTACAAATGAGGGGTTTGATTGCCTTATATAGACATTTTTCACCCACCCTCATTAAAGAGGTATGGGTACCCATTAAATTTTTCTTCCCAAGGGTAATTTTGTTACAAAAATACATGGGCATCATACTGCATTAAATATGATTGTTGGGTTGTCATTTGTCTACCTACTTGATACTCTCCTAGGACTCGTGAGCCTCCCAGTCATGAGACCCATCCATTCATGTGTCGCCTGACTTTGATCATCCAACCTTGGGTGGTTGGAATCCATCCAACTATGTGGGTTATCTATTATTGTGGTCACCAAACAACCTTGGTTATCATCTCTACATCATGGGTCGACCAACCTGAGGGGGTTGGATGGTCATCTATTTGTATCTGTACAATGAGCTACCTTGACAACCTGATGGTCATCCATCTGCTGTGCCAACAAACCTTTGTACCCATCTAACCTGGTATGTCATACAACCCAGCGTGTTTCATGTACGCTTCATTACACATCCAACTAGGTGACCCGACCAACACAACCGACCATCTCAACCAACCAACCCAGCCAACCGGGTCGACCAACCCAACCGACCAACCTAGTCATCCATTCCATAACCCGGCCAACTGATTTTTCCAACCCAGTGTCTGTACGACTACTGGGATGACCAACCTGGTGATCCAACCAACCATTCTAACCAACCAGTCACCCAACCAACCATGCCGACCAACCAGTCACCCAACCAACCATGTTAACCAACCATTCACCCAACCAACCATGTCGACCAACCAGGCACCCAACCAACCATGCCAACCAACCCATCTCGAAATTCTCCACAACCTCTTCTAATGGGGTTGAACTTTAACGGTCTTATGCACATCCAAGAATTATGAACGGCTAATTCCATTTATGATGATTTATCCAAATTAACCTGAGAGGTAAATTTGGGATAACACTACCTACTCAAGGGACATGCCAAAAATGTGACATTTCATTATCATGTAACTTCTTTCACCCTTAGAACAGTCAATCATGCACTGCCTTTATGGGTTTAATTTCATAAACTCATCGTCGGTATGCTCATTATGGTCCTTGACACTTATGGAGTATTTTTCCTCTTTTATTGTTCACCTCTTTTCTTATTTATTGATTCTCCTATACAGGACTAGACCTTCGACACCTACATTATTGGATTTCTTATCCTTTCACCTACCTCAACATTCCTTATTTATTTTTCATCAACTCATCTTAAAATGCTCAACCATGCATATTCAACCTAGACTCCACCATGCCTATTCAATCTAAACACCCCCATGCCTATTCCACCTATATTTAACCATGTTTATTCAACCTAAACTCAATCATGCCTAAATTACCTAGGCTCCATCATGTCTAAAATTGACAAACCTACCCATCCGTCTCATCATATTATTCCCTATCTTGTGGGAGAACTACATCAGCCTGAGGCCCCATTTCATTAAGGCTATGTAGGTAGCACTCTGAGGGTATGGGGCCCTTGGAAGTTAGCTCAGTCACTCTTTCCCCTAACCATTTCCCCCCTTTACACACACGTCATAACCCAGTTAGTTTCCCTTTACACAATAACTTGGAATTTAACGTATAACCAAACACACATCATTTCATCATACTTACCATGCTACAAAATCGACCACATCCTAAAATCATCTACGATTTCCATGATATCAATTACCTAGAAATTTAGGCAAACAATATCTACAACACATAATTTCCATAAAAATTGTAACTTGGAAATTTTTCAACTCAACGATGCATGAAAATCCCACCTAATTATCTTATTGCCTAAATACCCAATCACACTATCAGTTGGAGCATATTTTTTTCCTCTACCGTGGCCTTACCCATGACCTTACCTAAGCAGCCACACCATCCCCGCCCATTTTGACACTCAAATTCACTTACTCGGTGTACCTTACAGTGACGCTACTCGTGTTGTTCAACCTAATGACCTTATATTTCATAATGTTGTGTTTTTTATCCCAACCAAACCTTTTGGTGTTTTTGAAAACACCTAATTCCTATTCCTGCACCTAGCCTAGTTTTGTTTCAAGACCTTAATCTTATACCTTTGATACCTAGGTCACATCAACCTTTGTTTGGATAAACCAACTGACTTTTGAAGAAGTAGACTTTGTGAGCTCTTCAACCTAATACCTTATCACATTTTATAACGTGTGCATGTGCTTGAATTCCCATTACTATTACCCACACCAATATTTCCATTACCTATATCCTACCTATACCTCATTTTTCATCACTTACACATTTATCAAACTAATCAATGACTCCATCTATCACCTCATCAGTTCCTAGTTTGAGGGGGATCACATCCACCCATACTTAGGGCAACCTAATCTTCACTCATACCTAAGACAAAGACTTCCTTTTTTTGTCATCATTGCTTATAAATAAAAGATACATGACTCAAAGGGGAAAATGTAGACACCGAATTTGGGTCACACTCCCCTTAGTCCCCTTTACTTAATTAACATAACATATTCACCTAACCATGACCTATTACCCCATATTCATATTAATTTAATTATTTACAATTGAATTAATGTTCATCATCGCATTATTAATTAATTTAATTACTTTAATTAAGTTAATTTACACCTCACCTAGACACCTCACCATGGACTTAATCTGAGCCTATTAATTAACTAATACCGAGTCTCTACTTATCTTAACCAACTAGGACTCTTTGAAACCCTAAAATTAAATTCCTATTCCTTCTCCAACAATACTCCCACTTATCTAAGCTCGCGAACCCTCATTTGAGACCTGGATTTGCAATCAAGATCATTCCAAACGTAGTAAAGATCAGGCTATTTTTGGTAAAATTGACTAATTCACCCTAACCGACGCTGGTTTATCCTCGGCCGAAATCGGTCACCTAACCTCCATTGATTCCTTTATATACAATTTTAAAAATCTTCACCTAGGTTGGTCATTTCAATTATTGAGTTTTTATTACAATCAAGCTCAAATCTTCAAGCCTTCCTACATTTAGATGACAAACACACACAACCACAATACAAGACAAGCATTCGATTCTCCTTCGCGAGAATTGGAATACTCGACGAGAACACAGGTTGTATTGTCATGGTACTAGACTCAAGCACCACTTTTCTAATCAACCATCAAACATCTCCACTAATAGGATCTGCAAAATACCAAGTAAGTATTGTGATTTTAATCATTTGTGCTTATTCCATTATAAATCTCTTGTTTTTTTCAGTATTTCATTTCTTTATTTACCCATCTATCACCATCTTCCCACTAACCTACTATTCAACCATCCCAAGCCTTTTCACCCTACCTAACCTCCTTATTATTCCTAAATCTTCTCAGCCATATTACGACCCAAATCACATTACCCTCACTCTCTGTGAAATCACAGAGATTCTAAAAACCTATTTTTAATAGTTTACTATCTTTTCCCCTACTGATATCAGTTCCCTGACCACCATTGGTTTCATCCCCATACCGGCATCGTTCATCTGAATAATGCTAGTCTCTATGTTATTTTAATATCCACATACCAACAAGCTTCCCACTCACCCAAACCAACCCATACCTCAAACAATTATCCTTAGACCCTTACCATACCTACCTAACCTGAACAAATCTTGGTTCTAATTATATTTAGTGTTATATTTTGTTTTTTGGCATTAAATCTAGTATATTGTGTGTATGAGAAACTTAAATCATTACATTGTAAAAGGACCTATTTATTTCAGTCACTTATTCATATTAAATTTTTATTAAATAATGGATTGACATCCTCTCTAAGAAGTACCATGCTTCTTGTATGTAGCATACACTAGGTGGTCCACTGTCCAGTGTTATTTAATACTCTTCTTGGGGTCTTTCTTTGCATTTACAAGTAGTCCTTCCCAAACAAAAAGGAGTTCTCTACGATCATCTTAGATAACGTCAACAATGCACATATTCTACCTTCCACCCTGACTTCACAGGTATTCCTCCTTAACCAATTACCTTCTATTTATTTCATCCTAGAAAGCGTAAAACTTATTGGTGAAACAAGAATAGTTAATACATTATATAACTATGTATTTATGCCTTTGTGGCATCCTCCTATGTTACGGTTCCATTCTAGAGAACTATCCAAATTATTTTGGTTGTGTATAAATTTTATTTTCCTTCAATAAAATAGTAATTCATTCTTCTCCAAAAAAATCATTGCTATTAGAGCTTAGGTGATTTGGGGGAGGATGTGTGTACTCTGCAGCATATCGGCCTTCATAAATATCAAGGAGAAAATGACATGATTCAAGCAAGAAATTACCAACGAACATGGAGATTTTCTTGGAACATCTATTTTGGAGTTTTGTGCATTCCTCGTGGAGATACGTCCAATAAAATCAAGACCTATCCAATCAAATATGTGAGAAATAAACTTTCGAAACATGTTTGGAATTCAGAATATGGCAGATTCCAGAAGGTTTATTTTGGCATGGATAACAAGATCTGAACCTGTATCGAATCCTCTTTGGTACAACATATAACAAGTCATGGTAGGTTGGATTTTGAGGGCATGGGAGAGATTTTGTTCTTGCTTCGACATTTGTAAATATAGTAAAATGACGTGTTCGTCTACCAAATTCGGTTAGAACCGCCACTTCCCCACATGTGTGTGAACCTATGTCCTACAAAATACACCACCACGGACCTATTGTTTTAACAACATGGTTTTTGGAGTCTTCATTAACCAGCACCCAAATGACCACATGTGAATACTAAGTGAATAAATCGTCATGCGTGTCACACATTTTTGATGATGTAAGTAGTGTTGTGAGTAATCCGCAATTTGAATCACCGTTAATATTTCTTGACCAAGAATTTAAAATCGTCAGCTTCTATTTTTCATTTCTCTACAGTATCCATAATATTAGAAAAGGTTGTAATTTGAGTAACTAGTATGTCAGCTACTACTAGATTGGTTTTTGTTCGACGTACGGTTCCAAGATGATAATATTCGTGTGAATATCAAGGAAGGATATGAGGCTGATGATTAATGCAAAATAGAATTCCCACACAAGTGTCTTTATATTATTGCATGATTTTACCGATCCCACCTTCATTTTTTTTCTCATTAGCAAGTCTTTGTATCCTTGAACATAATAATAAAAAAAATTTGACATCATGTCTACTCCAAAAATATTTTTGTTTGATGATCAGCTCTTGAAAGAGACTAATTATGTCGTCTATAAGATGAAGATACACACCACTCTATTGTTTGAAGATCTATGGGAGATCGTGACTGGCATAGTTGCTCATCCCACCAACGTAGATAAGAAAACAAAGTATGACAAGGACGATGCAAAATCCTTGATGTTAATCACTCTCATAATTTATGATGAGGTGTAACCACAAATATAGGATAAGATGACATCAAAGTTGGCATGGGATACTCTCTCCACCATCTATGAAGAAAATAATTTGATAAAGATCCTCCATCTCCAATCAAATTTTCATACACTAAGTATGAAAGAAGGTGAGAAAGTAGAGGAATTATTGTGTCATGTGGAAGAACTACGAGAAGAACTTGTAGAACTAAGAGAAAAGGTGGAAGATAAGTCACTTGTCCTTCTCATAATATGACCTCTTCCTTCCCAATTTAGGACATTCATCACCGCATTGACCATCACACAAAAAGAGGTGACCTTTTCCAAACTTGTGAACTTTCTACACCATGAAGAATCCATTCAGACAGTCTATAAATAATTTCAAGACAAAGCGTTGATCTTGAAACAAAAAAGGATTCAGAAATATTGCAATTGACAACAAGAGAAACAGTTACAAAAGTATCCATAGAAGCAACAATAGAAGTAAGAGTCTCAAAAAGTGTATCTATAGTGTCACATATGCACCACAGATATGCATGATATTGTGAATTTTTGGTATAATGGCCACACACAATGCAATTCTGGAGAAGAGAGCACATCTAGTTGTGATGATTCACAGAAATTCAAGTGGCGTCTTCATCAAAAAAAGTAAAAAAGGACATGTAAAATCCTATCCAGATGATGAATCATATGAGGATGTCTCAAATTAGTAAATTTTGATGGACACGAAGATTATGTGGTTCTAGACTCCCAAATATCATAGCCATCATAGAGTTTTTGGTTATATGACTCTAGCGTCAGTAAGCATCTGAAGGGAGATATAAATTTGTTTCATTTATGGACTGATCAAACCACTACAGATCGAGTTCAAATTATAGACAAAAAAGATTATGTTGTAGAAAATATAGGTGATTTCACCATTCCTATCAGGACAAGATGATGTACTCTCATGAATGTGCTCTATGTTCCTGGCTTGACCATAAATATCATGTTTGTCTCTCAGTTATTGAATCACAAGCTCAAGGTGTATTTCATGTTTTAGAAAGGCATCAAATCATGTCTCATATCACAAGAAGGAGAAGGTATGATACTTGTTAGATATTTTTTAAAGGATCTTTTATTTGCATTAGATGTAGTTTCATCCTCTGTAGTTTCTTTATCTACCTCCATGGTGCAATCCATTTCACTCTTGCATTATCAATATGGAAATGTTTCCATTGGATCCCTCTATTAGCTTAGTTTAATATAGATGGTACGAGGACTCCCTCTACACTCCCATTCAATAACTCTTTTCCTGGATGTTTGGAGGGAAAACAACATCGTGATCTATTCGAGTCGAGTATATTTCGTGCTAAGAACCGTCTCGAGGTTGTGAATACCAATCTATGTGGGGCCTTACCTACTTTATTTCAGGGATTTCAATACTTCAAGTTGTTCACTGATGACTATTCCCAAAAGACATGGGCGCTCTTTCTCTGAATGAAGAGAAGCATTTTCCAAATTTCAGATATTCTATAAGTGAGTTGTTTATCAAACTAAGCATTCCCTTCTTGTCCTTATCTCATATCGAGGGGAAATTCATATCAAATAAATTCTTGGCATTCTTGAATGAGCATGACATCAAACAACATTTGATTGTCCCTCATACTCCCTAGTAGAATGGTATTGTAGAATGTTGCAATCTCATTTTCATGGAGATGGATCATTGCATGATTTCCACTGCAAAGATGGAGAACAAATTTTGGGTAGAAGCAGTCCAAGCAGTTGTATATATTTTAAATAGGGCACCTACAAAGATCTTGTAGGAAAAGACACTAGAAGAGGTATTGAGAAATCATATGCCTTAGATTTCTCATTTAAGAGTATTTGGTTGTACAACATATATGTATATCCTAGATAATAAGAGGAAGAAGATTGATGCAAAGAAACTCTAGTAATTTTGGGGTATAGTACTACCTCAAAGATGTATCATCTCATGGATCTTAAGATAAAGAAGATATATGAGAGTAGATATGTGGTTTGTGAGGATTCATCATTTGACTTATTTCCACATAAAGAAGAGTCATTATCAACCTCCTCTCATGGATTTCTCTCACAGTCAAATGATGAGCATTAGGATTCTTCATAGAAGAAAGATGAGTTACAAGGATAATTATTTGTTGATCTTGGTAATTTGGAAAATAATTCTTCACATCATCAGCATCATCAACGTCCGAAGTGGGTCCAAAGCACCATGATAGACTTCCACTTGAACTCTCTTCTAGATACTTCATTAGGATTCAGAACAAGAAGACATGCGGGAAATGATGTAAATCTCGTACTCATAAGTTCCTTGGTTGATAACACCAAACTTGATTCCATTCATAAGGAACTCAGCCAGCCAAAGTGGAAGAATGTCATGGATGTAGAATATGACTCCTTGATTCAGAATCAGACATGGGAACTCGTTAATCTGGCTATAAGAAAGAATTCCATTGGCTGCAAGTGGTTCTTCAAAACAAAATACATGGTAGATGGATCTATTGACAAGTACAAAGAATGGCTAGTTGCAAAAGGATTTTCTCAATAGGAAGGAATTGACTATGAGGATATATTTGCACCCACTATGAAGATAAAAACCATCAGAATTTTCTATGCACTAGCAAAACAAAAAGGATGGAAACTTCATCAAATAAATACAAAAAGTGATTTCTTGAATGGTGATCTAAAATAAGAAGTATACACGACCCAACTAGAAGAATTTTTCAATGAGAAGCACCCTCATAAGGTCTTTCATCTAATTAAGTCTCTTTATGGACTTAAACAAGCACCTAGGGCATGGTACATTAAAATAGATTATCACCTATTGCAACATGGATTTACTCATAGCCCGTCTGATTCAAATTTGTATATCAAAAAGATAGGCACAAATATTGTCATTTTGGTTTTGTATGTGGATGATCTTGATATCATAGGAATTTCATACAATCTCGTCAAAGATGTTAAGAATGATTTGAAAAAATACTTTAACATGACATATTTGGGGCCAGTTCACTATTTTCTTAGCTTAGAGATATGGTAGAAAAAGAATCATATTTTTATCTCCCAAATGAAATATGCCAAAACACTCCTTGAAAAGTATGACATGTCTAATTGTAAACCTATGTCCACTCCAATGGAAAAAGGTTTTTAGCTTTCTAGATTGCAAGATTCACCTCAAGTAGACGGTACTCACTAGAGACATCTTGTTGGGAGTCTCATTTACTTGGCATATGTTGGTGTAGGTTATTTTCCATGTATTTATTTTAAATACATGGAATACCTCCACATAAGTGATTCACCATGCTTAGGTGTCCTATGGTGTCGTTATAACTCTTACACACGTCATAGAGAGTCATTGGAGTTACATTTGACTGGGTATTCTGGGAATGTAACTCCCACTTCTTGATGACTACATTTGTGGGGGAGTTACACACCCCACTGTTATTTGTACACCCTTTCATCTTGATCAACACATGGGGAATGGAATAGAGTTTTCTTTTTTCATCTTTTTTTCCTCAATGCATACACATTGCTTCCATGAATGATTTCTTGCTTTGATCTTGAAGCTACATCGTTTTGCAGTTGAGTGCAATGTTTTGGTCCTCACAGATTCCCTCTAGATCTTCATCATTCCTCCGACATGGTATCAGAGCACGGGGATCGGAATCATGTTGCTCACAATAGTTGTTTACTACTCTCTGTCTCGTAGTTTCTTGTGCAAGCTATCATTTGCATGTTCTTTACTTGCATATTTTAGAGTTTAGTCCTTCCCGAGCTCTATTGGTTGGTGTTTGCATTGGGTTTCGATTTGTTGATCTTTGACTGCTCATTTTTCATACTCCAGCTCTGCTACCTACTTTGGGATCACCCTTGGACAGTGGTTTCCCACGTGATGGTTTTTTAGCTTACTACCTATGTGGTTTAACACGTCTTACATAGCCACTAGTGATCTCCACCTCCTAGAATCTACGTTGCTGTTGGGATTGTTTTCAGGCTAACTATCCCTGCTCATCTCGGGTTTTGCACCTTTACGGATGTTTTGCATTGAATTTTCTTGCTCTACATTATTCCCTGATTCTACTTTGACCTCATTTTTGGCTCGATCAACCTACTCATCCCCTTGTTTTTTGTCATGGGTTTTCCCTTGTCTTCGACACTCGTTACTTCATCTATCTCGTGGTTTGCGGGTTTCTGATCTGTGTTGGATATGTGTTGGCTCGGTTCCTGGTTTGAACGCCTTTTCCTTGGCCTATGCTATTGAGGAATCTACTTGTTTTTCTTGTTGGCTAGATGTGGATCAGTCTGACCCTACTCACTCCTGCTCAGCTCTTGTGCCTCTACATCACTCCCACTTGAGATCGTCGTTGCATGCTTGCACCACGGCCATGCCTGTTTCTAAATTGTTTTGGCATCGGTTGTATCATCGATCCCTGCTCGTGCATGTTCATTGCATAGTAATCTTGGCTTGATCCCCACTCCAACTCAGCCCCAACACAGCTCCTGTTACAAAGCCACCACCAGGTCAATCTACACACGTTGTCATCCTGTAGTGGATGGTTACACTGCATTTATCTGTTTCTACTATTCCCTCTACGTAGTGGCCTCACCTTTCATCAGCACATGGCTTGGGGGCTCATCTTAATGGTTATCACCAACTACAGCAATTCCACCATGTGGCTTCACCCCCCCTCAACGTGGACACTACACTCAGGCTACACCACCTTCCAACTGCTCTGAAAGGATTCCTTGCACCACGTGGAACAATCTCTAGACAAGCACACAGACCTATCCACTTACATCTCTCTGGGATTTGCATTCACTTGGCACGGCAGCTCTAAGGAGAACCTCGACACGTGGCTTGTCATTCTCATCAGCTCGGTCAACCATGGAGTCAACATTCTTTTTTTTAATTGATTACTGCTAAAATCATTATCCTCTTTTTAATGTTTTGGGGTCATAAAAATATTCCATTATGGCATTGTGATAAATTTTGGGGCTGCAATTTTGCTTGTATTATGTCCTTCATTTGTGTGTCGAAGACGAAGGGCAAGGTTCGGGGTTGGCAGGAGGCTAATCCCCCCTCGTAAGAAAAAAAAAACCCTTGCTAAAATTTGATGCCATTTCTAACAAGTAGTCACACGATACCCTTTGCACTCGTTTTGAGCACCTTTTTAATGCATTTGCAGTGTTTAGTGGCATTTTCCATCAATTGCGGGAATTGTTTTAATGCCATAACTTTTGACTCACAGCTCATTTTTTAGCACTTCTTTAGTCAAAGTTACATGATTTCTTGCACAGTATGTGATGAAATTATCAGTTTTGTAAACGTACTACTTTATAAAGTGCCACATTCTGGGGAGGTTGACTATACTCTTGGGCTTTCACACACAGAACATTATCGGCCGAGTCCGACATCTTGCTTTTGTGAATCTTGCATTTTTCATCATGGAGAGTGCTCTTTCTAGACTTGAGGGTCGTAGGATCACTTTACAGCCTCCACCACTTCTCACCAAGAGAGGGAACTATTTAGTTTGGCATGCTTCCATGGAACGTTACTTTGCTCATGAGGGTCTTCCACCCTTCTTACTTGGGCCAGTTCATGCACCCACTGATCATCATCATCTAGAGGACTTCCTTGACACTTGTGACCATGTCTTTGGTCACATGATGATGCATGCATCTCATTCTCTCTGGTTTCACGTGGCAGACTCAGATCCACCCCACCGTGTCTGGAGCATTCTTCAGTTCCTCTATGGAGACCCTTCACATACTACCACCATTATTGTTGCTATTGATTTAGGTTTCTCCTCCATTTCTTCGTGTGATGGCCATTCCACTGACATAGACTCGCTTGATTCTACTTCTGATGACGAGGATTGTGCACCCTGTTCTGATGTTGAGAGTACTACAGAGGACTCTTCTCCTCTTTCTCTCATTATTCCAGACATTGTTGTCACCCCCCACATCTCAACAGATATCAAGCAGTCTTCTACTCAGCCTCATACCGTCATCACACCCGCCTCCCTTCCACTTCCAGTGTGCGAGGCTCCTTCCACTCCTCTGCCTTCATTGGATGACTCATACCTATCTAACATCGCTCTTCTATTTGTTGAGCCCCCTCATTGGGACGAGTATCTGCCTCACCTTAGTCATCTTTTCGTAGAGTCCACTTGTGATGCTCTACAAGTTCCTCATCCATCTACAGGTATTTCAGAGGAGTTCATCATCTTTGTTGTTGGGAGTGCCCCTTCCAGGAATCATGTCACTGCCACATTTCCGGAGACCTTTATTGATCCACCCTCAGCTATGGATCACTTTTTCTGTTGTGGAGGATGTTTTGTTCCCTTCACATCACTTGGACATCCTTTCTGCGGGTGTTCCTCTTTTTCACTCTGACAGTTCTACGCACGTGGCATTACCTTCGGTTCCTTGGCACTCACTCTGTAGACCTATGTCACACTTCAGTCCACCAGACTCAGAGTTCTTCATGTTGTTGCCTTCAATTTCCTTTGTGGAGTGGGCGGACTTCCAGCATGTCATTTCTGTCCTTCCTAAGGGCAGGCACACAATTCGGTGCGGGTGGCTCTTCTTCAGTCCAGAGGCAGAGGATCTCATCATCGACATTCTTTTGGGAGACCTCCTAGAGCTGCAGAGTTCAAATCCATCCATGGCATCTTCTGCATTCCTCTCGTCTCCCTCTTCTTCTCTCTTCTTCTTCTTTCCAAGAGATTGCCTCTTTGTACATGGGTACCTTTATCAGGCTCGTCTGTGGTTGAGACCCATCCTTGGCATCTTTCTTAGATTAGAGAGTGGACTTGTCTCTCTTTTGGGGGGGAGTTTTTTTCCCACTGGGTTTTCTCCTTTTACTCCACTTTTCGAGAGATTCTTGTACGTGGGTACCTCATTAGGCTTCTTGCCAGGACCCACTTCTCTCCTTTTTTTTCATCTATGTCTCCACCTAAGCTATGCTTCAAGGGGGGTGTTGGTGTAGGTTATTTTCCATGTATTTATTTTAAATACATGGAATACCTCCACATAGGTGATTCACCATGCTTAGGTGTCCTAGGGTGTCATTATGGCTCTTACACACGTCATAGAGAGTCATTGGAGTTACATTTGACCGGCTATTCCGGGAATGTAACTCCCACTTCTTGACGACTACATTTGTGGGGGAGTTACACACCCCACTACTATTTGTACACCCTTTCATCTTGAGCAACACATGGGGAATGGAATAGAGTTTGGTTTTTTCAGCTTTTTTTCCTCAATGCATGCACATTGCTTCCATGAATGATTTCTTGCTTTGATCTTGAAACTACATCGTTTTACGGTTGAGTGCAACGTTTTGGTGCTCATGGATTCCCTCCAGATCTTCGTCATTCCTCCGACAACATATGCCATACCAAACCTTTACTTTATTGTGAGCTATATTTTCATATGCATACAAGAGCCGAAGAAATGTCATTTGGTAGCACTAAAGCATGTCTTGTGATATATCTAAGGTAATTTTGAATATAGTCTGGGGTGTCATAAGAACTTTCAGTTCTTCTTGCAGTGATATACAGATTTAGACTATGTTGGATTTGTTGATGACATGAAATAAACTACAGGTTATACTTTTCATCTCGGGTCTGGACCTATCTTGTGGGTTAGTAAGAATCAAATTGTTTTTTCTCTCATCCACATATGAATATTATCGCACCACACAAGGATCCATTTGTGAAATAATTTGGTTATGTCACATTTTGGCAAATATGGGAATTCCTGAAGAAAATCCCTCCATCATTCACTACGAAAAATCAGGGGTGTTGAAGCTTGTGAAATATCTAGTTTCCCATGAAAGAACAAAGTACATTGAGGTCGAATGTCACTACATTCAAGAACAATTCTTAAACCACCACATCCAGCCCCAGTACTCCCCAACAAATTCTTGGATTGCAGATATACTCACCAAGTCTCTTGGAAAAGTGAAATTTACACTGTTTTGGGGGTACATTTGTAAAACTATTGTATTAAGAGGGGAATGTTAGCATAGTTAATACATTGTATAACTGACTATGTATTTATTTATTCATAGCATACTCCCTATGTGGTGGTTCCATTCCAGTGAAGTGTCTATATTGTTTTCATTGTGTATAAATTGTTGATTTTCCTTCAATAAAATATCAATTCATTCTTCTCCAACGTTAGATTAAATCCACCATATACTAAGTCCACTATTAGTTATCACATTTCCCTCCGTACACTTGTCTCTCACCTGCCAGCTACACACACACTTGTTTGGAATAAGTCAGTATCTTATTGTATAAATAAAGACCATTTGGTCTATGAATAATATGCATTGCAAGTTATTTTTCCTTAATCTGGCATCAAAGCGATATGTCTAAATATCCTATTTTTGGCCTATTTTCTTTGGTGTGACCTGCAAGCTGAGGATGTGAGTACATGAAGGGAAATGAAATAGTGGTTTTCTTTGTTGTTGCGTGGAGACCTTACTTTCTGAATTGGCGTGGAGATCTCAAAACCTGCGACCTGGTCTAACAATCTTTGACCTACTGATTTTGGCGTAGAAATAATTTGAGGCGGACATGTGGCTTTCTTACTTCGTTTTTTTTTTTTTTTTTTTGGCATATAGTGGCGTAGAAACGTGTTCCTTGGAGCATATACGTGTCTTCAAAAACCATCGACCTGTCTGTGGTGCTCTAAATCTGCAGTGAAAGGAGTCATTTTGCGGCTTATTTGACTAAAATCTGCAGTGAGACTTGCATCCTGAAGAAGATATGACAGCACTTTGGCACACTTGCAATCAATCTGGTGTCTTCAGACTTGGGATGTAATCTTAAGAACAGTTTATCAAGGCTTGAAGTATTTTTTTCCCACCCAAAACCAGAGGAGATGACTATTAAATTGTTGTTGCATATTTATTTGTTTACTAAGCCGAGTACATACTTTACATTGAGATAGAGTTGGGTTTACTTTGTAGATCAACCCTTAGAAAGATTGAGTTGGGAGTGGAGCCAAATCATTCAATTGAGCCTACACGACTACAATAGTCCAAGTGATTTCCTCTCTGTGAAACAGATCCAAAAGGCATTTTCATGATCATGAAGTCGTGTATGTCAAGCATGTAAGGAATGTTAGAACCACCCAAAGCCATGTAGAAGACTCAAAGGCCACAAATCATACTATCAAAATCCATGTAGAAGACTCCCAAGCCGCGAAACACCATTATGATGCTCATGAGAGATCTAGGTTATATTTTTCCTTGTTAGAAGCCCTCCATGACACTAACAACCTTTAGTTCGACAAGCTCATCTTCAAGATTGATTCTCTCGTCAACAAGTCAAAAGTATTATAATTGTATCCCATAAAGCAATAAAATAAATAAATTTCTTTTTAAAATGTCTTCCCCAAAATTACTTTTGTCCAACACCCAACTTCTCAAAGGACCAAATTATGCCATCTGGAAAATGAATATGTGTACCATCCTTCAATTTGAGGGACTCTCGGGCATCGTCAAAAGGCCTACGTTGATTCCTACGAACTCTGATAAGCTGGTGAAGTATGAAAATTCTTATGTCAAAACCTTGATGATATTCATGTTAAGCATCCATAATGACGTGCAACCTCATGTTCAAGCTGCAGAGACAACAAAGGTAGCATGGGATAAATTAGTGGCAATCTATGATGTGAAAATCAAAGGAAGATCCTCCATCTCCAATCAAAGCTTCACACCCTATCTATGGGGTCCGACGAGAAATTCTTGGAATTCTTACGTCAAGTGGTTGAAATGCAAATAGAATTGTTAGCACTCAGTGAGACAATCAAGGAAAAAAGACTGGTCTCAATCACCTTGAGATCTCTCCCTTCCCAATTCTAAGTGTTCAATCACGACGTTGAACATCTCCAAGTGGGCATTATCTTTCGAAGAGCTTGTGAACCTGCTACAATAAGAAGAAGCCATCAACTCAGTTCAAGATGAGTTACAAGACAAATCCCTTATCTCGAAGCCACATCATGGTCAAAAGTTCTGCAAGGGAGCCCTGATGAAAAATCCCCAGAAATAGCCACAACAACAGTCTCCACAATAGCAGAATTATCAAATTTCAAAGAGGTGGTGTCACATCTATCAAAACAACACCCACGACGAGGACAACTACTATTATAATCACTTGAAATAAGGGTCTTCTATTGAAGAAAGCACATTAGGGCATGATGATTCTGAGAAATCAAGATGAATTCCCCACCAGAGGAAGTAGAGGGGATATCTCGCAGCTCAAAAAAATTATGGATCTGATGAGGAAACACCTGAAGAAGCTAATTGTGGTGCACATACAAACATAGTGTTAGTCTCCCAGACCTCCCATCCCATGAGAAATGCCTGGTTGATATAAATAGGTGCAATGTCACACATGTCAAGTGATAGGAAGTTGTTTGATTCACTAACAGACCAACCCACTAAAGATCGGGAGAGGATCGCTTCGACACCCACTAGAGATGTAGTGCTCACTTCCCTTAGACACATTTTATTATTGATTTCCGATACCATCGACTATACTTATGGATATTATCACAGATTTTTTAATTAGCATGATGTTAGATGTTAGAGATACTAGATTGTTGTTGATTTTGATTCTTAAGTATTGTATGTAGATTATTAGAGACAAATTATATTGATCATGATATGTTGTTGACATGGTTATGTATATTTTTGACTTGTGATACTTTCGTCATTTTGAGTAGACCTTAACAATTGAACTAATCTTGTGAACATATGGATATTGATGAAATGTATAATTGAAATGTTGTTAGAAATTAGAAATGATAACGTTACTTGCGTAGATCATGTTTTGATTCATATATAGATGATTGTGGAGTCATGCTGTATATTTATTTTAGATTTTTTGATGCGGCCACAAGGTCGAATATAGTGCCCCACTTCCCTTTGACACCTTTTTGATACTAATCATGATAATGTTGATTATATTATGGACATGATTATGGACTTTATTATAGTATGATGTTAGATGTTAGATCAGGGATTATTGTTGACTGGATTCAGTTATGATGCATGATGATTATTAGAGACATTTTATATGTTGATGATGATATACTGTTTAACATGGTTATATAATGGATGTTGTTCAGACATGTGATATTTGGATATTGTGAGTAGACCTAGAAATGGAAATTATTGGATGATGATATAGTTGTTGATAAAACTGTAAATGATATGGTTAGATTTCTTGGATGTTGTTGTGATTCATATATCTGGATGATTTTGGGAGTTATATTTATATTATTTTGGATGTTCTGATATGGCCATGAGGCCGAAGGAGGTATTTGTGTTTTGCAGGTTAAAATATCACAACAAACATTGGGGGATTGGAGACCAACCACATTGGAATTCTAGATGAATTCAACAAGGTCACCATGGCAACTAGTATTTGTTTGTGTATGTTTGTGTGTGTTAGGGATTTCCATGGGGGGATCACCTTTAAATGTGACCAAGGGGTTATGTGTATTTATTTATTTGACCCTTTTGTTTAATGTTGCATGTGTTTATTTTGTGATGCATTTGCCCCTTTCTTTATTTATTAAATGTTGTATTAATATTGTGGGTAAGCATGTTGTTAATATTAATTAAATAAAATATGTCATAAGAAAGTAATTAATATGGTTGTTGGCTATGATTTAAAGTGTTGTAAGAATGAGTTAATAATGTGTAAGTAATATGTAAGTGATGTGTAAGTTAAATTTTTGAGTGTGAAACACTCCACCTTCTTGGAAATTCGAATTTTTCCTTGGAGGCTAATTTTGGAGGCTTGTGGGACAAGTTAAACTTGTCCCATACCTCTTAAATTTATTTACCAACCATACCTATGGTTGGAGAGTTGAAATTTGACTTTTATAATGCCTTTTTAGAAGGCAAATTGTAGGTTTTAATTGCACTTTTCTTACATGATTTAATTTCAGTCCTTTGGGGTGTGGGTTGGATTTGAGTGTGTAAGTAAACAATCATATTATTCACCCACCTATTTATTGTGCATTGGAGAATGAAGTTGACTTTGGGGGTTGGGGTTGAGGATGTGTGATGTGGCATCCTACATGGATCCACCTCATCCTCTTCTCTTCCCTCTTCTATAAAATTTGAACTCCTTTCCTTGTTTTGGGTTGCTTCACTTTGGAGACTTCATTCTTGGGTGAATTCTTTTGTTGTTTTGGAGCTCTTGCTTTGAAGAAGTTTTTGGAAGATTGTTGCATGCTTGTGCTTGGCTATTTTGGATTGCTTGCCTTGGGATAAATCTTTTTGTTTTGGAACTTGGAACAACTCCATCATAGAGAGGTAGGAGCTTGGCTCTTGAAATGATTCTTTTTGTTTATGAAAACATTAATGTGTGAATGTTTTGGCATGTTTGTGGGTTGTTGGGTAGATGGCCTAGGAATGGTGTAGGAGAAGACTATGGGGTTTATTTTGTGGGAGGCACAAGTGTGTTTTAGGGAGGTATAAGGGTGGAGGGAGTTGGGATTTGGGTTCCACCTTACAAATAAATAGCTTTCATTTCTTTACTCGTTATGGGGTTCCATAAGAGGTTGGGGAGGCATAAGGAAATGTGAGGAATAAGGGGTACTTGGGGAGGCATAAGGAATGTCAAGGTTTTGATATATGTTATATTTTGGCGGTTTGTAATTCAGGTGGTGATACCCATTTCCCCTTTTGGAGGCATAAGAAGCATCCCCCATAGTTTCTTGCTCCTTTGGCTTGCTTGATGAAGCCTTAGTATTGTTTGTCATGTTTTAATGTAGTTACAAACTACATTCTATTTTAGACTGTGTTTATTGTGAAAATGTTGCTTGCATGTTTTTTGGAAGCCTAACATTGTCATGAGTTGGATCACATATTTTATTGCATTATGGTTGGGGCTCGGGGCCAATGAAGAAGGATGGATTCTCCTTTTCATTGGATGTCTTGGTTGGGTGGAGAGTGTTTCCTTTCCCCTACTCTTGTTGTGATCAAATTGGAAGAATGAGAAATCTGCATGTTGTTGTTCTGGAGCTGAGATAAAAAAAGACAGTTTGACACTCCCTTGTGAAATGAAATCTTATTGTAGCCCTTTCCCACTTTGAAGTGGATGATCTGTATATTAATTGTAATGGAAGGATACTTTGTATTGACAATGAAAGTTGAAATTTGAAATGTAAAAGAGTTATACTCTGGTTTCTATTTTTTTGGAAAGAATGTGAAAGAATGAAATATATTTTGTATGTTGTATTTTGAAATCGAATGGAAAGGAAGTTGTAAAAGTTTCATTTGAATTAATGGATGTGGTTTTGTCTTTTCCATATGATATTATTCCATTGGAAATATGTGTTTAGCATGCACTATGAAATCCCTGTTTGGAAAGTGGAAAAATGAAACACGTGAGAAGAAAATGTATCATTCTACCCTGTATATAATATATGATTCTGGAAAGAATAAAAGAAGGAAGTTGTAAAGTTTTCTTTGGAATAAATAAAGGATTGCATAACCTTCCTCAAATTGTATCATTGTATTGAATTTAATCATCTAGTTGTGAGTTGTAATCTCTATTTGAAAGGAAGAAATGTGTGTAAGGAAGTGTAATACTCTGTCTTTTGAAATATGTGAAAATTGGAAGTCAGAGATGTATTTTAGTTTTTGAATCAACTAAATGTATTAGATTAGGATTGGAACATATTATAATACTTGGAAGAAGAAAATGGCAAATAAACCCTTTAAAAATTTGATCTTTGTCTTGTATTTTCAAACTGGCAATTATTTAATCCAAAATGCATAGACCGAACCTGCAACAATGAAATAACAAACTAAACGATTAAAATGAAGTAGTTTTCCCTAAACGAATCCAATTAGAAAAATATACTTAAAGGAAATCTTCCAAAACCTGGCAAAACCGAGTTCAAAGCTTTCACAGTCGTTTTGCTGGTAAAATTGTAAAATTTCGAATTGGAATTCAATCACATAGATCTACCTCACAAAATTATCCTAAATCCACCTAAGAAAAATTCTCCATGTCTATTTGACATGTTGAGAGAGGAACAAGAACAAATTGAACAAAATTTTACAAGTTAAAATTTACCAATTCGAACTGTAAAATCCTGCAAATATTTTTCGTGAAATTTACCCCTTAAACTCTATCAAAATTTAAAACTAATGAATCCTCTGCAAAGAGGACGTCAAGAGATTTCTAGAAAGTCCTCATTTTCCCAAAACCAAGCTCTCTATCAAAAGTTATGGCCTTCTGAAGTTTTTCTTCACTTGGCGTCAAAAAAAAATTGGGAAAATTTTCCTTGGTGGGCCCACAGGCCCAAATTTTTCCCTTAGAGCTTCAGGAAAATTTTGGGAAAATTTTCAAATTTTCCCCACCGCCCCACAGCCAATCAGAGGCTGCCACTTGGCACCACGAGGTGTTGGGCAGAGGGGTGGATCACTTTTTAACTTAGTGCTTTAGAAAAATTTTGGGAAATTTTTTCAAATTTTCCCACCGACCCACGACCAATCAGGAGCTGCCATGTGGCATCGTGAGGATTTGGTGGAGGAGTGGGTTCCTTTTTTCCTTTGGCATTTTAGAAAAAAATTGAGAAATTTTTTTCAACTTTCCCCGCCACCTATGGCCAATCAGGAGCTGCCACGTGGCATCACAAAGCGTCGGTGGAGGCGCGGGTGAATGTGATCCTTTTTTCCCTTCAGGGCATTAAACAAATTTTCTCCCCACCACCCCACTTCCCTTGCATTGGCTTAGGAGATGCCACGTGTCCCTTGTAGACTCGCGGGAGCGTGGGTGCAAAGTGGGCTTCTCACCCGCATGTGGGAAATTTTTTAAATGTTTCCGCCACCCCACTTTTCCCTGCATGGCTTAGGAGGCGCCATGTGTCCCTTGCGGACCCATGGGAGCATGGGTGAAAAGGTTTTTTTCGCCCCCATGCAGTAAATTTTCCAAAATCTATCCCGCAAGCCCGCCCTTTGGGTAAATTTTTTCCCCTAGGCCCGCAGGCCCGCTCTTGGGGAAAATTTTCACCCCAAGGTCCTACCGGCCCATAACTTGAAAAATATGAGGAGTTAGGAGGACTTCTTTATATCATTGGAAATGTGAGGAAATTTCCTATCCAATGGGAATGATTTAGGGAAATTTTGAATGCATTAATTTTGAGAAAAATCAGTTGAATCTTTAAAGTCTGTTAGAGAGTGGGTATGGTGAGGAATTACCCTCTGAACCTAATTAACCTTTCTAACCCTAAATTTTGGACCTTGTGACCTCTAATATATGTTAATAAAAGAAAAGTATATTCTAGTGGATTAGAATTGTTCTAGAACTTGTTAATGAAAACTGTTGTCTTGTAACCTGGTTGTAGACTCTCTTAAACAAAAAAAATTATTCCATAATTTTCCTAACTAATCCTAGGTTGTTCTTGGGTCTCAAGTGGGTTGTTTTAGTGGACATCACACTTGGTATCAGAGCATTGGTTCAAAATCTTGGGCCATTGGGCACACTAGAAAACTTGAGACATGAACCTTAAACCTAGCACACTTTTAAATCTAGAAGACAACTTAGTTTAGAAATTACATATTTTAGTAAACATGGAAACTAAGTAAAACCTAGAATAAGGAACTAACTCTCATCTTTCTCTGTGCAGGAGGCACAAACAAGATGAGGAGCCTTTTCACATAGACCTAGGCATACCACCACCAGATCATGTTGTAGCAACCATCCTACCCCATATTTTACAGACTCTTCAGGATGTTAATGTCACTCTACATGGAGGATCAGTAGGAGGACATGCAGCCAGACATGATAGAGTCACTTTCATTGAGGGTCATGTATCACCTCGACCCAGCAAGGATTATGGAGGAGAGAACTTCCATGTAGAGTAGCCAGTAGAGTCACCACAGAGGGGACAGGGAGACCAAGTTTTGGGGCATAGAGAGAGGTCTCGGAGCCCTAGGCTTATGGATGTGCATGCAGAGAAGCCTAGAGGCTGCCAGACCATAGCTACAGATCACATCAGGGAGATCCTGAAGCTTCAACCATCACATTATTCTAGTGACATAGGTGGATTTCAAGCAAAGGCCTAGTTGGTGAGCTTGAGCGGATGCTTCAATCTCTTTCCTTGTTCTAGCAACATGAAAGCTTGTGTTGTGATCCATCTACTGAGGGATGGAGCTGGTGTCTGGTGGCGGACAGAGGAGTAGAAGCTCCATGTTGATTCTGAGATAGTTACCTGGGAGCTCTTTGAGGAGTGACTTTGGAGCAGATATTTGTCACGAAGATTCATACAACAACAGATAGATGAGTTCCATGACCTCTAATAAGCATCTCTTATAGTGGCTGAGTATGAGAGTAGATTTTTGGATCTACTCCAGTATGTTGATTACATGCAGGATGAGCAGGTGTGGATCCACAGGTTCATCTGGGGCCTGAACCTAGACATTGGAGGTACAGTGGGGATCCATTGTCCACAGATATTAGCTGAGGCCATCGAGAAGGCCTATATAGCAGAGGAGACTCGGGGAAAGACCAGCAAGCTAGAGACCGAGTATGGAGCCGCATACAATAGATGTAGGACAACAGATCGAGGGGGTCAGTACCTCTTTCTCATGGTGGACAGGGTTCATCACAGTCATATTTTAGACCACAGCAGCAGCAACAGTAGTCCCCCACCTTATAGACCTCCACATAGATTTGATGCACAGAGAGGTCAGAGTATGGGGCCTCCTCCTAGGGGTCCCATCAGGACACATGGTGCCCAGAGAGCTCACTCAGTAGGAGCTCACTAGTAGAGACCTCAGTAGACCATAGCGGATCATCAGGATCCACACCACAGACCTCCAAAGTACCAAACAGAGCTGCTACACAGGGGAGAGGATCAGGTGGTTGTTTTGGGTGTGGTGTTACTGGACATTTTTGGAGAGACTGCCCACAGAACCCTAATAAAAAGGGTAATACACGTATCTCAGAGCCTACTGTTGGTGATATGGGGCGTAGTCATAGGATGTACGTAGCGGTCGAGAACCACCAGGAAGAGCATCAGAGTACAGTTATTGAGACTGCAGGTAACATTGGTGGTATTCTTACCTCCATTCTGTTTGATTCTGGTTCTTCTGATTCTTTTATTGCACCATCTTTAGTAGAGCGATGCAGACTAGTGGCAGTTAGGCAGGGTCATAGTTGGGATGTTGAGATGGCTTTTGGAGCCAAGATCTCTGTAGACTCCTTAGTTAAGGAGTGTGTGGTGGATTTGGGACCTTTCACCACTACCTTGGATCTTCGTATCCTTCCGTTGGGCTCTTATGGAGTCATCTTGGGCATGGACTGGTTGTCTGCTCATAGGGCTAGGATGGATTATTACCAAAAGATTATATCTTGTGCAGATGATTTGGGAGTTGATTCAATGATATCATAGGTTAGGAGACCCATTTCTATTCTGCACCATCTCTGCTATGCAGCTTAATCTGTGTGTGTGAAGGGGTTTTCATATGTATGTTGTTAAAGTCAGTGACAGATCAGAGGATGGGTCTAGTGGACCATCGTTAGATGATCATCCCATTTTGAGAGAGTTTACATATGTCTTTCTAGGGGATCTATCGGGGTTACCACCCCCACATGAGATTTATTTTCATATAGATCTGGTTCCGAGAGTAGATCCTATCTCACGAGCACCTTATAGGATGACTACCCCTGAGCTCTATGAGCTCAAGTTACAATTGGAGGGCCTTCTTGGAGAAAGGCCTTATTCATCCTAGTCTATCCCCTTGGCATGTACCAGTGATTTTTGTGAAGAAGAAGGATGGATCCTTGCAGTTGTGTATTGATTACCACCAGCTGAACAAGGTAACGATCAAGAATCGTTATCCCCTTCCACGCATTGATGATTTATTTGATCAGATGAAGGGAGCCACAACTTTCTCTAAGATAGACCTTAAGTCAAGCTAGAATCAGCTGAGGATTTCGCAGGCATACATTCATAAGACCGCCTTCCATGTGAAATATGGCCACTATGAGTTCACAGTGGTACCTTTTGGTTTGACTATGCCCCCACAGTGTTTATGAGTTTGATGAATGGGGTATTTTGGATCTTCTTATATCGCTTCATGCTCATCTTCCTAGATGAAAATTTGATTTACTCACGTACACGTGAGGAGCATGAGGGGCACCTTCACTAGGTTCTTCAGTGTCTTCGAGAGCAGCATCTTTACGGGAACTTGTAGAAGTGTGCATTCTTTCAGGTGGAGGTGCAGTATTTGGGTCACATCATTTCTGGGGAAGGTATCACCATCGATCCTTCCAAGATTAGAGTTATTATGGATTAGCCAGCACCCACTACTATGACTGAGGTGCACAGCTTCATGGGACTAGCAGGTTACTATAGGAGATTTGTTCAGAACTTCTCTCAGATTGTGCACCTCATCACTTCCCTTCAGAGGAAAGGGAAGAAGTTTTTTTGGTCAGACAGGTGCTAGCAGACCTTCAGTACATTGAAGAAATTTCTCACTACAGCACCTATTCTTGTAGTTCGAAATCCATAGGGTGAGTTTTTTGTTTTCACAGATGCTTCTTTATCAGGGCTTGGTGGTGTGTTGATGGAGGAGGGTAGAGTAGTGACTTTTGAGTCTCACAATATAAAATATTATGAGCTTATTTATCCAACTCATGATCTTGAGCTTGCGACAGTTGTGCATGCTTTGGTTTGATGGAGGAAATTTCTGCTTTGTCAGAGATTCACACTCAGGATAGATCACCTGAGTCTTTGCCACCTCTTCACGCAGCCCAATCTTAATGCTTGTCAGTGGAGTTGATTGGAGTTACTTTGTGAGTATGATATGGAGATAGAGCATGTGAAAAGGAAGGATAATTTGGTGGTAGACACCCTCATCAGATGGAGACATGTGGCTATGTCCACCTCAGTTAGCATAGATTTATGGAGTAGGATTATTCAGCAACTTCCTCTTGACAACTTATACATCACAGTTCGAGAAAAGATTGAGTCTTAGAGACACCTCGAGGGGAATTTTGATGGTTTTTCGTTAGAGGCAGATGGTCTTCTTAGGCACAGAGGCTGGATTTATGTTCCTAGAGATGGAGGCTTGAGGCAGAACATTTTGACAGAGTCACATCGTGCACCCTATTCAGCCCATCCGAGGGTGAAGAAGATGCACGCTACCTTGAGACAATTTTTTCATTAGAGAGGAATTTGTAGAGATGTGGCCTAGTTCATGTCATGATGTTTAGAGTGCCATAAAGTGAAGGCCGAGCATCAGCATCCAGCTAGCCTTCTCTTTCCTCATGCTATACAGGAGTGGAAATGGGAAACCATTTCCATGGACTTCATTATTGGTTTACTGATGTTGAGATATCACCACGATGCCATCATGGTCACGGTTGATAAATTGACAAAAGTGTCTCACTTATCTCCAGTGAAGACCACTTATATAGCTAGTGTAGTGGCATAGGTATATCTTGATGAGATTTTCAGGTTACACGGGATTCTGTAGAAGATCATTAGTGACCTCGATCCTTTGTACACTTCTCATTTTTAGACTACCATGTAGCACACCCTTGGGACGAGAATCAACTTCAGTAAAACATATCACCCCAAGACAGATAAACAGACTGAGCGAGCAAATTAGATCTTAGATGATATGCTCAGGATGTATGTGATGGATCAAAAGTCTAGATGGGAGGAGTACCTATACTTGGTGGAGTTTTCCTACAATAATAGTTTTCAGAGTTCTATAAGTATGGCTACTTTTCAGGATTTATATGGTAGAGAGTGTAGGACACCTCTTAGTTGGGACAGGTTAGAGGATAGGGTTTCCCTTAGACCAAGTTTTTTTATAGGACATGGAGCATCAGGTGGTTTTGATCAGAAAAAGGTTGTAGAAGGCACAAAACAGGTAGAAGAAGTATGCAGATCAGCATAGGACCGACCGTAGTTTTGATGTGGGCATGAAGGTGTTCCTTCGTGTTAGGCCACACAAGATCCCTATCCATTATGGAAAATATTCTAAGTTATCTCCTAGATTTTTGGGTCCTTTTGAGATCTTGGAGCGTATCACCCCTTTGGCCTACTGTCTAGCATTGTCACCAAGCTTGTCTCACATACATGATGTGTTTCATGTTTCAGTTCTTAGAAGATATGTTACAGATCCTTATCATGTGTTAGATTAGACATCATTGCAAGTGCAGGATCAGGGGTAGGTGATGGTGGAGCCCATTCACCTCCTAGATTTCAAGACCCCGGCATTCTATGCAAAGACATTGATAAGGTCTGGGTGTAGTGGGATAGATATGATGAGACTATAGCTACATAGGAGGATGCTACTTTGATATGAGTTGAGTTTCCACATTTGTTCTAGTGACTTCCAGGAGGAAGTCGAGTCTAAGGGGAGGGGGATGTACTGCCCACTTCCCTTTGATACCTTTTTGATACTAATCATGATACTTTTGATTATATCATGGACATAATTATATACTTTATTATATTATGATGTTAGATGCTAGATAAGGGATTATTGTTGACTGGATTCAGCTATGATACATGATGATTATTAGACACATTTTATATGTTGATGATGATATATTGTTTCACATGGTTATATAATGGATGTTGTTCAGACATGTGATATTTAGATATTGTGAGTAGACCTAGAAATGGAAATTATTGGATGATGATATAGTTATTGATAAAACTATAAATGATATGGTTAGATTTCTTGGATGTTGTTGTGATTCATATATCTAGATGATTTTGGGAGTTATATTTATATTATTTTGGATGTTCTAATATGGCCACAAGGCTGAAGGAGGTATTTTTGTTTTGTAGGTTAAAATATCACAAAAAATATCGTGGGATTGGAGACCAACCACATTGGAATTCTAGATGAATTCAACAAGGTCACCATGGCAACTAGTATTTGGTTGTGCATATTTGTGTGTTAGGGATTCCATGGGGGGTCACCTTTAAATGTGACCAATGGTTTATGTGTATTTATTTATTTGACTCTTTTGTTTAATGTTGCATGTGTTTATTTTGTGATGCATTTGCCCCTTTCTTTATTTATTAAATGTTGTATTAATATTATGGGTAAGTATGTTGTTAATATTAATTAAATAAAATATGTCATAAGAAAGTAATTAATATGGTTGTTGTAAGAATGACTTAATAATGTGTAAGTAATATGTAAGTGATGTGTAAGTTAAATTTTTGAGTTTGAAACACTCCACCTTCTTGGAAATTCGAATTTGTCCTTGGAGGCTGATTTTGGAGGCTTGTGGGATAAGTTAAACTTGTCCCATACCTCTTAAATTTATTTATCAACCGTACCTATGGTTGGAGAGTTGAAATTTGACTTTTATAATGCCTTTTTAGAAGCAAATTGTAGGTTTTAATTACACCTTTCTTACATGATTTAATTTCAGTCCTTTGGGGTGTGGGTTGGATTTGAGTGTGTAAGTAAACTGTCATATTATTCACCCACCTATTTATTATGCATTGGAGAATGAAGTTGACTTTGGGGGTTGGGGTTGAGGATGTGTGATGTGGCATCCTACATGGATCCACCTCATCCTCTTCTCTTCCCTCTTCTATAAAATTTGAACTCCTTGCCTTGTTTTGGGTTGCTTCACTTTGGAGACTTCATTCTTGGGTGAATTCTTTTGTTGTTTTGGAGCTCTTGCTTTGAAGAAGTTTTTGGAAGTTTTTTGCATGCTTGTGTTTGACTGTTTTGGATTGCTTGCCTTGGGATAAAGCCTTTTTTTTAAAACTTGGAACAACTCCATCATGGAGAGGTAGGAGCTTGGCTCTTGAAATGCTTCTTTTTGTTTATGAAAATGTTAATGTCTGAATGTTTTGGCATGTTTTTGGGTTGTTAGGTAGATGGCCAAGGAATGGTGTAGGAGAAGACTATGAGGTTTTTTTTTTGGAGGCAAAAGTGTGTTTTAGGAAGGTATAAGGGTGGAGGGAGTTGGGATTTGGGTTCCACCTTACAAAGAAATAGCTTTCATTTCTTTACTCGTTATGGGGTTCCATAAAAGGTTGGGGAGGCATAAGGAAATGTGAGGAATAAGGGGTACTTGGGGAGGCATAAGGAATGTCAAGGTTTTGATATATGTTATATTTTAGTAGTTTGTAATTCAGGTGGTGATATCCATTTCCCCTTTTGGGAGGCATAAGAAGCATCCCCCATAGTTTATTACTCATTTGGCTTGCTTGATGAAGCCTTAGTATTGTTTGTCATGTTTTAATGTAGTTTCAAACTACATTTTGTTTCAGACTGTGTTTTATTATGAAAATGTTGCTTGCGTATTTTTTGGAAGCCTATCGTTGTTATAAGTTGGATCACATCTTTTATTACATTATGGTTGGGGCTTGGGGGCCAATGAAGAAGGATGGCTTTTCCTTTTCATTGGATGTCTTGGTTGGGTGGAGAGCATTGCCTTTCCCCTACTCTTGTTGTGATCAAATTGGAAGAATGAGAAATTTACATGTTGTTGTTATAGAGCTGAGATTAAAAAAAAGACAATTTGACAGTCCCTTGTGAAATGAAATCTTATTGTATCCCTTTCCCACTTTAAAGTGGATGATCTATATATTAATTGTAATGGAAGGATACTTTGTATTGACAATGAAAGTTGAAATTCAAAATGTGAAAGAATGAAATGCATTTTGTATGTTGTATTTTGAAATCAAATGGAAAGGAAGTTGTAAGAGTTTCATTTGAATTAATGGATGTGGTTTTGTCTTGTCCATATGATACTATTCCATTGGAAATCTATGTTTAGCATGCACTATGAAATCCATGTTTGGAAAGTGGAAAAATGAAACACGTGGGAAGAAAATGTATCTTTCTACCCTGTATATAATATATGATTCTTAAAATAATAAAAGAAGGAAGTTGTAAAGTTGTCTTTCGAATAAATAAAGGATTACATAACCTTCCTCAAATTGTATCATTGTATTGAATTTAATCATCTAGTTATGAGTTGTACTCTCTGTTTGAAAGGAATAAATGCATGTAAAGAAGTGTAATACTCTGTCTTTTGAAATATGTGAAAATTTGAATTCAGAGATGTATTTTAGTTTTTAAATCAATTAGATGTATAAGATTAGGATTAGAACATATTATAATACTTGGAAGAAGAAAATGGCAAATAAACCCTTTAAAAATTTGATCTTTGTCTTCTATTTTCAAACTGGCAATTATTTAATCCAAAATGCACAGACCGAACCTGCAACAATGAAATAACAAACTAAAGAATTAAAATGAAGTAGTTTTCCCTAAACGAATCTAATTAGACAAATATACTTAAACGAAATCTTCCTAAACCTGGCAAAACTGAGTTCAAAGCTTTCACAGTCGTTTTGCTAGAAAAATTGTAAAATTTCGAATTGGAATTCAATCACATAGATCTACCTCAAAAAATTATCCTAAATCCACCTAAGAATAATTCTCCATGTCTATTTGACTTGTTGAGAGAGGAACAAGAACAAATTGAACAAAATTTTATAAGTTGAAATTTACCAATTCGAAGTGTAAAAGCCTACAATTCATTTTCACAAAATTAACCCCTTAAACTCTATCAAAATTTAGAAATAATGAATCTTGTGTAAAGAGGATGTTGAGATCTTTCCATAAAGTCCTCATTTTCCCAAAACTGAGCTCTCTATCAGAAGTTATGGCCTTCTGAAGTTTTTCTTCACTTGGCGTAAAAAAAAAAAATGGAAAATTTTCCTTAGTGGGCCTGCGTGCCCGAATTTTTCCCTTAGAGCTTTAGAAAACTTTTGGGAAAATTTTCCAAATTTCCCCCCACCCCAAATCCAATCAAAGTTTGCCACATGGCACCACGAGGTGTTGGGCGGAGGGGCAGATCATTTTTTAATTTAACGCTTAAGAAACATTTTGAGAAAAAAATTCAAATTTTCCCTGCCGACCCACAGCAAATCAGGAGCTAGCACGTGGCATCGTGAGGCTTCCATGGAGGAGCAGGTTCCTTTTTTCCTTTGGCACTTTAGAAAAACTTTGGGAAAGTTTTTCAAATTCTCCTAGCTGACCCGCAGCCAATCAAGAGTTGCCACGTGGCATCACGAGGTGTCAGCAAAGGCACAGGTGAATGTGATCCTTTTTACCCTTTGGGGCGTTAAAAAAAATTTCTCCCCATCGCCCTGATTTTCCTGCATTGGCTTAGGAGATACCACGTATCCCTTGCAAACTCACAGGAGCACATGTGTAAAGTTGGCTTCTCACCCCGCACGTAAAATTTTGTAAATGTTTCTGCCGCCCCACTTTTCCCCGTGTGGCTTAGGAGGCACCATGTGTCCCTTGTAGATCCGTGGGAGTGCGGGCGCAAAGGTGGTATTTTTCTCCCACACTTGAAATTTTCCAAAAGTGTCCCGCGGCCCCGCAGACCTGCCCTTTGGGAAAATTTTCTCCCCTGGGCCCGTAGGCCCGCTCTTGGGGAAAATTTTCACCCCAAGGCCCGCCGACCCATAACTTGTGAAATATGAGAAGTTAGGACTTATTTATATCAATGGAAAGGTGAGGAAATTTCCTATCCAATGGGAATAATTTAAGATTTTTTTTTTAATGCGTTAAATTTGAGAAAAATCAAGTTGAATCTTTAAAGCTTGTTAGAGAGTGGGTATGGTAAGGAATTACCCTCTTAACCTAATTGAACTTTCTAACCCTAAATTCTTAGACCTTTTGACCTCTAATAATTTTTAATAAAATAAAATTATATTCTTATGAATTGGATTTGTTCTAGAACTTGTTAGTGATAATTGTTGTCTTGTAACCCGGTTATAGAATCTCTTAAACAAAAACAAAATTATTCCATAATTTTCCTAACTAATCCTAGGTTGTTCTTAGGTCTCAAGTGGGTTGTTTTAGCGGGCATCACACCGAAGGAGATGTTATGTGTTTTACAGGTAAATATGTCACTACAAACATTGAGGGGATTGGAGACCAACCACATTGGGATGCTATATGAATTCAACAAGGGTCACCATGTAGCACACAAAATTACAAGAGCTGGAAAATGATGATTATTGTTTTTTAAAACATAAAAAAAAATTACATAGCCGCAATCATACAAATTCATTAAATCAAATTGGTTCTTTTGATCTATCTGATAACATCTATGTAAGCCATGTGCGGCTGAGAAGGGTGTATCCAGATCTCCACGATCTCCCTTCATCACTAATTCGAGTGGCAATGCTTACTAGCATTTTAGGTAAACCTTTTAAAGGTCATGAGAACTATGTGAAAGTCCTTGGGTCTACCACGAAGCTAATTTATTGACTTCGTATTCTGGTATCCAACCATTTTCTACCTCATGTTTAGTGTTCAACTTCCCATGATTAGGTTACAGATAATTTTTGTTTTAATTGGAGGAATTAGGTGATCAGACAATGCACAGCCATCAATGCATTACTTTGGCCAAAGTTATCCACAGTGCAAGTTACAGCTAAACTAAAGATAACACACTAGTCTTATGAGTTTTAAGTCTTCTACCACCTCACAACTATCCCTTTCATAGTTATCTAGATCTTTATAGTTTGTTTTTATTTTATTTCTAATTTAACCTATCTTACAAGAGTTTATATTGTGATAGATGCCAAAGGCCAACTAGGATCATTATGAGATAAGTACATTTGTTATGCTGAAATGTAACTATATCAGCATTCTGCATGTACTTATCCTTTAATATGCCTAATGGATGTTTCCATTTATTTACCATCTCATTTAGTTTCTCATTCACTGATGTTTGATTCTTTAACTTTAAATTACATTTTTATAATGATACTCTTCCATTCTATATACAACAGGATTTACAATCTTAACATAATAATACCAAGTTTACCAAAAGTTTGAATTATATATATATATATATATTCCCTTGATTAGCTACACCACTCAATAGCTATTAAATTTAGAAATTAAAAGACAAATGATTGTTACAATAATTGTCCAATTATCGGCTTCATACATTGATTACTATCAAATAAATATATTTAAAAATTTGTGAAAAGTAAGATTTGTCAACTCAAGTATTCATCATTTACTCATTTTGAGACATTATTACACAAAAAGTAATTATCTCTTTATTAAAATCATAAATTACATATGCCGTTAAGGTGAATTATATAACTGCTATAATAACTCTCACATAGTGAGTTTTAAATATTTACAATGGGTCCAAGATCCCAATAAATTCAATCAAAATTCTAGGATTTCATCCTTCTACAAATTGAAATCCAAGTATCTCATTTTGATCCATGCTACAATAAAAATTCACAAAACATGAGTTTCTGCACATCCAAAAGTAACGGCTAATGGTCCTGTAAGACTGGAGTAGTGGTATGATGTCAATTTAAAATGAACTGGCATGAATATTAACTCCATTTTTTGATGCAATTAATTAGTAAAATAAGAAAGGATATACATGTTGTTTTATCAACAAGCATATGGTAATAAAACTGAAAATGATTTACCCCCTGGTTCCTATAAAGATATAGCTATGGATGCATACAAATAGAACAACCAATCTCTATTTCAGTATAATCAAACCATAATCACTCAACCTCCGAATTCAAATTATGACCACAAGAAAATCATACTTTATTTGGTATAGATTTTAATACTATTTCTCTTATCTTCCAAATCAACGAGCAACTTTAAAAAACTATCCAAAAATCGTCATTACCAAAAACTAATCAAACATATTCTTTCTAGTTAATGAGCAGCTCACCATATTGTCCAAGAACATCATTACCAAGGAAATAAAACTTACTTTTTTTCAGTGAATGAGAAGCTCTACAAATTAGCACAAATATCACCAAATTTACATCACTTTAACATGTTCTATCTAGTAAACGAACATCCCCAACAAAACAACATAGAAGTGTCTTGATTACATCATGTAAACATACTCTGTTTATTAAAAGAACAGTTAATTATTTCTTTCATAAGATATCATTATATAAATCCCAATCATGCCACCAATTACTCCTTGGTGCATCTAGGTCAAGATGTCCTGGTTTTCATGCCCTTACCAACACAAGCAAATTTTTTTTCACAGTTTTACAAAAATCCAAGTCATATTGCCAAGCTAGAAGTTGCAGGTTAAATGCCTTTTTTACACATACCAACACAACCTCATTTAT
The DNA here is from genome assembly GCA_019776745.2 of Taxus chinensis. NCBI lineage: Eukaryota > Viridiplantae > Streptophyta > Pinopsida > Cupressales > Taxaceae > Taxus > Taxus chinensis. Next base: position 666,349,601 of record CM034150.1, read on the forward strand.
ACATGATCTAATTTAGATGTCCATAAAGATAAAATTTCTAGAAAAATAGCCCCATGCAAGAGCTTTGACATCCACAATTATCATTCAAGAGATCATAATAAGTTAGCAATCAGACCTACATATAACAGTAAAAAAATAAAAAATACAAAACCCCAACCGATTACATACCCATATCGATGGAGTTACCCAAATCGATTCATTTATGCAAATCGATTTGTATACCCAAATCGATTTGTTTACAAAAAACACACAACTAAATTCCAGTTAACCAAAATGAAAACCCAAAAGCACAAATTTATTTTAAACACACAAATTCACAAAACATTTTTCCTTCTTCTTGTACAGGAAAAACCCAACTCTTTTCCTTTCAGGTACAATTTATCATAATGCAACGATGGAATTTTTAACTTTTCTTCTTCTTTATTTTTGCAGATCAAAACCCAAAACCCCATCTACGTTTTTTTTCTAGGTTTAGTTAAAACCACACAAAGAAAACTAAAAAGAATACATAATTCATCAATTTTCTTTTCGAAATTCATCTCCAAACAATTAAATCAAAAGCTGACCACAAATTCCTTGATTGCCATAAAAAATAGAATGTGTATTTTCTCTTTTTTCCTTTTTACAAACAATGCAGCAAAGAAGGGAGTAGATATTCATTCCTGAAGTAAACCCAAAATCGGAAACTTTCTACTCTTCCAAATCCAACAAGTTGAATCCTTCTTTCCTCCAAAACTCACGCAGGTATTCCAGAAGGGGAGAATGAAAAATAGACCAAAGAGAAGTATCATCACATGAATAAATAGAGGAGACAACTAAATCAACAGCAGCAACAATGGCAGTAGTATGTGAAGGGTCTCCATAGAGGGACTAAAGAATGCTCCAAACATAGTGTGGTGGATCTGAGTCTACTACGTGAAACCAGAGAGATCTAGAGACATGCATGATCAAGTGACCAAAAACATGGTTGCAAGTGTCAAGAAAGTCCTCCAAATGACAATGATCAGTAGGTGCAGGAACTAGCCCAAGTAAGAAGGGTGAAAGACCCTCGTGAGCAAAGTAACATTCCATGGAAGCACGCAAAGCTGAATAGTTCCCTCTCCCGATAAGAAATGGCAGAGACTGTAAGGCGATACTATGATGCTCAACTTTGAAAAGAGCACTCTCCATGATGTGGAATCAAAAGTGTAAGGTGCACAAATGCAAGACGTCAAACTCGGCCGATAATGCGTCTGTGAGTGAAAACGCAAGAGTACTAGTGAACCCCCCTAGAATGCGGCACTTTATAAAGTAGTGTGTTTACAAAAAATAACAATGTCATCATGTAATGTATGAAAAATAATTCAACTTTTACTAAAGAAGCACTTAAAACTGAGCAACGAGTCAAAATTTATGGCATAAATATGATTCCTGCAACTGATGGAAAATGCTAATAAACATGCAAACTGATTAAAAAAGTGTGTGAAATGTGTACAAAGGGTATCGTGTGGGTACTCGTTAGAAATGGCATCAAATTTTAGGTAAGTTTTATTTTGCTTGCGAGGGGGGATTAGCCTCCTGCCAACCCCGAACCTCGCCCTCCGTCTTCAACACGCGTAGGAAGGGAATGATAGAAGCGAAATTAGAACCCAAAAAATATTACAAGGCCATGAAAGGAATGTTTTGCCTCAAAACATTAAAAAGGGATGCATGGGGCCCATGATGATCTAGAGGTGTCAAACCAATTAGATGCAATGAGTTGAGGTTGCCAGACAGAGTGCACAGGCCGGTGCAATGAGCAGGTCAGGAGCTAAGGCCACATGTCAAACGAGAGAAATGGATTTCAAGTTGGGTAGATGCATTAGGCTCTGGGTAGATATTTTCCTTGCAAGTGTAACCATCAGGGAGAGTGGTCGACCAAGGGTGACAACGTGTTTCAAAAGCACAAGCAGAGTTCACAGTGCACTACGAGTAAAATAGCATGCATGTAGCGGTGTAGAGAACCTCCACGTAGCAGAGTTGAGTGCCAAGGTGAGCACAGTAGTTGGAAAAAAGCATGGGAGCCAAGGGTTACGGTGTAATTGCGAGCCCAAAACAATGCAAGAAAACACAGTTCCAAACATGGTTTCAAATGCAGCAAACACGGTTCCAAACGAAAATGCCCAAAGGTTGATGTAGATGGGGTCATGATCCACCAGGGGAGCTGTAGAATCAGCTGAGCTATAATCGATGTAGTATAGGATGAGCTAGTAGAGGTCAATCATGAAGGCACAGATGTAAAGGCAGATGGATTTGTAGGGTACACAAGCTGGAATGAGCGAACAGAAACAAAAAACAAGTTCTAAACTCTCAAACGGTCAAGGGAATCCAAACTCAAACACAATATTACCCCAGAACCAAAAATCCAATGCAATACCCAAGGAGTACAGACCAAGCCAATCATGAAGTAGACTGAGTTTCATGGAGTGTGCAAAGGAGGATCTAATGCGAGGAGCAAAAAACCTATCCATAAAACCAATTCAGAGAGCTCAAGAACAACCACGAAGAGGACAGACCAAATAAATCGCTGGGCAAGGCGAGTTGAAAATCATGCATGCAACCCTTGAGACTCGATCGGTCAAGAACACTAAGCTCAAACATGACCAAACGAACCATGATCAAAACTTGGGCAAGAGGTATGTTGCCCAAATCAATGTAAGAATAGCACAATCGGAATATCCATTATGATACACGCACGAGAATATGAATATCACGCCAAAAGCCAGAAAACACACGAGCAACGCCGAAGAGTGCATGAATTCATAAGATCCACTCTGATACCATGTAAGAGGGTTTGAAACCTGAAAGCAAAGATCACAAGGGACAACGTGCACATCAATGGACGTGTGAACAGCAGCGTGAAGATATCTCGAGAGGAGTGAGCATCAATCAAATGTGCATGCAAAGATTCGAAACACGAGTAGAACCTCGTTACAATCCATAAACTCTCATTTATCTCATAGATCCAAAGTTTGTACATATAGGATGTGTTGGGTAACACCTAATGCTGCAATCATGACAACTCGAGTGGAGAGGGGGAATTATATTCCCAGAATAGAAGTGTAACTCCCTAATGAAGCATATGACGCACTGATGCACTGACGCGTAAGAGAATCTCATAATGACCCCTAAATGACACATGGACCTACGATCTCACCTAAGTGAGATGACTCACCTAATGATGTGGAAAATAACACACACCAACAGTTAGCAAAATGATCGCCACCGCATTTAAAACATCCACCTAGTGGTCCTTCTCTCAATCTTATTCTGGTTGAAACTTGTTCCTTGCCCATTATTATTATTATTATTCACAATAGTTCTACCCATTATTTCTCTTTTGTTGATAGGCCTGAACTTGTTGTTTCCCTTTTTCCATGTTGGTTTACTTGCGGTTGGTGTTTGAAACTTGTTATTTTTCATTTTGCTTTCCTCTTTAGAGGCATAAATACTTTGCAAATTTTGTTCTTGTTTGATAGTTTTTTAAAGCATTGTTTCCATCGAGGTAGGTCCATGAACATCTACCTCACCACCACTATTAGGATTTAATCCCATTATGAATTTTCTCACTCTAAACCTCTCATCCTTTTTATAGAAAGGAACATATTTCAGCAATCGAGTGAAACGTTCCCAATATTCTGTAACTGAGTACTTTCCTTGAATTAGATTTTGGAATTCTGCCATCTTTTGGTCAAAGTATAGCTGAGGTAGCCATATTTGACGGAAGTAGGCCTTGAACTGCTCCCATGTGATCATACCAGAATCAATTCCTAGTTCCATTTTCCAGTTATCCCACCAAGAAGATGCTTCATGGGAAAATTGGTAGGCCCCCCATACTACTTTTGTCTCCTTAGAAAAGTCCCTAATCTCAAAATACCTTTCCATTTTAGAAAGCCAAGTTTCAGCACCATCCCCAAGAGTTGTACCATCGAATTTAAGTGGGGATATTCTTTTAATGTCCCTTACTAACTCAGCAGCCATCCTTGCTTTCTTATTTGCCCTTTCATTCAGGGGCTCGAGTTGATCATCATATTTCTCATCAACCTGATTCTCATCCCTAAGATCCTCATTTTCTTCACCACCTTGACCTTGTTATTCTAAGGCAACAACTCGGTTTCAGGTGTCATTCAAAAGGTTGAGGATTTCTTCTAACTTAGCAGCCATATTATCTGGCATGTCATCAATATTTACCCCAATGTCACTTGCCATACAATCTCTTGTTGCCGACCTAGCCACAGTTTCCTATTTTATAAAAAAGGATACTTTTATTAGAATATGTGTCCCATTAATGTCCAATTGTCTGAGCCTCTAGCATTGATACCAAAATGTAACACTCAAAATTACAAGAGCTGGAAAATGAGGATTTTTTTTTTTAAACATAAAAACTTACATAGCTACAATCATACAGATTTATTTAATCAAATTAATAAAATCAAATAATCTATCTGATAACATCCATATAAGCCATGTGCGGCTGAGAAGGGTGTATCCATATCTCCACGATCTCCCTTGACCACTACTTCGAGTGACAATGCTTACTAGCATTTTGGCTCAACCTTTTAAAGGTCATGAGAACTATGTGAAAGTCCTTGGGTCTACCATGAAGCTAATTTCCTGACTTTGTATTCTGGTATTTGACCATTTTCTACCTCATGTTCAATGTTCAAATTCCAATGATTAGGTTATAGACAATTTTTATTTTGATTGGAGGACTTAGGTGATGAGACAATGCACAACCATCAATGCATTACTTTGGCCAAAGTTATCCACCGTGCAAGTTACGGCTAAACTCAAGATAACACACTAGTCTTATGAGTTTTAAGTCTTCTACCACCTCACAACTATCCCTTTCATAGTTATCTAGATCTTTATAGTTTGTTTTTATTTTATTTCCACTTTAACCTATCTTGCAAGAGTTTATATTGTGATAGATGCCAAAGGCCAACTAGGATCATTATGAGATAAGTACATTCATTATGCTGAAATGTAACTATATCAGCATTCTGCATGTACTTATCCTTTAATACACCTAATGGATGTTTCCATCTATTTACCATCCCATTTAGTTTCTCATTTCCTGATGTTTGATTCTTTAACTTTAAATTACATTTTTATAATGATACTCTTCCATTATCTTTACAACAAGATTTACAAACTTAACATAATAATATCAAGTTTATATATATATATATATATATATATATATATATATATATATATATATATATATATATATATATTCCCTTGATTAGCTACGCCACTCAATAGCTATTAAATTTAGAAATTAAAAGACAAATGATTGTTAAAATAATTGTCCAATTATCGGCTTCATACATTGATTACTATCAAATAAATATATTTAACAATTTGTGAAAAGTAATATTTTTCAACTCAAGTATTCATCATTTACTCATTTTGAGACATTATTACACACAAAGTAGTTATCTCTTTATTAAAATCATAAATTACATATGTCGTTAAGGTGAATTATATAACCGCTATAATAACTCTCACATAGTGAGGTTTAAATATTTACAATGGGTCCAAGATCCCAATAAATTCAGTCAAAATTCTAGAATTTCATCCTTCTACAAATTGAAATCCAAGTATCTCATTTTGATCCATACTACAATAAAACTTCACAAAACATGAGTTTCCGCACATCTAAAAGTAATGGCTAATGGTCTGTCAAAACTAGAGTAGTGGTATGATGTCAATTCAAAATGAACTGGCATGAATATTAACTCCATTTTTTGATGCAATTAATCAGTAAAATAAGAAAGGATATACATGTTGTTTTATCAACAAGCATATGGTAATACAACTGAAAATGATTTACCAACTGGTTCCTATAAAGATACAGCTATGGATGCATACAAATTGAACAACCAATCTCTATTTCAGCATAATCAAACCATAATCACTCAATCTCCGAATTCAAATTATGACCACAAGAAAATCATACTTTATTTGGTATAGATTTTAATACTATTTCTCTTATCTTCCAAATCAACGAGCAACTTAACAAAACTGTCCAAAAATCATCATTACCAAAAACTAATCAAACATATTCTTTCTAGTTAATGAGCAGTTCATCATATTGTCTAAGAACATCATTACCAAGGAAATAAAACTTACTTCTTTTCAGTCAATGAGAAGCTCTACAAATTAGCACAAATATCACCAAATTTACATCACTTTAACATGTTCTATCTGGTAAACGAACAGCCCCAACAAAACAATATAGAAGCGTCTTGATTACATCATGTAAACATACTCTATTTTGTAAAAGAACGGCTAATTATTGCTTTCATAAGATATCATTATATAAATCCAAATCATGCCACCAATTACTCCTTGGTGCATCTGGGTCAAGATGTCCTGGCTTTCATGCCCTTACCAACACAAGCAATTTCTTTTTCACAGTTTTACAAAAATCCAAGTCATATTGCTAGGCTAGAAGTTATAGGTTAAATGTCTTTTTTTACACATAACAACACACCCTTATTTATACATGATCTGATTTAGATGTCCATTAAAATAAATTTTATAGGAAAACAACCCCATGCAAGATCTTTGACATCCACAATTATTATTCAAGAGATCATAATAAGTTAACAATCAGAACTGCATATAATAGCAAAAAAAGAAAGATACAAAACCCCAACCGGTTACATACCCATATCGATGGAGTAACCCAAATTGATTCATTTATGCAAATCGATTTGTATACCCAAATCAATTTGTTTACAGAAAACACACAACTAAATTCCAGTAAATCAAAATGAAAACCCACAAGCACAAATTGATTTTAAACACACAAATTCACAAAACATTTTTCCTTCTTCTTGAACAGGAAAAACCCAACTCTTTTCCTTTCAGGTACAATTTATCATAATGAAACGAAGGAATTTTTAACCGTTCTTCTACTTTATTTTTGCAGATCAAAACCCAAAACCCCATCTGATTTTTTTTTAGGTTTAGTTAAAACCACACAAACAAAACTAAAAAGAATATAGAATTCATCAATTTCCTTTTCGAACTTCATCTCTAAACAATTAAATCAAAAGTTGACCACAAATTCCTTGATTGCGATAAAAAAATAGAATGTGTATTTCCTCTTTTTTTCTTTTTACAAACAACGTAGCAAAGAAGGGAGAAGATACTCAACCCTGAAGTAAACCCAGAATCGGAAACTTTCTACTCTTTCAGCTCCAACAAGTTGAATCCTTCTTTCCTCCAAAACTCATGCAGGTATTCCAAAAGGGGAGAATGAAAAATAGACCAAGGAGAAATAATAGAAAAAAATAATAATGAAAGAGACTATAGTTTGGCAGCATATTGAAGAATTTTGGGCTTTCCAATGCTGGTACGTGTACTAGTGCATGCCACACACTTGTGTCATGTGAAGGTGTTTCACTTCTATGAAACCCATAAATTTCAATGTCTAAATAAAAACTTTTGGCTTACATGCCAAATCCCTCTAAAATATATATACTAATTAATATTTCATACACATTTTTTTTTACTTTAGTTGTTACCCAACTTAATGGTTAAGTAAAAACTAACCTTCATAATACAATTCCACATATCTCCCACAATATATTACCATAATAATTAGTTGAATTTCTAGGTTTATATAAAACATTTCAATACGAAAATCACCAAGTCCGTAAATCATAATTTAAATATTCTTATAAAGATGGCTTAGTATAGATTAGTCAAATAAAATAGAGGCAATTATCATCATAGTTATGCAAAATTCGAACAAAACAAAAGATGACCAAACTGATTAAAATAAAGTAACCGAAATACAAATAACTGAAAGATTCACAATCATTTATGAACCATTTTACCTACGATTAAGGCCTAATCACGTTTTGTAGGGAGGATCATAAAGTTTGGTGCAGGGTTATTCATTCCGCAGTGTCATGACCTGCAACAAAACTTTTGGGTCATGACACGATGAGCCAAATGAATTTTACACACATTGATGATCTCGTCTAATCCTGATAAGACTTAGCCATAGTTAATTTAACTTACAATAATTTTTTGGGATGTTACACACCATGGAAACATGTTTTTTTTTTTTTGTGTGTGTGTTTGAATTGTTGTTAGGGGGTCCCCATGGGGGGGGGGGGGGGGGGGTGATCACCTCCAATTCTGAAAAAGGGGTTATGTGTTATCTCTTTTATTAGTTTCCTTTATTTACTTTTTGTATATGGTTTTAAAGTGATGTATTCTCCTTTTATTAATTACTTGATTTGTGTCTAGATTAGTAAATTAATCTTTTTACTAAATTAATTATGGATGGTTCAAAAGGATTTCATTTATTAGATTATATGGCTCTTAGATTGTGTTGTAAATTGATTGCTTGTGATATTGAGTGTTGTACACGCTACCCCTTCATGAAAATTCGGATTTGGCCTTATGGGCCAGTTTTGGAGGCTTGTGAGACAAGTTAAACTTGTCCCATGCCTCTTAAATTGTTATACCAACCCTACCTATGGGTTGGGGGGTCAAAAATAGACCCCATTATGTGTTTTGGGAAGACAAAAAGGTAAAATATTATTGCACTTTCTTTCATGTAATTAGAGTTTGTCCTTAGAAGGTGTGGGCTTGGATTGTGTGTCCAAGTAAATTGTCATTCCTCTCACCCGCCAATTTATGGTGCATTGGGGTTGAGGTTTGACTTGTGAGGTCTAGTTGAGGATGAGTGATGTGGCATCCTACATGGAGCCACTTCACCCTCTTCTCTCCCTTTTCTAGTTATTCAAGTTCTTTTGCTTGTTTTGGGGTTACTTCATTTCTTTGTACTCTTGTATTTTTGGGAGTTAGAGGATTTTGGAGTTCTTGTGGATTTGTTGGAGCTTCTTGGTGATTATTTGGGCCTGAATAATATTGGTATGGGAATCTTAGATCCAAATCTACCATGGAAAGATAGGAGCTACACTCTTGTAAAATATTTTTCTTGTAGATTGTGTATATGTGCATGTTTTTTTAGTGTTTTGGTATGCTTTTTGGGTGCTTGGGTAGATTACCTAAGTGTGGTGTAGGAGGGGACTATGGGGATTTTACATATGGAGAGGCATAAGAGTTCATTTCATGTTTTGGAGGGAGTTGGGTTGGGTGCCCCACCTTGGACAAGAAATTGCTTGCATTTCTTACTTTGTCTAATTTATGAGGGAGCCATAAGAGATTGTAGGAAGGCATAAGAGAATGTGGCATGCATAAGAGGTTCTTAAGGGAGGCATAAGAGTGTGTAGGGTTTTAAGGTGGGCACCCATTTCCCAATGGGAGGCATAAGTGACCTCCCATTAGATCTTGCTCCTTTGGATTTTACATGTTGAAGCCTTGTGTATTTTGTTGCTTTCCTTTTTGTGATTGTAGTTATATTTTTTGTATTTTGGTATGATTGTAAGATCTTGTATTATGATGTGGAAGCTTGTTCTGTTGCCATGAGTTGGATCCATTTTTCATTGCAATTTGGTTGGGGCTCAGGGGCCAATGAGGAGGATGGCTTCTCCTCCTCATTGGAATTCTTGGTTGGGTAGAGAGTGTTGGCTCTCCCCCATTTTTTGTTGTGATCAAATGAAGCATGGTGGAGCTCTCTTGTTGGTGATGTGAAGCATGGAGTAATTTTTGGTGTCCTCAAGAAAGATTTCCTTGTGAGAAAACCTCCTTGTTATTCCCACTTAGGGTGGAAGACTTGTAATATTGTATTTCATTTTAGCTTTCACCCTTGTAAAATTTATCATTTCAAGTGGAAGATATTGTATTAATAATTGTGAAGAAAATTTTCTTTGATTATTGGATATTAAAGTTGTATTGTATATGAAAAGGGAAAGAAATATTTTTATTTGTAAAGCTAGTTTGGTTGTAATATGAAAGAAGTTATACAGGAAATATCTTATTCCATTATAGCTAATTTATTTCCTACAAAAGTGTGTAGATCTCATTGGAAAGGTTGTAGTTATCATTTTATAACTTATTGGAAACCTTGTTTAAATTGGTTGTGAGAATGGTTGAAAATTGTAGTTTAAAAGAAAATAAATAGCTACTTATATTGTATTCCATGAAAATTATAAGGTTATGAAACAAGGTTATGTTTGTTCATTCTCTTATAGTAGTTGAAAGAAAGTTAGACTATATTCAAATAGATTGTAAGAACTTAGTTTTACTTGTCTTTACTTGGTTAATGATAATATAGTAATTCTTAACACTAGTAGAGGAAATAAGTCTGACATTGCAACTTAGGCTTTAACCTCCTTTGAATGTGCAAATTAATTACTAAGTTAATGTGAAAATTATTTAAAACCCATTGAACCTTGATATACTAATAAGTGAAATTTGACTTGGCCTATTCTAAAACCTCTTACTCCTATCCTATCAAATTGTCACAAAGAAAATATTAAGATTGTAACTAAAATTAGTTGCCATAATTAATAGTATAGATGTTATTAGCTTGATAGTAGTTCAAAAAAAATATCAAATATTGTTAATATTAAAATATTAATAATATTAAGCTATTTTAATATTAAAATGTTAGTAATATAAATGTAACAAAAAAAGTAATATATATATATATATATATATATATATATATATATATATATTAAATTTTATAGAAAAAATAATAATAATCGAGATTTGTTAACCCCCTACGGGTTGCGCAGCCTATATCATGGTCTTTGCTTTGTTTGACTGGGAGTAGGGTTTAGGGGAGAGTGGTCGACCCCACCCCCCACCACATTTGCTAATGGGATGGGGGGTGGGGTCAGTGACCCCTCCCCCTAACCCCCAATACACTTACCTTAAACAATAAACAATGCCCAAAAAAATAAAACGTGGCCCTATGGTTCCAATCTCTACGCAGACTTATGTGGACTGTGTGATATTAATTTCATGGCCACTATACTATTCTCATTTGGTTATATATATATATATATAGAGAGAGAGAGAGAGAGAGAGATAAATGTCTGTATATTATTTATATTTTCGGGTTTATTAATAAAGAAAAATTCAAATAGATACTTATATACATATGTATTTGTATGCAAGAGTACATGTGTGTGTGTGTGTTCTTTTTCACATATGAAAACACATATCATTTAACTATTTAATCAAAATGGGACAAACCCATTTGCTTACTTGGGCAAATATTATTGAAGTGAAATAAATAAAACAATTTAAAATCCTAAATGTGGGTATAAACAAATAAGAAAATAATGGGACTTATGTGCCTCCCCAAAAGTTTAAGAGGGCCTCCAATGTCTTCCTCCTTCTCCTCCAAACAACCTGCAAAATCCAAGAGAAACAATAAGCCAAAAAGAAAAGAGAATTTAGTTTTCTTAAGCATGCTTTAGGGTTAGTTGTCTTCTTTATCATCTAAGGGCCTTAATTGAATCCATCCAAGGGATGAGATTCATCCCTACAAAAAGTAGGTTCGGAGTGGGTGAGTGGAATTTGAAATTTAATTTAATTATTTTAATTCCAAAATACATTGGATTGACTTTTTAAGGGGTCGCTTTATGGGGTAGGGGAAAGTTCATTATTCTAACCCATGACAAATTGGGACCTTGTTAATTGTTATTAAACCTTCTAGAATTAAATAACTTTATTATTTATTTAGCTTGGCCCTTTTTAACCTTGAGACTTAATTGTGGGATTTTAACTATATTAGAATTAAATGGTTTATTTAAATGTCTTATCAACATAAATTTTAAGAGGAACCTACACCATGCTTAGTCTAATTAAGTCTAATAAAATATAATTGGAACTGTAATACCTTGTTATAATGGAGAAAAATATTTTATTAAATATAAGCAACTTAGAAACATTTATGTGAAAACTGTATTCTCTAAGTCTGTTTACGGGCACATTTTCCAAAAAAAATCCATAATTTTTCTAGCTTGTCCTTGGTTGTTCTTGGGTTTCATGTAATCAAATTTTGTAGGTGTTATAGAGGGGATATCTCATATCTCAACAAAATGATGGATCTGATGAGGAAACACCTGAAGAATTCAATTGTGGTGCACATACAAACATAGTGTTAGTCTCCCAGACCTCCCATTCCATGAGAAATGTCTGATCGATAGAAAAAGGTGCAAGTTCACACATGTCAGGCGATAGGAAGTTGTTTGATTCACTGACAGACCAACCCACTAGATATCAGGTGAGGATCATTGACAATAAAGTGTATGTTGCAGAAGGAATAGGCAAAATCACCAATCCTCTTGGAACATGCAAGTGTACACTCATAAAGGTATTATATGTTCCTGGACTAACATCCAATATCTTATTAGTCAGTCAGCTTTTGAATCATCATCTGAAGGTGGAGTTTCTTTTTGACAATGGCATAAAATCTCGCTTGATCTCATGACAAGGTACAATTCTTGCAAGATCATTTTTGAAAGATTAATTATTTTCTTTAGATGATGTTTCATATTCTATAGTATCTCTATCTACCTCTACGTTTGAATGTATAGCCCTCTAGCACTACATTTATAGACATCTCTTTGCTAGATCATTTTACTAGCTCAATTCAATGGTGATGGTACATGAACTTCCCAAGTTATCCTGTTCCTTTCCCATTTTCCCTCAATGTCTTGTAGGCAAATAACATAGGGATCCATTTAATACAAGCACCTTCCATGCAAGAAACATGTAGAGGTTGTTCGTAACGATCTTCTCATATCATTACCTGCTTCATTTTAAGGATACAAGTACTTCCAACTATTTTTGGATGACTACTCTCTGATGACATGGGTGTTTTTATTAAAGAAGAAGAGTGAGGCCTTTCATCATTTCCATATCTTCTATCAGCATGTGGTGAAGGAGAGTGTCCAACCTCTTCTTCTACTTTGCTTAAATCGAAGGGAGAATTCACGTCAAAGAAGATCTTGGCATTCCTAAACTAACAAGGCATCAAACAAAATATGACTACTCTGTACATGCCACAACATCATGGAATTTTTGACTGACACAATTTCACTATAATGGAGATGGATCGGTGCATGTTGTCGATAAAAAAGGTGGAGGAATGATATTGGGAAGAATTATTTTAGAGAGTCATTTATCTTTTCAACAGGGCACGAACGAATATTTTACAGAAAAAAACTCCTGAAGAGGTATGGAGTGGTAGAAAGCCATCGATTTCTCATCTACAAATATTTAAATGCACAACATATATGTATGTCTCAACTCAAAAGAGGAAGAATGTCGAGCCAAAAAAACTCTCGTGCATCCTATTAGGCTATAGCACTACCTCAAAAGCATATCATCCCATGGATCCAAATATTAAAAAAACTATTAAAGTTGAGACGCGGTTTTTGATGATTCATCCTTTGACTCAGTAATGCAGAAAGGAGAATCAACACCAACCACCTCTCACCAATTTCTCTCTGATTCAGATGATTAATAAGAGGAGCCTTCTCACATGATAGATGAGCTGTAAGGGGAGATATATGTTGATATTTAAAAGTTATAAAATATTACCATACATCCACCTGGAAGTTCTTCACATTAGTAAAAAAGTTCTTGTCAAAATTGGGTGCCAAAATCTCTCCCGAGCACTTATTCCAGAGTCAGAATGAGGATTCAAATAAAAAATGAGGTAAATTTTACACTCGTGAGTACATTTATTGATAGCTCAAAAACCTGATAATATTCAAGAAGAACTAAGTAAACCTTAATGGAATGAATCCATGGATGATGATTATGATTCACTTATACTAAATTAGACATGGGAACTTGTCAATCTACCTACTAGAAATAAATCAATAGGTTGCAAATGGATTTTCAAAACTAAATATAAGGCATATGAATCCATCGATAAGCTGAAAGAATGAATTGTAGCAAATGGATATGCTCAGAAAGAAGGCATTGGCTATGAAGAAACCTTTGCACCCACTATGAATATAAATACCATCATGGTTGTATGCACACTAGCAACACATAATGGAAGGAAACTTCAACAAATGGGTGTCAATATTGTTTTCCTCAATGGTGATCTCAAAGAAGTGTACATGACCCAGCTAGAAGGATTTGTTGATGAAAAACATCCTAAAAAGGTATTTCGTCTCATTAAATCACTATATGGACTAAAACAAGATCCTAGGGAATGGTAACTCAAGATAGATGATCACCTTTTGTATCATGGTTTTCCCTGTAGCCACTCGGGTTCAAACTTGTACAATAAATAAGGTGGGAACCAAAATCTTCATTCTTGTTTAATATGTGTTTGATCTTGTGATCACTTGAAGTTTGGAAGATTAGGTTGATATTGTTAATAATGACCTCAAAATATCCATTGTATGACTGACTTGGGATTCCTCCATTTGTAATGCCTAGAGTTCGATTGTTACTTTAGTTCTCACTTTAGTGACCCTGTTTCTAGGGATCGAACGTTTGTGTGAGCTTACGTTGGTTGTTAATTGGCTTCGAATTTGTCACAAAGAAGGATTAACATCCTTCCTCCCAATCTTTTCTTCTTATGTCCTTGTCAATGCTTCTTGTGGAGGGCCTCCATAGCACCCTATTCAATTACCCTATTAAATGAAAATCTTGTTCTCATTTTGTCGAGCTTGATTTCTGGTCGTTATTAGTATGAATAATAATTATTTTAGGCTGTCAAAATAATAATAATAGCATTGTTTAATTGTCAATTGACGATTATTTTATTTTAGTGTCAATTTTTATCTATATTATTATTAATTACCTCTAATCTATTTTATTTTGTTATTGATCATTTATGTAGCATGAGCCTCCATTTTAAAAAAGGAAAAGATTTCCATTGAGGCGTCATGGCTGGTCATTGTCCTGTGTTATCATTGCAGTGCCAACCACTAGCTCTTTTCCCCTTGGTCATTAGGACTGTGAATATGCTTGTCTTTATTCATTTAAATTAAAGGATAATTTGATATTCCTTCCATCAACCTACTATTCCTTATGACAATTCATTTTCTCCTTATTTGGTGTATGATTGTTGGCTTCCCTCCCCTCATGTCTTTCTGGGTAGTGGGTGCATGGAAGTGCTTTTAAGTGGGATGACTACCCTCCCTGTTTTTCTCTTTATGGACATTTATTGGCATGCTTGGCATGAGATAGTGGGAGACATTATTTTATTTTTTGGGGGCCTTGTCTTGAGGTTGTTGAAGCACCTTTTTCCTTGTTGCTTATTGAGAGCATTCATTTGGATGTTTGTCTCATTAATTTTCTTCCCTGGCTTCCTGTTACAGCATGTAAATGTGTTGGCCACTTGTTGTATATTGATTGTTTTTTTCTCCTTCATTTTCGTTTCTCCCTTTTTTTGTGTTCTCTCCTCCCTAGGTGCATGTAGCTAGAACATTGGCAAGTCTTTTCTCCTGATTGATTATATGGTTGGGAAAATGCATCTTCCCTGGCTTTGAGTGTAACCTACTCATGCCATGTTGACTGGCCGTGTGGAAAATTTTGGTGTGGGAGTCTAGTGTGGGACTTCGTGTAAAAATTTTGATCCTTCCTGCATGAAAATTGTTGAGTGGTTGTTGTTTGTTGCTTATGGATTACCAAGGAATTTTTTATGGTTCTATTGTGCTATCCTACAGTCGTGTCATTTCTTGGGGACCACATCTCTCTGAGGCACTTGTCTAAAGTTCCATGTCTTGTGTATCCCTTCACAGTTGTTGTCACCACTCGTGGATGCCTGTAAATTCAATCGGCATAAATGTTGATTCCCTTGTGCTTCGATGATTGTCCCTGCCCTGAACTAACTATCCCACCTTTGATGCACTTTGGAATCCTGTTTATAAGGCTATGGAGGTATGGAATTTTCCCTATCCCTCACGTGTTTCTGGGCCCTCCACTAAATCCATTTTGTGTTTATTCTGCTGCTATGGCGGTCCATGAGACCTCAGTCCTTTTAATTAGAGGCCACTGGTCAAATGGGACTCCCTGCATGTGCATGGGATGGTTGTGAATGAGGTTTGGACACCCACCTAGTAGATTTTGGGGAAGAATGGTCATCCTTACCTTTGCATGTGCCTGGTTGAAGTTAGTTGCAAGTGTTGGAGCTCATTTAGGCATGATAATACTACCACCTAAATTTTATACAACCTTTAACCATACCATGAAATGAATTACTTTTCTTGCTGAAATGGTAGTTTTCTTATAACTAAATGGTTGTTATGTTGTTGATTCCTCCCTACACCCTTTGATGATTTTAAATAAGTTTTCTTGATATATTAGGGATTACACATGAATTTGAACCTGAGATCTTGTTTATTTCTTCCTTTGGTTGTGTTTTGTTGGTTGTGGGGTATTCTTGGAATGGGAAAGGGAAGATATGGGATTGTTAGTTTTGTTTCCTCGCTTTAGTGATCTAGGTATTGGTGGTTGATAGAAAAAACCATGACACGAATAGTGTGTTTCCTGAACTCTAGAGTATGCTTTTATTTTTTTTATTGACTAGGGAATATTTACCCTCTTCTGGGTGTCAATGTTTCATTATTATTGATTAACCATTCAAAATATTGGCTCTCTTGTTGGCGATACTTTGAGCCTTGGTCCAAACTTGGTTTAATTTTAGCTATTGGTAGATCAATTACTTGTATTTACCATGTGATGAGCATGCTCCTAGTTTACAAACTGAAATGAGCAATCCATGTCTTCCTCGCTAACTTTGATTGTTGTAGTTTTGTTCTCTGATCTTGTGGTCTTTTCGAAGTAGGGGCTTAGCTTGTGAATTTTGTAATTAAATAAATAAATAAAAATATGACCCTTATCCATTTGTGGGGCTCAGATTAAAGCTAGTGTGTTAGATGCATTCGTATCTATGAGATAAAGAGGGCCTAGCCAACTTGGTTACATGAATCTTAATGAGAAGGATGCCTCTTTCTAGCTGACACCTTACCCCTTTCGTGGTAGGATTAAAAAAAATCTGGATAATGTAAATTCTTGACTATTACGAAAGGAGTTTAGGTGGTACCTTCTTTCATTTGTTGTAATGGTCGGGAATCATTGTTGCCATCTTGTGATAACTCGAGGCTTTCCTTTACCTAGTAGGTTGGATAGGGGTGGTTACCCCTCCAACTGTTACGAATAGGAAGAATCATGATTTGTATGTGATGTTGGAGGGTAGTTTTACTTTTGAGATGACTTTGGTGATTGTACCATTTATAATTATTATTATTTGAGGTGACTAAAGAAAGTTTCACCTTTGTTATATTTTGGTTAATTATCCTATTCTGGATCGAGAGAGGGAGGTACTTAGGAGTGGCGAGATAAAAGAATATGCTTTCATTCAAAAATTAGGATAGGGGGTTTTAATTGTTTAATTTATGAATTTGTGTTTCCAGTTGTTTAAGGTGCTTGTCTCAAACGAGGTCGTTGTAATAAACTAAGGAAGCTTAGGATTTTGTTTGTTATCTATTGTGGAAGATATTCCTAAGTGCTATTCGTTTAACATCATCATACTAGTCCTTTATGACGGTTTGCTTAAATTTTATTAATATAAGTTTATGAGTGATTTAATTGATTGGACTGTATATTAAATCTTGGTAAGATGGTGGCATTAGATTCATTTTAGTTGTTTGACTTACTAAGTATGTGTTCTTTCTTTTATCATATTTTTTACTGCCTTACATAACATGGTAAGATGATCTTATGTTTGAAACTTTCTATTATAACTCACTCCATATGTTCCTTGCAAGAAATTTGGTGTAGACATGTTGTGGTGTAAATTTCCTTTGAAAGGGGCAATTAGTTGTTAGTAGGTGATGTTAAATTTCTAACCTTAAAATCTATTCAATCTTATGACTTATTTAAAGGAATGTTGATTGATGATTGAGTATTGGATTTCAATCATGTAATCTATATGGTTACATGATTGAAATCCCAATACACTCTTCTCTCTGTTTCAGACTCATTGGGTCTTTGATCCCTACTAGAATGATAGTAGTTTCTTTGTTGGGTCAGAAACAATGTTCATAACAGATTTTTATGGTTTCCCTTCTTAATTTGAAATAGTAAATCTTCCGGCATGATTAAAGAAGTTATTAGTGGGTTAGAGCTTAGCATTTTTCCTTTTAATAAAAGGTTCATTTAGGATATTGTTAATGGTGGAATATGAGTTCTATGTGTAGTTTTATCATGCTCAGTTCTCACGAATAGACTGGGGCTATAAATGTGCAGATGGCCTTCATGAGTAGAAAAAGGGAGAGTTGTATCGGTGTTGCTTCGAAGCTTGTTTGTTCGGGTGTGCTTTTTTTTTAGAGAGACTCTAAATTTTGGTATGTCGTGTTGGATAAAATGTGTACCCATGTATAGTTTCTCAAACACGGTATTGATAAACGTATATTTGAGTTAAAAACTTGTGTAAATAGCTCCCTCTGGGTCATGGCATAAGTGTAAACCTAGGCATGTTAAAGTGGGTTAGTAATATTTATAAAAGTATTCGAAAAAATAAGGATAATGTATATGTGATCTACTTGATAACAATCAATTCCATAAGTGATCAAAGAGAAAACTATCTGTTGTAAAGTAAAATTGAATACCTTGTTGTCCCTAGCTAAACTAATCAACATTATCCTTTTATGGTGAACTCGTAAATGGTCTTATGGTGAAATCAATGATTAGTTTTTGGAAGAAAATAAGGTTGTACAAGTAGGAGGGAAATTGTTTAATAAACCCTTCGATATCTCTCTTAACCGTTTGAAATGTAAATGGTTTTCCCTTGTCAAACTTAATCAAACAAAGTCTAAATAAAACTCTTTAATAATCTTGATAAATTCTTAGCCTCAATAAAATACTGAGCAAAAACCCATGGGACCTTGAAGTTGAATTTTTTGACATGTTCCCTCCCTTAACCCTTGCCTTGTTTCATTGTAATATTTCTTAGGTAATGTTAAACTTTATATCCTTTAGCAAAGAAGATTATCGTTCTGAACCTCAAATGGTAATTTACCTCAATCGGAGCTTGTGCTTATAACCTGAGCAATAGGGGTGTGGAACAAATTTCAGTGGCTTGTGCAAGATTATTTACCTTGTGAGAAATGGAAAATGTTCCTTATTAATCAAATGAATTAAGCAAGTTATTGACATATAATTGATGATCCTCTTTTAGAAAACTTGGTCTTAAGCTAATTAGTCGATAGTATAAAAGAAAGAAGTTCTCCCTTGTGAAAAGAATTGTGCGAATAATTACATGAACCTTATAAGAATGTAAGTTAAGAATTAAGAGACATGTTAGTAAACAAGAAACCTTAACAAGAATTTCCTCATGGGATGCCCCTAAAAGTAGGTGTGTTTTGTGGTTGAACTTGCATATGATGTTCTGTCGAAATGGGAAGTGAACAGTTCATGTTGAGCATCGTATTTTCCTTGTATGTTTGTGATCACTGTTGTGACAAGCCTATTGTGAGTTGGTGTTATCCTTTATGACCTCTTATTGTGTCGTGTAAACTCCAAGCAAGTCAAAAATAAAAAATTATCCGAGTTCTTTAGTGTTGTTTTTGTGTGCAAAATAGTGGGTGTTACACCATTCTTGTCTTGGAGTTGGCTTATAGATATGGTAGAAATAGAATCACATTTTTATCTCCTAAGTAAAATATACCAAGGCACTCCTAGAAAAATACAAAATTTCATATTGTAAACCTCTTTCGACACCAATGGAGAAAGGTTAACAACTCCCTCGATTCCAGGACTCACCTCAAGTGGATGAAACTCTCTATAGACAACTCATTGGGAGTCTCATCTACTTGACCTACACCAGACCAGAAATATGTTTTGTTATGATCTATCTCTTGAGATTCATGTAGGATCTAAAGAAGTTTCACTAGAGTGCAGAAAAATATGTTTTTAGATATGTCTAATGTACACTTGAATATGATCTAGAATACAAGAAGAAAACTCAATTATTCTTGATGGGATACACCAACTTGGACTATGTTGGATCTATTAATGATATAAATTAAACATCAGGATTACATATTTCATCTCAGATTTGGATCGATCTCATGGATCACTAAGAAGAAAATGATTGTTTCTCTTTCATCCATTGAGGCAGATTATCATGTTGCATGTAGAGCTGTGTGAGAGGTGATATGGCTACATCACATTCTAGTTTATCTAAACATTCATGAAGAAAAGCCACCAATCCTTTATTGCCACTATCAAGGTGTGTTGAAGCTTGTGAAGAATCTTATTTTTCATGAAAGGACCAAGCATATTTAGTTTGAATGTCACTACATTTGAGAGAATTTTTTAAACCACCACATCCAACTCCAGTAATGCCCAACAAATGCATAGATAACTGATATACTCACTAAATCCCTTCAAAAGATAAAATTTGATTTGTTCTGGGGATCCATTTGTATGAACAATGTTAAAAAGGGGAAATGTTAGATTAATTCCACCATAGACAGATTCAACTATCATTTATCATGTAGTCCACTATTAGCTATCACATTTCCCTTCATACACTTATCTCTCACCTGCCTGTTGCACACACACCTTTAGGAATAAGTGATCTGTAAACTCTTCAACTTTGGAATAGTTCAAAAAATCACAAATTAATCATTGTTGTTTACTTTCTATTAGAAAATAATAGAGATAGCTAATGAATGAATTAATATTGTGCTTAGAATCAACAATTGTAGTAGAGGAAAGAATATAAGCTCATAACACGAACAATTTTATCCTGGAAAACCTCTTATGGAGGAAAAACCAATCGGGAAGGGAAATTTCTCTTTCTTCCCACTTTTATTGGCCAATTCAAATCAATAGGTATAGAATTTACAATAAGTAAGAAATAGAAGTAGATAATATCTCAACACTTCCTTTCAGTTAGTTGTTTGCTCTGTCTCAACACTCCTTTCTTCTACAAAAATATAATTTCCAGCACAAAACTTATTGCTCACTTGCTCCCATGCTTCAATGATCTTATAAACTTCTTCAATCACGTATTTATAGCCTTTCTCATGTCCTCCTGTGCACTGGAGAATGGGAAAGGTCATGAAGGAGAAGAGAAACGAACATCCTTTCAAATTCAGAGGTTGCTCGTTTCGATTTTAGTTTTCTATCCGTAATAGCCAGGACCACCACCCTGTGCAGACCAGCGGTCCTGGGACCCGCCTCCCTGGCTGGGTGGTGGTTCTGTAACTGCCACCTTGCGTAGGGCAGTAGTCCTATTACTTAATAGACAGAACCATCATTTCATTGTTTTCCTTCTTTGTGTTGATTGTTTCTGATGAAGTAGAGTTATTTTAGATCCCCATGGATCACACCTCCCCTTCTTAGGAGGATTTTGGTCCCACAAAATCTTAGTGGGGGAGTAGATGAGGGAATAATTCCCTCACTTACTCCTTCGAGTACCACCGGGCCTACCTTGGTGTCTTTCCTTTCAGTCCAATCTACCAAAACTCTTGCAAACCTCTTCTAGTTTCTCATACTTTCTGTTGTAGCACTTCATCCTCCTCCAATTCACCCTGTGAGTCCAAGACGTAATCCTCAATGGAAGGTAGCAACTGTAGTTCTTCATCTTCATCCAACATGGATGGCTCATATAGGTGCAAGTTCTCAAAGTTTACTATAGAGTACATCCTCATGAATGATGGCAAATCAAGTCAAAAATAATTTCCCCAACCTACTCCAATATGGTGAAGGGTCCATATCGTAGTGGCTTGAGCTTTTTTGCTTGACCTTATAGTCTCTCCTTGCTCAAGTAAAGCCCAACTTTGTCTCCAACATGAAGCTTGTGTTCCCTCCTATGCTAATCATGCCTAGCTTTGTACTTTTCTTGAGATTTTTCTAGTTTTTCTTTGACCTTGAGATGGATTTTTCGGAACCTCTCAATGAACTTGTTAGCTCTAGTCACCCCTATGTCTCGTGTATCCTCCTCATCCTACTGTCCAATTGCTATGTCCAACAGATTTATAGGTAGATATCCCAAGCATGCTTCAAATGGTGACTTCATAGTGGATGTGTGTACTACCCGGTTATAGGAATGTTGAATGTAGGCTAAGGACTCATCCCAAGTCCTTGGGTACATACTATTATACCCTCTGATCAACTATACAAAAGTCCTATTTACCACCTCTATTTTTCCATCTATCTGTGGATGGAAATTTGTGCTCCTCTGTAACCTGATATCCATCTTGTCCCACAAAGTAGTCCAAAACTTCCCCAAGAACCTGGAATCCCTATCAGAGACAATAGACTTTGGAAAACCAAAATGCACCCATACATTAGCAAAGAAAATATTTGCTGCCTCATGTGCTTTTACTTTCTTTTTACATGTCATAAGAATACACATTTTACTAAATCTATCCACAACAACATAGATATATTTATGTCCATGTTTAGACATAGGTAATCCTCCTACAAAATCCATAGAAATGTCCTCCCACATACGAGTAGGTACTGGTAAAGGCATATATAAACCCTCCTTCCTAGGTTTAGACTTGCTAGTACAACAAAGTTTACATCCACGAATAAATTTCGATACTTCTTCTTGCATGTTGGGCCAATATACATACCTTTGCAAGTGGGCTAGGGTCTTACCAACACCAAAATGTCCTACTACTCTCGAGGTATGTGCTTCCCTCATCAATAAAATTCTTTCTTCTTTAGGCACACAAAGTTTCCTCCATCGGTAGAGCAACCCGTCCTTGAGATAACAGGATTCAATCCCCATCTTTTCAGCCCCTTGCGACTGCAACTTCTGAAATGTTACCCCAAAGTATTTGTCTTAGGCATATGCTTCTCTGTAAGCTTCCTTCGTGAAGGGCTCGATCTGAGAGATAGTGTCCAAACAATAGAACTTTTCTTGTGTGGGTGGCCTAGACAACATGTCTGCCACCAAATTTGTACTACCCTTCTTGTATTTGATCACTAGATGGAACTGTTGAAGAACCCCATCCATTTGTAGTGCCTTTCCTGCTAAAATTTAGACTGTGCTTGCAAATACTAGAGAGGTTTGTGGTCAGTGTGCACAATAGTTTCTTTACCCAACAAATAATGTTTCCATTTTTTAATTGCTTGGACTAGTGCATACATTTCTTTATCATATACTGAATATCCTTTAACATCTGAAGTGAAGGTTTCAGAATGATAACATACAAGCTTACCTCCTTGAAGCAACATTCCACCCATGGCATAATCATTGGCATCTGTCTCTACTTCAAAAGGTTGTTGCAAAATAGGAAGAGCAAGTACTGGAGCATGACTAATCTTGTATTTCAATAACTCAAAGGATTTTTCTTGTTCCTTAGCCCACTCAAAACCCTTCCTCTTTGCGGCCATTGTGTAGAGGTGTTGCAATCACCGAGAAACCCAAAATGAATTTCTGCATGTATTGTACTGCTCCCACAAAACTTCTATTCTCCGTGGCTCCTATTGGTGTTGGCCAATTTGTGATGGCTTCCACCTTCTTTGGATCCACTCATAGTTCTCCTCCTCCAACCATGTGCCCAAGATAGACAAGTAACTATTTGGAAAATTCACATTTCTTCATATCACAAAGTAGTTGTTTCTCCCTGAGAACTTGCAAGACTTACTACAAATGCATTAGATTTTCTTCCCATGTGGCATTAAATATCAAGATATCATCTAGGTATACAATGACACATGAATCTATGAAATCCCGCAATACATCATTCATCAATCTCATAAATGTAGCGGGTGCATTGCATAATCCAAAAGGAAGTACTAACCATTCATACAAAACCTGTTTTGTTTTTAAGGTAGTCTTCCATATAGCCTCCTCCTTCATCCTGAATTGGTGATAACCTAACTTGAGATCTAACTTCATGAAAAATTTGGCATGTTGAAGTTGGTCCAAGAGATCATCTATGTGGGGAAGTGGATATCGGTTCTTTATGGTGATCTTGATCAAAGCACAGTAGTCGATGCACATTCTCCAAGAACCATCCTTCTTTGGCACCATCACAATAGGTGAACCGCATGGTGAGGTGCTCAGACGTAACACCCCTTGGTCTATTATTTCTTGGAGTTATTTCTTTACCTCAGTACTCTCCAGCAAGGATTGCCTAGACAACCCGATGTTTGGTAGAAGTGACTCTAGCAATAGCTGAATCTTATGCTCTACTCCCTGTTTTGGTGGTAATCCACTAGGAGCTTGAAATAATTCTTGAAAAGACTAAATTATACTATCCAAATCTTGTTTTCCTCGGTTAGAAATCTCTGAAACTTCTACCCCATCTTGTTTATCCTTTAACAAAAGTAAACAAAACTGATTATGATTTGACTGAATAAGTCATTTTTCTTGGTTAGCACTTACCATAGTAACACGTGTGTTACGCTGGTGTGCCTGGATGTTGTAGTTGATCCCATCCTTGACCCATCTGTACTAGTTTTCCCTTCTCATAAATATAGCATCTCTAACATACGAGTAAGGACTCCCGAATACCACATCAAAAGCATCAAGTGGAATAACGTCAGCTTCAAAAACATCCATATATTGGGAATTTATCCCAAACTTGACCTTACATCTTCTTGTTACCTGAATTTCAACCCCCTTCTTCACCCAACCCAAAGGATAAGGGTGTGGATGCTCATAAGTCTCAAGACCAAGCTTCTTTACAACTACATCAGAAATCAAGTTAGATTGAGAACTGGTATCAACCAAAGCATTTACCTTAGTCCTCTTGATCTGGATTTTGATCTGGAATAGTCTACTCATATCCTCTTCACTATCCATGTTGGTGGCCGTGCATCCAAGCCTTTCATCTACATCAAAGTCATCTTCGATTTCCACCTCCCCTTCTATCTTTACAGCTGTCATGGACTTCTTGGAATCCTTGGTTTGGTTCTTTGGATGTAACTCTGGATGCAACTTCCAACATGTAGCGTCAGTATGGCCATTGATATCACAATTATTGCAAAAAATCTTGGGATCTTTACAAGTATTCAAAGTAGTGGCAACTTGTTTACCTTTCTCTTTCCACTTACTCTTGTTACTTGTTTTCCCATAATCCTTTTTCTACTGATTTGTTGACTGCTTTACCCTCGGCTCTGCTTCTCCTTGCTTTTTCTCATCATCTATGTAGTATGCCTGTACACATGCTTCATTGAGATCCTTGGATTTTGTGGAGATGACTTTTCTTCGAAGGTGAGTGTGAAGTCCTCCCAAGTATTTGGTCATAATATCCTCATCCTCCAAATCCATGTTTAGAAACATGGCTTGCCTCCGAAACTCCGTAGTATAGTTCTACATGCTTTGACCACCTACCTTGTCTAAAATACTGCCATTTAATCATTTGGTTTGTTTTATGGCCAATAGGATAGAAGTTAGCACTAAGTAATTCCTTAAATTCTTGCCAAGATTTCACAATAGGACATTTCTTCTTTTCACAAGTAGTTAGATGATTTTCCCACCAAACTAGAGCATGTTCCTCCATTTTGAGATGTGCAAAGGTGATCCTTTGTGCCTCAATGACATTATGGATGCTAAAATAGACTTCTAACTGTTTCAACCATTTATCCAGTAATTTTGCATCTACTTTTCCTTCAAAGCTTTTGATTTCGACTTTAGTCTCAACTTTAAAAGGATTATGTTCAGATTTTACCTTTTCTCTTGCGTAAGAAGTCTCTTCTTCATGCTCTTCCCCATAATCTTCCTCATGGTGAATCTTGCCTATACCAAACTTTTCGGCTAAGCCTCGAACCACCGATTCCATGGAGTCTTGCTTGATGGAAGCTTCCTTCTAAAAATCTGCAAGTTCCTCTTGCCTTCTAAACATCCCATCCATCACGGTCTCCAGCATCTCGATTCTATGGACCAAGTTCTCTTCCTCCATTTCTCCCTGAATTCTCTGTTTCCACTTCTTTGTAGAAATCTCCGGATCACAAGGTAAAGCTTCTTCGCCTTTAGATCTTATCACTTTCATACAAATTCAAGAGAGAAATACCACAGTTTTGATACTTGTTAGCTCTGATACCAAAGTGATCTGTAAACTCTTCAACTTTGGAATTGTTCACAAATCACAAATTAATCATTGTTGTTTACTTTCTATTAGAAAATAACAGAGATAACTAGTGAATGAATTACTATTGTGCTTAGAATCAACAATTGTAGTAAAGGAAAGAATATAAGCTCATAACACCAACAATTTTATCCTGGAAAACCTCCAATGGAGGAAAAACCAGTCAAGAAGGGTAATTGCTCTTTCTTCCCACTTCTATTGGCCAATTCAAATCAACAGGTACAAAATTTACAATAAGTAAGAAAGAGAAGTAGATAATATCTCAACACTTCCTTTTAGTTACTTACTTGCTTTGTCTCAACACTCCTTTCTTCTACAACAATACAATTTCCAGCACAAAACTTCTTGCTCACTTGCTCCCATGCTTAGATGATCTTCTACACTTCTTCAATCGTGTATTTATAACCTTTCTCATGTCCTCCCATGCACTGGAGAATGGGAAAGGTCATGAAGGAGAAGAGAAACGAACAACCTTTCAAATTCAGAGGATGTTTGTTTCAATTTTAGTTTTATGTCTGTAATGGCCAGGACTGCCACCCTATGTAGATTGGCGGTCCTGGGACCGCCACCCTGGCTGGGCGGTGGTTCTGTAACCGCCGCTCTACGCAAGGTGGCGGTCCTATTACTTAATAGACAGAACCTCTGTTCATTGTTTTCCTTCTTTGTCTTGACTGTTTCTGATGAAGTAGAGTTATTTTGGATCCCTATGGATCAATAAGTCAACATCTTATTGTATAAATAAATACCATTTGTTCTATGATTAATATGCATTGCAATTTTTTCTTCCTTATCCAAAACTATCAATAGAAGTCGTTGATGGATGTCAATTTAAAAAAACTCTTTGATACCAATTTGTAGAAAATTAGGAGATACAAATAGCACATATATAAATAAAAAATGCAAAGATAATCAAATAATAAACTAGAACAACACTGATGTGTGCTAGAATTTATCCTTATAGTCTATTGGCTTCCTTCTTGCTTCCTTGCTCAATTTATTACAATTACCTCACATAAATAGAGGTCTTTTACATAAAAATAGATCGTGCAAAAATAGGTATTTATCTTTATTTTATTTTCCAAAAATTAGGAATCATAAATTGGACTGAGCAGATTTAAAACTAAAAACTAAAACAACTAACGCATGCTTTAAAGTAAACTTTAGTTTTCCCTAAAATAGATCTTTGACAGGAGAAATTAATTGACTTTCTAACATAAATTAAGTATTGAAAATTTAAAAAATAACTAAGACTTCTCTTATAAATATAGACTTCAACTATTGTGATTCTCTATTTATAGACTTAGTGAACTTAAATTAAGACTTTAGTAGCATGATGTCAATATACAATGAGTATGAAAAGCTTACAAAAACTTATCAAAATTCCGCATATTTAAAATATGGGTTACAAACCCACAAAAAATTCAATAAAACCGTAGTAATATAATATTGAAAAGAAATTCTAAAAACAAGGAAATAAGAGGAAGAGAGAGAAAAACAAGGGTGAGAGAAAACAAAAGCAAGAGGAAGCAAATGAGGAATAGGCAAGAAAGAATATATAAAATAAATAAATAAATAATGGAGAGGGACAAATGTAAAATCAAGCACTAAATACACATCAACAAAAACTTTATCTAGACCATTACTAAATATAAACTTGCAAATACACTAAAATTATAGAAAACAATTTTATGTTTGTTTATCAACATACTATTATGAAATATTTAAAACCAACATTTTGAAGATACATTTCTTATAGTGTATGAAATGTTAAATTTAAACTATGATGGGAAAAAATATAGTCTTCAACAAGACTCAAAACTAACTTAACACATTTTAAAATGTATAACATATTGTAGTGAATTTTTATTTAAAATGTGATATACCTTTAATTATTTAACACAAATATATGACTAAATTAATAATACAACGTTAATATGAATTATGAGATATAAAATCTATGAGACAATGTGTAAAGAAATTAATGAATTTATTTTTCCTCACCATCCAAAAATGGTAAAGAAAAAAAAAAACACCCCTCATAAACAACCATCTTGGCATTTGAATAATAATAAGCTATTCTTAAATTTTGAAGATCATGGATTACATCATAGTTAGTTTAAATTATATTATTTAAAATAGGGAAAAAAGTAAGACTTATTTTATATATGGACTTTCTGTAATCAAATTCCTTAATTTCGAACATTTCTCTTCATAGAAAGTTGGAACAAAGTAGTAGAAGATTTATACAGAAATTGTCTTCTCGCCTATTGGCCTGTATTTGTACCAACTTGCCCAGAAAAGGTAGTTGAGAAAGTTGAGTATGTTTATGATAGCAAGCAACCAATAAAATAGATTAAGATGGTTGCGGTTTAGATTGTTCCCTTGAAGCCAACCATGGCTCTTTGTAACGTTGCGAGTTGCATCATTCACAATATTAACCAAAAGGGTGCTCAAGAAGAAACCTAAAGACAATGATGTATATGTAAGTGCAGTTGCCATGGACCTCATTCTAGCAGGGGCTTCACTGTAGAAGAAATCCATTGTCCCTACTAAAGTGAATAGGTCTGCAATTCCAAAAACGAAGTATTGAAATCCCAGCCAAAACACACTGATTGGAATAGGTGGCATGAACAATGGTATTGCATCCAACATTCCATTATCTCTTGCTACGTTCTTCCTCTTCACTTCCACTAGAGCAGCAATACTCATTGATATAATAGACAATACTAATCCAACTCCAATTCTTTGCAACTGAGTAATCCCTGCTTCATGTCCAGTGAATTTTCTTGCAAATGGAACAAAAACTTTGTCATAGATAGGAGTGAGAATGACTAGAAATACAAAAGGAATAACGGGCAAAGATGCTGCCGGGACTTCAAAATGCTTCCCCAAACTTCGATCCATGGTGACACCTTGAGACACAGAGAATGTTTGTAGTTGTGCTAAACTTGTACTCATTAGTATTGTGCATGCAAATATAGGCATAATGCGGATTATAACTTTTGCTTCTTCTACTTGTGTCACACTGCATAAATGCCACTGAGACGTAGGCTCCATGTTATTCTCAGATGGAAAGGAACTATTTGCTGAAATCGCTGCTTTGTCAAGGAACCTGTTAATGTGTTGAAACAAACAATTACCATAATAGTTTTATTCTTTGTAAGTCACTATTTACATAACATCATAGGTTTTCAATAGAGAATAAATAATAAATCTACATTACTTACTTGAATTGCTCTGTATGTAGAATCTTATCCACTTCTTTGTCATATACTTCATATAGATCGTTTGGGTTTTCTGGCATGTTGAGATTACGATTGTGGAATGCCGCAACAAACACCTGTGATTATAATGATGGGATAAGTTACTTCTAAGTAAAAAGTAGGGTATGTTGGAAAATAAAATGGCTTGGTCGTATGGATTGTCCACTAGTTAACATAAATTAACATTAAAAAATAATAAATATATAAAAAATTTAACTGTTGATTGTGACCAATCTTCTATAAATTACAATTTAACAAACATATTGTAACACTCATAAATTACACTAAAAAAAACGTAAATCTCAATTTCACAAAAAAAATTTATGTTAAATGATACTTAACACTCTTAAAACAGATAACCTTATCTAATATTCATAAACATGGTGGAATTCATGCTCTCCTCCAATTAATAAATCAATATTAAAAAATGCTAAATATTATTAATATTTAAATTACCGTCACCAAACCCAAAAAGAAAAAATGGAAGTCTGACTTTTTATTACCACTCTAACAATCTCATTAAACTTATTAAATCTACGTACAAATACTTTTGCATACACTGAAATCATATGTAAATTTCAAACCATACCTGCAGAATGCGAGTTAGAGGGCTCCCTCTTGGAATTCTATTACGATAAGTTTTACGACCAGCCAAAATGCTCATGATTGCAATAAAAATGGCTCCTACGCAGAAACCAAAACCTGCATCCCATCCCTTGTTGTTCATCACCCACACCACTACTGTGACTCCAACAGATGATCCCACAGAGATATTGAAGAAAAGCATGTTGAAGTAGGTGGGTATTTTCCTCCTCTCTTTGGGGTCTCTGTCATCGAATTGATCTGCTCCAAAAGGTGGTAAAGAACCCCTGACAGTCCCATATCCAATAGCTATGAGATACAACCCAAAGAATAACATCACAGCTTTTGCTCCACGCACTTTCACACAGACAGAAGTCGGATCGAGCGGATTACAAGGGGGAGGCATTAAAGATGCATAATGCGCTTGGATTAACAATATAATATACCCCTACAAACCAGTGCCAAAAAGTACAGAGAAATTTATTAAGTGGTGCCTATCTCTCACGCAGGTTCGGAGTCAAATACCAATTCAAAGAACAAATCTAAAAAATTAAAAAGAGAATCTGAAGCACACTTACAAAAAGTTCAAAACAAATACCAAAAGCGCTCGTCTTGAATCTTTGGACGTAAGAGTCCGAAATAAACCCTCCAAAGAGCGCCAACAGGAATGTAGTCCCCACGAAATTCGTCAGTGTATTAGCGGATTCAGCGATATCCAAATGCATAAACCCATTGAAATATGTCACCAGGTTTATATTAATGGCCAGGAAAGCCAGGGTTTCAAATAACACCATCACTGCAAATTATAACACACACAATGGAACACAAAATTATTCGAATATGCATAATTTCTGGACCTGTTGTGAAGTCACAGATCAATAAAATAAAATGAATGAGTCTATTGCGTGAGTTCTCACAATTCATGTTGATCATAATTACGTTTTCATTAATTTTAATAAAAAAGATAACAACACATTACATTGTAACTTTAAAAGTAACAACTAATGTATTGTTACTTTATCCAATTCAAAATCATTTTGTCAAGAATTATTGAAGGATCTAAAATCAGTTTTATTCAGAAATTGTTGATTGTAATTATGGAGAAGCTGAAATTGATACCATAAACGAAAAAAGCGGAGCGACTTCCACCATGGCGATTCTGCAGGGCAGTTCTTCCTTTCCAGTCCACAAAGCCTTCCAATTCATTGGAGTTAGACTCTTTGAGGTCTGCCTGTAAATTACTAGTCTGAATTAGTTTCAAATCTCACACAGACTTATAATTGTGCTCCAAAATAAAATATTGTATACATTCTTGCAAGAAATATACCATCTTCACTTGCAAAATGAAGTTCAAAGCTCTTCTCTACGCCAACAGTACGAAAACTCTGTAAAAATCTTGACAATTTTGGGTTTGCTTGGAGGAATTATATAGAAATCTTTCAAGTCAAAGTCAGTGGAACGTTACATCTTTCAATTGTTTTATAGAATTTTTTATTTTTTTCAAAGCTGACTCAACAAATACAAAATGTCAGAGTTTATTTCATTCCACCATTTATAAAAAAAAATAGACCCCACCAATTTATAATTAATGGTTACCAACAACCCTTTGAAACCATAAACAACTAACTACCACTATATTTATATGTTAATGATCTGTGCATTACATTTTCCATCAATGACGGGGAGAGTGCTGATGAGTTCAAGGAAAAAGAGTTAAGACCAGGCTTAGAGGACGATTTTATTTATTGTATTGTCCACCATTTTCCAACAGCGCATTCACTATTCTATTAATCCTGAACATTTACAGCGCAGTTAACATCATAATATGTTTGTAAAATATTTTAAAAGTTACTCTATAATTTGTGTAGATTCCTCCTTGTGTCGGTTTCCTCTTATTCCCTTTTGATTGTAATTTGCTTTTTTCAACACACGTGGCTGTCAACAGTTATGATTGTAACCTTGTGCACTGTGCTGTCTTGACTTGTTGCATTTAATGTTAGTAGTCAATGTCGAAAATTTCAACACTAGTGTTCCCCACCCGACATATATATATATATATATATATATATATATTCACTTGTGTTTATTAACACTTCAACAATGTTATCTCTTGTAAGGCCCTTTGGAGCCAGAATCTACCTTTCTTAGCTTATTTAATTAAAAATAAAACAGTTCCAAGTTTATATACAATCTATTTTTTTTTAAACAAGTAGTTATAATATCTCAATCTCCAATGTTACTACATTGAAGTTCCAGTTTTCACCAATGTAGTTATCTATTCACCTTTTACATTTTGTGTTAAAAAAAATAATAATAAAAAATTAAGTATCATGATAATATTCACTACATATTAAATCAATAATATTTTTTCATTATTTTTATTTCATTTTTATTATTTTAAAAATAAAACAGATGTTCAATTTAATGATGCACAAGTATTTACCTGTAATTATATATCAATCAAAAATATTTAGAGGTAGTAAATAAAAACTTGTATAAGCCCATGCCATGTTATAAAGGATGTCATATATTTGTCGTAAATTATTATCTTTGTCCTATAAATTTTACTTAATGTCACAAAGGCCTATCTTGCCACAAAGGTGTATTTTCTCGTGAAGGCCTGTTACTGTCATGCAAAGCTACAAAGTACCGCAAGTACCTATTGATGTCACGTAAAACCAAAAAGCCTTATCCTAAGCTGCATCACGTTGCAAGGCCATATTTAATCTCGCATGATGCCTCTAACAAATCCTTGTACCACGAACGCTTTCCAAAACTCTTGTGCAACTACAAAATCCTTGCACTAACTTATTTATCTACATGGAAGTCACCAAGATCTTGCACAATGGTGTGAAACATCACCAATGTCACGAAGCCTTCTATGGTGTCACATACCCTACAACACCGGTTGTTAATGTCGCCATGATGCGATTTTATGTCTAGCCAAATCTTCTGTCAATATTGATATATAGTTAGGCGGACACACACATGGGCCTTGATCTATTTTCTTCACCCAATGACAAATCAAGAAGCATAATAAAGATTGATCCAACATATATTATTTCATAGGAAGCTCCCTATAGACCTATGGAGGAGATCAATGGTGATGTCAAAAATCTTGAGGAATCTTTGCAAGTGTATGTTTACTTACAAATTTATCCTCATCTTCCCCTTGTCATGGCAGATTCTATATTGTGTCCCTCTTTTTTGCAATTTTTGTACCTTCAGCAAAATAGTTCCCACAACCAAAACATTACCAAACACATACATAATATGACCAAGCATTTATTTTTAAGTGTTTAAATATATCAAGGTGCAAAGAATCCGTAATTTATCTTAATTGTTTAAATTTTAAAAGTAATTTTTAAGATTTATTTACTAGTCAGATTTGAAAAATATTTTTTGTAGTGGGACACAGTTATATGCTTTTACCCATAAATGGAGGGCAGTAAAGAAATCTATCCAATAAGCGGGATCCATTGATATGGACATCTATTGAGTAATTGCCAAATTGAGTCATGTCTGATTCTATAGAATCTTAGCATAGTCTACAAGTTTAGTTAGGATAGGTCATAAAATAGAAACTCTTAAACAATTCTTTTTAGAGTTTTTATAATAAGATTTTCATTGACTGTGAAGTCCTTGTGCCAAAGTTTGTAGTCTTTTCTTATATCGATCTAGAAGAAGCTTTCATTAAATCTTGTTAGAATTATGCCTCAGATCTTATTTTTGGTGAGATTTAACTTTAAAATTATAAGTCACATGGTCCAAGAAATCCCTTTTTTGAGAACCTTATCCACAAATGGATCAATCTAATATACATTTATCGTATACATTTTATTGAAAATCTGGTTGAATAATCGACATGAAATTTACTATCTTCACATGTAAAATTCTTCACCTTTGAAAACTTTACAAAAATCTACCCAATATTAAATTTGTTTGGAAGATTGACATAAATCAGCAATGTATTTTTTTGAAATTTTCGAAGTCAAATTCAGTGAAACCTTCAACTTACATTTGTTTTCATGTAGTAATTGTTTTTATTTTACTTTGTAGAATATTTGCACAACAGTACTTATTTCTTTCAATTGTAATGTGAGGGCCAACATTATGTATAGGTTAATGAGACTTCCATTACATATTCCATGAAAGAAAATCTGTTGCCTATCCTACGCATCCTGTACATTCATTGTGCAGTTGACATTATAATATTTATTTTGTTTATAGAAAATTTTTGGAGATACCTCCTTGTCCTATTCCCCTCTTGCCCAGACTTTAAGTCGTGAAGTAAATGATAAAAGACTTTAGGCAGTCAAGTGCATGTTTTTCCACGCACATGCCGACTGAAAGCGAGAAATGATTTTGATTGGTAATCATTGCAACTGGAACATCTGACTTGAGTCGCCACGCTTGACAATGTCAAAGTAGGTCATTTTAACGTTTGTTGTTTTAAGTGTGTTTTTTCATTTTAATTATTTATAGAGTTCGGTTTTAAAAATGACACTAGTATATGTAGTGTGTCCAAAAAATGACACTAGCTAGTATATGTTGTGTGTCCCAAAAAAACAACTTAGAATTTTACGTGGTGCAAAGTTAAGTGTGTATATATGAGTGTGGGGGGTGGAGCGGTGTGTGAGAGAGATATATAAGGGGGATTGAGTTTTAGACAGAGTAAGCAATTCTCTAGGACGTTAATAGTTAGGGGTGCACAAATCTAAATATTTTCAATTTTTTTTTTATTATTATAACTTAATATTATGATTTTTTATATGAAATCAATGTTAATTGACATTTTTATTGATATTATTATAAATATAACATACATTTAAGACATACACATAAAAAGTACTATAGTATTTTTGCAAGTAAAAATAAATATGCATATTTTTAAGCTCATATGATTTTGTTGCTATTGTTACACATTCTCTAATGTAGCTATAAATAATTTAGGTGTGTAATTTCTTTCTCACAAAAGTTCATGTATTTTTTATAATATTAATGGTGTAGCTAGTAGATGAAAGTATAATTAAAGGAAAGAATTATTTAATTCTCTATTCCTAATATTTTGGGGGAATTGTCTCTTTGTTATGGAGGAATTAGTAGGTTTGGTTCAAGATACCACTCTTCACAAAACCATGGGAGCCACCTAAGAATTTTAATTAATTTGTAAAAAAAATGGTGTTTTATTTAATTTTGAGTCCCATCACCTACTTAATATTGGTAAAGAAGACTATTAACCAACCTTGTGTATATATATATATATATATATATATATATATATATTTATATATATATATATATATTTCTTAGCACCTCTTGTGATTAATTTTCTGCTTCGATGGATTATTACTTGTCCTTATTTAAAAAAAGTATAGGATATTTTTATTCCTTATGTATATGAATTTCTCTAAATTAGTGATTTATTATGATCCTTATACAAGTTTTAAAATACAATAATGTACATAACTTTTATTTAATTATTTGATGGGAAAAAATTATTAACTAAAATTGTACGAAGGGCGTCCACTTCACTTATTGCCTAGGGCACCCCTAATCTTTAATTTGGCTCTCGTAAGAGAGAGACAGGGTTACGGGGTATAGAATTGACAAATGGTAGATTTTTTTATGGGTCTATTATATAGTAACCAATAAAGATATTGTAGGTTTAATTGTCAATAAGTTTGTCAAATAGTAAATGATAGAGGTCGTAGGTTTGAAGGTTCGAAGGTTGATGATAATAAGTGATAAAGAGGTTTGGTTTGAATCTCGACAATTATATATGAATTTATATGTTCGATACGAGAAGCTATATTGACTAATTATGACACCTGGTATAATTTTAAGATTGATAGAACCACATATAAATTTATGTATGTTTAATACCAGGAATTTTGTATTGAGGGTTCGTTGTATGTTTCTCTAAATGAAACTGGTCGGTGACGCTCGCCTTGTATTGGAAGCTCACTCTTTCAAGCTCTAGATTGATGGGTATTCGTTGATCCCTCTGGATTACCAAAAAAAATACCAGGAATATTAACTAATCATTTAGTGTATTTGTATAAACAATAGACAATTTAATTATACCATAAAATCATTTTTTAATACCAAAATTTAAAGAGACATATCAACATGACAAAGAAAAGAAATACAATTAATGAGCTAATCTAAAAGTCTAAATCAACTCGAATCTAATGTAAATCTTCCTAACACTTTCCCTTTAAAAATTGAGGGTCTCACATTTCAATATTTGTAGACAAAGTAAACTGAGGTGTAAGTGATAAAGGGAATGACTCTTTCATTGCTAATTTAAATTTAAACAAACACTTTGATATATAACATAATAATATTACTTATTACATCGAAGGTGTTTCTCCAAATAAGAATAAAGTGGTTGAGGGTTACAAATTCTGACATGGATGTAATAAGCCATATCAACAACACATCCAACGACCTATTTTTGATACATCTGATGGTTCAACTTCTGATTTTTACATGAGTATTTCATAGCTTGTTACACATGTATTTCTCTAACTATCACATTAGAAGCATATTCCACATTGTATAGCTTGTTTCCTGCCACTGCAACTCTCGTCGCCTTACCCGATCATCCCCATCACAATGTTTATCACGCACATGCAATTGATGTGTCAACAAAACCAATCCAGAACATCTGATGGGCCACTTAATGGATGTTAGCAATTTAATTGCCTTGTCACTGTAAAAATGATGTCACGGGTTTAGTGGGCATGCTTGCATTCATCTATACTAATAAGGCCAAAATATGTCTCGTTAATGTGTAATAAATGATCTTATTTTACTCTCCTTTTTATCAAGTTTGACTGCATTTTGTGACTTTTGTTTGATCTAGTATAATTTAGGATGTAATTCTCCATCTTTTGTTGGATTTATTTATAACGTCTAAAAACTCTGTAATTCCTAAAAAAGAGTGGAAATTCAGTTTTTGTAATAAAACAGGTCACAATCAGTCAGAAGAATGAAGTATGAAGCAATCAACACGTTTTTGGGAGCATTGATTTCAATAAGACTTAGTTCCGGAACTCCATCACACAGCTAAGGAGCTCTATCACTTATTTCTAGAACTCCATCACTTAGTTCTGGAACTCCTGTGCATAGCTCCGGAACTTTCACCGTTAGTTCTGGAATAGTCCCCTTTGGCTCCGGAACTTATCCAAAATTCTGGAGTCAATGGGAATCTATTTATTTTGACAACATCAGATGATAGAGCAATCAATGGGCCTTCCAATCATAAGAAAATCCACAAAGTTTCAATTCTTCATACTCCAAATCTAGAGATAATTGTTATCACCGAATCACAGCACCCTGATGTTTACACAAGTGCATATACTTGAGCTCACGGTGTGATTGGATAACATGGGTACTATCTCAAAATTGTGGGACTTGCTACTTGAGATAGACCTCTAGAGAAAGATGGTTCTTTCTCTTAAACTACCTGCCACAATCTACCCTAATGTAGACAAGACTATCTTTCTTAATCTAACTTTTCCAAGAGACCAAGGAGAGAGAATGCATAAAAATGAAAGCCTATACTACAGCGGTGATACACCAGAAAAGGAGGGGTGTGAGAGTAGTCTTCCAATGTGTAAAAAATAGAAGTAAAATGCATACTATAAGGGGTGATAATAGTTCTCCACAATCTGGCAAATGCATTCACAACAATATTTCATACATGCACAATAATAATGAGTCCTTGCAAGAGTATAAAAATAGACACAATATTCTTGTAATGAAGGTTGAAAGGGAAAGAAGAGTGCAAACAAACACAGCATGGGAAGATGCATCCACAGACTTGTATTTTATTGCTTCATGATATGCACAGTTCAATCTATTACAAGGAGTCCACTACAAGGGCCTGTAGCACATTGACTTCACAAAGAAATTTTGACAGACCTTTGGTACGACAAAAACTCCACCCTTACAATGAGCCCAACACTCCAATTTATAGAAAAATGAGAAGAGAGAGAGAAGGGGAAAATGGAAATCCTGAAATATATCCTTCAACCACTTGTAATATGCATTAAATGGAGTGAAATAATTGTATGTTACTTTAAAAAGTCTCCCCATACTGTCGCAGGTGCTGTAGTAGAGAAAGAATGATGACCATGCCTCTTAATTGCACTCCCAACAACCAAATAAAGCATTATCATGAATCCGATCACGTTTTATGAAAAATATCTATAGATTTCTCATCAAATCCCAAATTTTTTGATTTTTGTATGCTGGGCTCGGAACATAATTCCAACAGTACATCAATTTTGTGCGATTTTGTTAAGAAATGCAAAATTTATGACCTTCTAAGTGCAGGTAGCTATTTTGGGTCTGCTAGGCATTTTCTGTCATTTGATGGGACTAAGCATTTAATTTACCAAAGCTATATATGTTTATTTTATTTACATATATCTACCCTCATAAAATTAAGAAATATAGTTTTTGTGATGCAGAGAATGCCGTGCTCATTCTAGAAATTCCAATTTCATGAAAATCTGAGCTCGGAGTCAAAAGTTATCGTCGTTTGAAGTTCAGGGGTCAAACGTTGACTTTTCTCTTCATTGCAGCTATTTCGGCAAAATCTGGCCTACATGTCCCAGCTGTCCCGGACACTTTCATCTGCATCACCTGATTCGGGCTTCATTTTCCTCGCACGTCTACCATTGAGCAGACCATAAGGGCCGTTGACTTCCGCATTCACCGCAACATATGGTTCCTTTTGCGGCTTTTTCACCTTTGCGCATCCTGCGTGTACTTTTTTCCCAACTGTCCCAGACACATTTCTCCACACCATCCACAATATACTAACTTGCAGAAAAATCACTTTCTGTGCCCCGCGCGTACCTGTGTCACAGATGTCTCGTAAACCGCGTGGGATGAAAACTTCTGCTTTTTTTTGATTTTTACTGCCTGCAGTGATTTCAGCTTTGTGCATCCCACACATACTTGTGCTCCCAACTATCCCGTGGACCGTCTGGGACAAAAATGTCTGTTTTTTCCACAAAACACCAGAATGAGCCCATTTTTCGGGTTTTTTGCAATTTTCTCTAACTTCTTGAATTTTTCCTTGTATGGGAAAGTTAGAGAAAAGCCAAAGGGACCCTAAAAACATGATTTTGGGCTTTGAATTAATTCCACTTACTATGGGCTGGAGAATTTGCTACATGTTATCGAAATTACCTTGAGGGGTGAATTTTGGATAACAATAACTTATCATACAGTTGTATGTCCAGCAAGGTTTCTAAATTCCACATATCGTGTTTGGACACTATTCGGTTCCATTTGAATCGGTAGAACAACTATGGTTGTAAATGCATCTTTGGATGATGAAATACACATATAGACCTATAGATATATTTAATACATATATACAGAGATATATAAAGAGAGAGATATAGAATAGATACAATAGAGGTATAGTGAAATTTTGTAAGACAGAACATTAAAATTAATAAAATAGCCACTTCGTTTTGAGAGAATCATACTTTGTCAAATCCTGATTCAAGGTGGAGCAAGGGCCCACTCCTCCAAGAACCAGGATCACTATTTTATTGGTATTTATATTTCTAAGCAAATCATGTAGATTTGGTAATTCTGTAAATGCTTAAATTGTGTAACAAACTATTACACCAAAACCTCGAGGTGTTAGTGAAATCCACACATGAGGAGCATAACATCCCACCATGCTTCCGCAACTTGGACCTCGGGCTAGATTTGTGCCCATATAGTGGAACCACTCCCTACCTTATAAGAGCCCCGAGTGAACACTGTAATGTCGGCGTAACCATCCGTGCCGGGACT
Organism: Taxus chinensis; assembly: GCA_019776745.2. Classification (NCBI taxonomy): domain Eukaryota; kingdom Viridiplantae; phylum Streptophyta; class Pinopsida; order Cupressales; family Taxaceae; genus Taxus; species Taxus chinensis. The sequence continues at coordinate 666,389,277 of CM034150.1, forward strand.
CGAACCTAGGTGGTTGCTCTGATCCCAAAATGTAACGAACCATTACACCAAAACCTCAAGGAATTAGTGAAATCCACACATGAGGATGATAACATTTTTATTCTTTAGTTGAATTCTGTTATATACTTTAACCTGTAGGTGTTATAGACTAGATTCTTATTTCCTTGCTAGAATTTTCACAGCATTTTCAACTATGTGTTTATTTCCAAGCAAGTGTTTTTACTTATGTAATGTGTGTTTATTTCCAAAAATTTATTTCATTCTGCAATGTGTGTTTATTTCCAGCGATGAGTGCTTATTTCAGCAAGTTTCTTATAGCATAGATATAACAAGGCTTTGGCCATGGAATCCTAATGACACTGCAAAAACTCACAGAAAATAAAATAACAAACACCTACAGTCAATTACTAGATCACTAGGATTTTTCTTGTTGCATATAGCTTCAAACACACTCCTAGTTTGAATATGACATCGACAAAGAGTTGATTAAATCAATTTGGATAAAATTAACGTAAAAACACTCTTCATCTTTGGTATCCTTCTTGGGGACCCACTAGTTAGAATTGTCTAATTAGGTGTCAACAAGATGTTTTAACTTAGTAAGATAGTCTAGTAATTGATTGAAATCTTCCCTAGGATTATCAGAGAGGTGATCTTAATTTCAAGTTGCATGGGTCTCAAATGTGTATCCACCTTACTCCCAATAAACCTATCTCATCCCAGAATTCTCAGCATCCTCTAGTTCAAATTTGGTCAAGACAACTCTTGCACATAAGAAAATTATGAAGCGACATTCTCACTTGTTAGACATGCAAGCTCACACTGTAAACTTTGGAATTCTTGGATCAAACAGGTTAGAAGGTGGGCTCGAAACTGAACTATCCAGTATTTGTCCCTCGAAGCCAAATATTGCATCGACCAGGATCCCACAGAAGTGGCAAAGTTTCAAGGTATTTGGGCTCAAAACCATGGACAGGAAAGAATCCAGAATCGACTAAGTATGGAATGAGCCAGCGGAAGAAGGCCACGTTTCCTATACGATGCTTGATTCCAAGGGGTGAATCCAGAAAAAAGGGGAAGACCAAATGAGCACCAGACTGACCGCGTATCCTAGAGGAAAGCGGGACCATCAGGGGAAAAAGTTGGTTATCTTTGCTCCTTGTTATCAAAAAAAGGGTAAAAGTTGTAAAATGGCCCGCAACTCCGCCCAGGGAAAATGTTAACATTTGGGCCCGAGTCAAAGCCAAGCGGGGAATCGAAGGAAAGGGAAAAAGATAAATTGCGGACTCGTAGGCCTGATTTTTGTTCCAATTTTTCTACCATGTGTCCCATATCAAAAGAGGGAACCATTTTTCAAGTTATTTTCCTGCCCTCCTGTATGCGAACTTGAAACAAACTTTGAAGGGGCATCTCTTTCGACTCAGGGCTCAAAATAGTGCAAATCTGATGCCATTAGAAAGATCTTGGCCTCACCCACACCATGGAGGTCTGAAACTTTAATTTTGAGGATGTTAGGTAAAGTAAAATAGAAGAAATGTCTTTGATCCTTTAATGCAAGATCCATCTATCTCAACAACTAGATCGGATTCAATCTATTTCCGTTGTTTCCTTTTCTTTCAAGGCGCTGAATCAAGGAATCATGTAATAAAGATAGATTCGGGGCATATTTTATCAGAAGCATTAACAAAAGTGGTTGATCTTCAACCCAATTTTCCCGCTTCGCATATCTCTTTCTTCTCTCTGATCAAATCTATAAATATAGGGGCAAGATTAATTGTAAGAGGGTTGTTCATTCTTCTTCCTTGCCCCCCCCCCCTCTATTTCTTGTCCAAGGTTAAACGTGGAGTTTAAGATCCTCCTCCCTTGGCTTTGTAATGAAATTTTCTTGCTTCTTGCTTGTTAATGGTGTAATATGTGAACTCTTGGAGCAATAAAATTTATTTCGTGATGCATTTTTTCCATCCTTTGCTCATTTTGTTGTCTCTTCTCGCCTCTCACCATTACAGGGTATACTATGCATATCTTTGATTTCCATTGTAGGTCTTGGGAGCTATGCTTAAGGGGTTTGAAATGGTGTTATGTGTGAAATTTATCCTTGGTTTGTGATGCATCTGTCTATCCTCTCCATTTCTCACCTCTCTCCATTTCAGGTAGTTGAGTTTGTGATCAGTAGTTCCCTTTGCTCGGTGCTATCATCTTTGTAGTGTAGGATTTCTTTATTTTCATGCTCTCTCTCTCCTTAGTCCCTTGGAATTATTATATTAGGAGTAGATAGTCACATTTCCTTCCTTAGAAGTAGTTTAGTGCTAGGATTAGGAAGAGGAACCAGCCTTCTCTGGAGGATCATTCCCATTTGCAAGTCCCATAGCTTGGGGAATGATCCAATGTTATGTAAATCATACCAAATGACACTGCCTTAGAAAAGTATATCCATAACTCATTTAGGAGGTGCTGTGATTTCACACTAATAGTTTTGGTACACTCAAGTGGGACAAGTCTGAAGCACCTTACCTCTTCACTTCATCAAGTTCGATGTGCTCTTGGTGAAGGTTTCAGCCTTTAGAGGAAGTTTCAAGCACATCTAGCGACTCCATTTGGTCAACAACCCATCCTCTGAGTTGCAGACCTTTTCCATCCATTTCCAATCATTTTCATCCATTCTTCTTCTTCCATATCTTTCATTTTATCCCATTCCATGAGGTTGTGCAATCGTGACTTCATTCCCTTCATGGAACTCACACTTTCAGCAACAGCAGTATGTTCCACCTCCAATGCTTTTCACAACTCCTCCAAATCGGCATTATGAGCATATTCAAAATCACTATACCTATCCACAGCAGCAATGCCAAAACCAGTTTGGCCATGAATCTTATCAAGAATAGGGATATGCATATAATGACAACAACCACATGGAAGATGTTGGTGGGTAAGTGCAGGAAGTTGATGGAAAAATGTAGGGTCATCCGTGGACGTCATATTGTAAAAAACAATGAAATCTTAACTTGTAAGGATTATTAGCTATGCGTGCACTCTAAATTAGAAAAAATTATATAAATATGAATCGTAGCATTCGGAATCTAGTTTCTAAAATCTAGTTTCTAAATATGAATCGTAGCATTCAGAATCTTTTCTAAAATACTAAGTTTTAAAAAAAACGGACAAGTTTAGCTATATTAAACACTTAAAATTATATGACTTAATTTTTTTTTTTTTTAAACTTATAAGATTGTAGTCCGTTTGCCCGCATTTTGGATGACCAAATCTTGTTATTTTTTTTTTCCTTTGGTGAAATGTTAGATGTAGTTGTCTATCTTGGGATGGATTTTATTTTGTATTTTTTTGAGCAATATATTTTTTTTTATGATTTTTTCCGTGAAAGTGGTCTGAAAATATTTAGAAAATGGAGCACTTTCCGTTTGCCCACCATAACTATATCAAAAAATATCGAAATAAATATATATTTTTTTTAACGTGTATAGAATTTGTCCACGCTTGGGATGGTATAAGTTTTATCATATTTTGATAAGCGAAACAAAAGTTACAGTCTTAAACGTAGACATGAACATTCACGGGAAAAAATGTCTTAAAGACCTATTGTTAGTAAAAAATTATAAAATGATATTTATCTTATTCTATTCACTTTAAAATCAATATTTCTATGAAGCTAACAGTCTCCCCTACGCGATGGCACCATTTTTGTGAAATGTTTTCAGTTTTTTAGCATGGTTCAAGTCTTTGGAAGAGCAGATTTGAGGTTTTTTTGACCTTTTACACTTCATAATGACCTTCCATAGCTTTGGTTGGGGAAAAACAAAGATTTTCCGAGGCTTAGGTTCGGCAGATAGATCCACGATCGTGGTTTATAAAGCGCGATCATGGTTTTTTTAACACAAACCATGAGCGCGCTTTATAAACCACGATCACAGTTTATAAAGCGCGCTCACAGTTCATAAATCATATTTACACACATCCCAATGTCTGAATTACCATGTGATTTTTACTCTCTGACCTTACCGTATGAATTACTGTGAAATTTTGTCTTTTTCTACACGTTTTTCTTATCACCGGAAGCAAAACATCATGGGAGACAAAAAACGAAGTCAAAAAAGGAAGTCATTAAGTAAAAAAACACCAAACGAATTAGAGGCCAACAAAATTCAAAATGTTGAGCGAATGTAGAAACTTCGTGAATCAAGAAGAGGTTCATCTTCAACCCCAACTATTGTAAGCAATGAAGAACTAGGTAATGTTTCTACTGTCAATGTTGAAGTTGAATTAAATACTCGTGATGAAGATGTTTTTACTGTCAATGTTGAAGAAGAATTAAATACTCATGATGTAGCAAATGTTGAAATTGAAGGAGACAATGAAAATGTGAATAAGGAAATTCATGTTGAAACTGTAGACAAGCAAAATTTGACAAAAACACCTCCTAGGATTTTACGTAAGAAACCTAATTTTTTTATTGAAATTGATGAAAACATTTTGAAACCAATGTCTGAAAAACTTTCTGAATGACAAATCAGAAGAAAAGCCACTGAAATTTGGGATAATCATTTTGAAATTTTAAATGATTCCCAAAGATGTCAGTTGTTGGTTAGTTTGATGAAATTGATTAAAATGAGACCTACATTAAACACCTTAGGATTGACAACATCTAATATACGTGGTCAAACCTCTACAATTGTTGAAAACCTTCATGATGCATATCACACTGTTGGTGTCAAGAGACGCACTAGGGATAGTAATATTGTGCGTCGTGTACTTGCTACTAGTGTTGTAAGTGAATCAATAAAAAAACAACGTTTGATTACGCAAACAAGTCGAATGTTGCAAGTTAATCGAAAAACTCTAATGAAAGCAATTGAAAGACGTAATATCCTTCAATCACTCAATAATGCCGATTTTTGGGCATTTTCTGCTAGAGCACCGCGTAAGGACAAAAATAATTCTGATGCTATAAGAGAAGTTATTAAATTTTGGCATGATAACACTAGAGTTTCACCTAATACAAGAGATGTTATAAAATGGAGAGTTGGTTCTACTAATCGTGAACCACATCCAAAGCATTTCTTAGATATGACTCAAACTCAATTTTTTCGTAAGTTTGAACAAGAGAATCTGGAAATTAAAATTAGTCAATGTTTTTTTGAAATGTTGAAACCATTCTATGTGAAAATCAACCACGCTCGCACCACTTGTTGTTGTAGGCAACATGTTGAATTTGCGATGCATTATGCTAAATTTTTACGTATTCGTTCTAATTTTCATTCTGAAACTATGTTATCAGAATGTGGTGTTCAAGTTCCACCAATATCTTCCAGGGATTTCATTCCTACTATATTTTGTGAAAAAGAAGTTGGACAATTTTTTTATAGTCAGGATTGTTTAGATGGAAGTTGTAGTACATGCGGCGGATTACCTAAATTGGAAAGTTACATCCATGAGCAAATTGAAGGTACAATAGGACATAATTTAGTTGAGTTTGATAAATATAAATCAGTTGCATACTAGTTGAAAGATGGAAAAGAGTCTAAACGGTGTGAGCTAGTTACAGAACAAATGCCTGTTTTCTAATTTTTGAGAAAATTTAAGGATGAAATTGTTTATGAGTATGCGAGGCATACACATAGAGCTCGATGGTTGGATGAATAGTTCAAGCTATGCAAAGACACATTTCCTATTGGTACTATTGTTTTAGTGGTCGATTTTACAGAGAATTACACATTGCAACCACAAATGGAGGTTCAATCGCAATATTACAACTCAGTACAAGTTGCCATTTTTGTGCATATAGCATTTCTACATTCTCCTGACAGTACAGAGAATGATCAAATTTTTTTAAGAGAGTACCACTTTTATATCAGTGATGATCGTACTCATTCTACTGAATTTGTGCAAGGGTGTTTCCAGTTATTTTATGGAAACTTGTCTGATAGGGACATCCACTTCAAACAACATTATATATGGTCAGATAATTACACGTCTTAGTTTAAGAATGCATGAATGTTTTATTGGATGAGCAGAATGCACGTCAAGATGGGTGTGCAACATATTTGGAGTTTCACTGAGGCTGGACATGGAAAAGGAGAGCATGACGGTGCAGGGGCATGTGTGAAAAGAGCTCTTGCAAGAGAAGAGTTGAAGTACAAAGATGGTGCTAAATTAAAAGATGCAAAGAGCATAGTGGAATGGTGTACTGACAACATGGCCTGAGGTTCTCAAGAAAATTCCACAGTTCGCAGATATTTTTGGTTGATAGAGGAACAACAAATTGCTAACTATGAGGATTGTATGACACTCACTGGGTCCAGTGATATGCACTCATTTTGTAGCTCAGACGCTACTTCGTGGGCCGTATGGACAAGAAATTTGACATGTTTTTGTGCATCTTGTATCGAATTTGTCACTGCTGAGTGTGATTCACAAGAATGGGTGGATGGATGGATTTGTAGGCCTCTAACTCCGCTTCCTAGTTATCAACCTCCACAAGCATTACGACTTGTTTCTGCAGATGAAGTTGCAACATCCAAGGAATTTGACGAAATTTTGATTTTGGTGCGACAAGGTATTTATGGTTATTTATTTAATTTTTGTATTGAGTTATGTCCATTGAAATTTTAATATGTAATTTAAATTTGAGTTGTTCAACCTTTGTTTTTTTGTAGGACATGTGTTTGCAGTAATTGCGACAGAAGACAATGAAGAAGGAACAGACTATTTCTTATGTCGTTGCATCGAGGAAAGAAAGAAGTTGACTTCTCCTATTATAGATGGTGAAGATATTGAGTATCCTACAGGGTCAGTGGTAGTTACTGGAACTTGGCTTCGACGGTATCCATTAAAAAACTCCTCTGTTTGGGTGTTTGAAGACTTTGAGACACACAGGAAAATACTCTTATATTCGCATCTAGTTCTAGCGACAAATATTCAGCTGTATAGATATCGAGGAAGGCCTAATAACAAGATTCTTTGGAAGGTTCGAGAGTCAGATCATGAAGCAATCTTGTCTGCTATTCAGAGTAGATCCGATCCTGATGGTTCATTGGAATGAATTTACAATGCTCATGTCTGGTATATATAATTTCTTTTCAATATATATATAAATTTGTTAGTTTAAAGATCTAGATTTAAGTTTGAATATATTTTATTTTAAATTTGTGTATTTTGTATATATAGATAGTATATGGTTTTGATTTGAAACTTAAATTTCTTTGACTAACACTTTTATGTTTAGGTTAGTGGTGCCAGAAAAGCTTCCACCTTCACGTGGTTGGCACTGTTAGTAGAGAATTTTAAATTCTCGAAGCTAAGAGAAGCTTTCATTGTTTGAAAAAGTTGTGAAAAAGTTGTAAATTTTGAAAAAGTTGTAAATTTTGAAAATGTTGTAAATTTTGAAAAAGTTGTAAATTTTGAAAATGTTGTAAATTTTGAAAAAGTTGTAAATTTTGAAAAGTTGTAAATTTTGAAAATGTTGTAAATTTTGAAAACAACTCCTCCCCAAGTGTTTACAAGACCATACCTACGCGTGTGCACCAATCTGGGAAGGAAAAATCTGAGAGAGGATATTGTAGAGGGTCCCTACGCTGAGGTGTCAGATCAGACGAGACGTCTCTAGGTGCCATGGAGTCCGAGTAGTCACCTCGTCGAAGTTGAACGATATTTTGGTCTCAGGGCTCTTAAGGGACTATTTGAACGAAGTAGCCCAGAAGCAATGACCTTGTCGCACACCGAAACACCACCTCCTCTAGTGTTCACCTGGCCACTTGGACGTGTCGGCCAGTCGGTTCGGTGCCACGACCCACCGTTTGCAAAATATAGCGTTTGACAACCTTACACTGGCTCAAACTTCACTATTTCACGCGTTTGCAAACAATAGGGCAGCGAGAGCACCGAAATGAGAAGGAAAAAACTGAGAGAGAATTTTGTAGAGGGTCCCTACGCCGAGGTGTTGGATCAGACGAGACATCTCTAGGTGCCACGGAGTCTGAGTAGTCACCCGTCGAAGTTGAACGATATTTTGGTCTCAGGGCTCTTAAGGGACTACGCCCGAACGAAGTAGCCCGGAAGCAACGACCTTGTCGTGCACCAAAACACCACCTCCTCTAGCGTTCACCTGGCCACCCAGATGTGTCAGCGTAGTCGGTTCGGTGCCACGACCCACCGTTTGCAAAATATAGCGTTTGACAACCTTACACTGGCTCAAACTGCACTATTTCACGCGTTTGCAAACAATAGGGCAGCGGAGAGCACCGAAATGAGAAGGAAAAAACTGAGAGAGGATTTTGTAGAGGGTCCCTATGCTGAGGTGTCAGATCAGATGAGGCATCTCTAGGTGCCACGGAGTCTGAGTAGTCACCCGTCAAAGTTGAACGATATTTTGGTCTCAGGGCTCTTAAGGGACTACGCCCAAACGAAGTAGCCCGGAAGCAACGACCTTGTCGTGCACCAAAACACCACCTCCTCTAGCATTCACCTAGCCACCCAGACATGTCGGCATAACGGTTTGGTGCCATGACCCACCGTTTGCAAAATATAGCATTTGACAACCAATCACTGGCTCCAACTGCACTATTTCACACGTTTGCAAACAATAGGGCACGACCCACCGAAATGAGAAGGAAAAAATATAGAGGATTTTGTACAGGGTCCAATACACAAGGTTTGGATCAGATGAAGGCTCCACGGAGTCTGAGTAGCACTATTTCAAGGCTCTTAAGGCGTTTACAACCCAAACGAATAGGGAAAGCAAGAGCACCGAAACACTGTCTCCTCTGAGAAGGAAAAAGTCGGTTTGAGAAAAAATATTTTAGAGGAAAATTTTGTCATTTTGGCTCTAAACTGAATTTGTAAATTCATGAAAAAGCGTTTGCAAAATTTTGAATATGTTGGGCAGCTAGAGTTTACAAGACCAAAATGAGAAGGAAAAAATTGAGAGAGGATTTTGTAGAGGGTACCTATGCTGAGGTGTCGGATCAGACGAGACATCTCTAGGTGCCACGGAGTCCGAGTAGTCACCCGTCGAAGTTGAACGATATTTTGGTCTCAGGGCTCTTAAGGGACTACGCCCTGAACGAAGTAGCCCGGAAGCAACGACCTTGTCGCGCACCAAAACACCACCTCCTCTAGCATTCACCTAGCCACCCAGATGTGTCATCATAGTCAGTTTGGTGCCACGACCCACCGTTTGCAAAATATAGCATTTGACAACCAATACACTGGCTCCAACTGCACTATTTCGTGCGTTTGCAAACAATAGGGCAGCGAGAGCACCGAAATGAGAAGGAAAAAAATGAGAGAGGATTTTGTAGAGGGTCCCTACACGAGGTTTCAGATCAGATGAGCCATCTCTAGGTGCCACGGAGTCCGAGTAGTCACCCGTCGAAGTTGAACGATATTTTGGTCTCAGGGCTCTTAAGGGACTACGCCCGAACGAAGTAGCCCGGAAGCAATGACCTTGTCGCGCACCAAAACACCACCTCCTCTAGCATTCACCTGGCCACTCGGATGTGTCGGCATAGTCGGTTTGGTGCCACGACCCACCGTTTGCAAAATATAGCGTTTGACAACCAATCACTGGCTCCAACTGCACTATTTCGCGCGTTTGCAAACAATAGGGCAGCGAGAGCACCGAAATGAGAAGGAAAAAACTGAGAGAGGATATTTTGTAGAGGGTCCCTACACGAGGTGTCAGATTAGACGAGGCATCTCTAGGTGCCACGGAGTCTGAGTAGTCACCCGTCGAAGTTGAACGATATTTTGGTCTCAGGGCTCTTAAGGGACTACGCCCGAACGAAGTAGCCCGGAAGCAACGACCTTGTCGTGCACCAAAACACCACCTCCTCTAGCATTCACCTGGCCACCTAGATGTGCCGGCGTAGTCGGTTTGGTGCCACGACCCACCGTTTGCAAAATATAGCGTTTGACAACCAATCACTGGCTCCAACTGCACTATTTCACGCGTTTGCAAACAATAGGGCAGCGAGAGCACCTGAAATGAGAAGGAAAAAACTGAGAGAGGATTTTGTAGAGGGTCCCTACGCTGAGGTTTCAGATTAGATGAGGTGTCTCTAGGTGCCACGGAGTCCGAGTAGTCACCCGTCGAAGTTGAACGATATTTTGGTCTCAGGGCTCTTAAGGGACTACGCCCGAACGAAGTAGCCCGGAAGCAACGACCTTGTCGCGCACTAAAAACACCACCTCCTCTAGTGTTCACCTAGCCACCAAATGTTTCGGCGTAGTCAGTTTGGTGCCACGACCCACCGTTTGCAAAATATAGCGTTTGACAACCAATCACTGGCTCTAACTGCACTATTTCACGTGTTTGCAAACAATAGGGCAGCAAGAGCACCGAAATGAGAAGGAAAAAACTGAGAGAGGATTTTGTAGAGGGTCCCTACACCGAGGTTTCAGATTAGACGAGGCATCTCTAGGTGCCATGGAGTCTGAGTAGTCACCCGTCGAAGTTGAACGATATTTTGGTCTCAGGGCTCTTAAGGGACTACGCCCGAACGAAGTAGCCCGGAAGCAACGACCTTGTCGCGCACCGAAACACCACCTCCTCTAGCATTCACCTGGCCACCTGGATGTGCCGGCACAGTAGTTTGGTGCCACGACGTCCTGAGGCATGACTTCTCACTCCTCACCTCCGTTCATTTCCTAGGACTCAAAACATTCAATGTCACTTGTTTACCTTCCATCTCTCTTGTTCTCTTTGGACTTGCCTCTGTCCTCTTAGACCTGCTTCATCACTATCCTTGCTTTTCTCTCTTGAGCTATGTTGTTGTGGTGATCTCTCTCCATCCTCTGCTACCCCAGCTATGTGCTTACATGCTCATTATTTTTGCATTGTAATAGGATTCTTCATCACAGATCACTAGACACAGAATTAGGAGTATAAGTAAATCATCAAACAATTAAGGGAACACATGTGTGAGGACCTTTTATTCATAAGTGCCATCATTGATTGCATGAGATTAATCATCTCTGCCTCAAATTGAAGCAATGTCTCCCATCTGAAACTTCAACCCCCCAGTCCATCAAGCAAGATCAAGCATTCATACTGCAAAGAAGGACATGTGACCATTGGGTGAGCATGATCCTTGAAAAAGGGAACATGATCTATTTCCTGAGATTATCTCTTTGTTTAGATTGTTCTTGGTCATATTTTTGAAAATCAATAGGAATAGAGTTGAGATCAAGAAAGAGAAATTCCATTGGGAAAATAATCTCCCATTTGCGAGTGAGATGAATAATTTTGATTCTCATTCCTTGGTGAGCTCAGGTGTGTTTTCATCTGACTCAGAGAACTTGTATGACATTTTGTCCCATACCATCACCTAGAGGTTTGATGCTCTAAAAGAAGCCATTTCTGATTTTGAATCCCATGAGGAGAATGTATCAAAATTTTTGGAAGATCTTGGCACAAGAATGCATGAGCTTGGTACTCCTCTCAGGGAGAATAATTCCACATGAAGAATCTTCAGGATTCAAATTTTAAGAATTGGTTCAGGAAAATATTTGTGACCCTTTCCTTCAATAGTCAATACTTTAGTTCAGCCCTTGTAGAGATCATAGGTTATATCTCTAGAATCCTATGAAGAGTTAAATGAAAAATATTTTAGTCAATGTGGAAATATCAATGCCATTCCTGAGAATTGACTCAACACATTGGAGCATGTGAACATCTTGGAAGATGAGAAAGTTTCATTTGTAGTTTCCAGATTCAACAAGATGGTCTATGGAAAAGCCTCATCATTCAAGATCTTCCGCGGAGGAAGACATGAGTTGATTCTTCATTAGAGGAGGATTCTTCATGCGATGGGTGGAACCTAAGAATACTAATAAGGGCTTACTGTCAAATTTTTACCCTTTTCAACTTGGGACATTAGAATGCACCACCACATGAAATCTCTCCCTTTCGTCACTTAAGGCTTGTAACATTCTCACTAGGTATTCAATTCCTCAGCACCCCAACTTGATTATGTTGCCCCCTCTCATGAATACTTAACCCCTTCTCACATTATCACCCCTTTAAGTCCCTTTGTCACTTAAGGCTTGTAACCCTACCCTGTCATGCCATGTAACCCGGGTTAATCCAGAATGGTCAAGGATGAGTTAGAAGGTGAGTTAGCTAGGTTAATGTTAAGAGGTGAGTATAAACATACACTTAGCCATTTTTTTAATCCCTTTTTAATATTTCCTTTTCCTTCATTGCTGCTAGTATTTAGTTATGCTACTAAATTTTCAAGAAACCCTATTGCAAAAATCACATTTTTGCTCATATCTCCTTCATTTTTGCTCCATTTCCCCTACAATTTTACCCGTAACTTCTACTCATGAACTCCTTGAAGATGATCTAAAAATATTTTCCATTGGTACCCTAATTTTTTATAGCATCCCATTTAAAATTTCAGAGAAAAAACTTGCCTTTTTAGATCCTTGCAATTCTAGAGATCGAAAACACTTGAAATTTGAAGCAGGAAACCATATGAAAATACCTAATCTAATGAAAAAAATTCATCTCAATCCAAATACAAGAAGACATGATTAAATATTTAAATCAAACATACATATCAGAGAACTAATTTAAATGGTTATGAAAACATACATAGAAGGATATCATACATGCAATGAAATCAAATCAAACATATATAGTTCAGATTTATCGTTATGAAAACCAACACACATGGATATATAAGAATCAAACAAAGTGTGCTCCAGACGCACGTCTCTGAAAATATATACATAAGTTCATAATGTATGTGTACATCTCGAACTAAGTGTGTCATAATGTACATATGGGACCACATGCGGTCGCAAAAGGCTATATATATACAATGGACTATATGAAGAAACATGTTCACTAGGACCAGATGGCCCATATATATATCTATGTACATCCAGGTGGACTATGAATCTACTCATGAAACATCTTCCCTCTCTTCGCCCTGCTAGAAGTAGCATGTCCATGACCTGGGGATGTAGTGGAGGGAGATGCCACTACGGATTTCATCCTGTGTGGTCCTAGGTGTCTCTAAGCATGCCTGCAACCTAACCTGCACATTCATAAACAACAAGTTTTTAACACCCAAAATTTTAAAATACATTCAAAATTTAGAAACTTGTACAATTTAGTTAAAATGCATGTGAAATCTTACCGCAATGTCATGATCCCTATCAATTTGTTGTTGACGCATCGCAGGGACAACAATAGACTCACGAGGGGTAAGCTACATACAAATAATTAATTTTCAAATTAAATATTTCACATACATACAAAATTTGATATTGTAGATTTAAGTAATAAGAAATAATGAACCTCCAAAATTTAACAAATTTGAAAAATTGTACCTCAGTTAGTGGATCTGCAGATGCTATGGCAGTATCTACAGCAGCCTCCACAGTCTGCATATATGGAGGAGTCTCTCTAGCAGTCATAAGCTATACAAAAAACATGTACAAATCAATATTAAAATCTACATGACTGTGCACCACATAACAGAGGTCCAAAGCATGTAATCCACGTGAACTTCCAGTAATTAGAAACAAAGTGTAAAGAGATTTACTAACCTGCGTAAAACTCATGTGAGGCATGCCAGTAGCCTTAGTTCCTAGAGCAGATGATGACCCGCCAGGCTCCTGTGTATAAAAGAGAAACATATTAATATGTACAACATACACGTGAAACATTATAATAATAATCTAGTGCAATCAAATGAAATTAAAAATGTAAGTTTGTACAACTTGAAACTTACGTTTGAAACACGCCCAGCTGCAGTAGCTAGCATGTCGACACCAGATGTTTCCTTCACCGGCTCTTTCTATTTAAAATAAAATAAAAAATTAGTTTTTTACATGTATGTACATGACGTACAATCAAATATATATATATATATATATATATTAAAAATCTCTAACATGTGAATTAAACTATTGTATATATATATATATATATATATATATATTATTTATATTTATTTGAAATTTACCTATGAAAGACCAATATCAGTGGCACCAGTTCCAAAAACATTCCCCAGCATCTCATCTATAGAAAAGAAATCCTGTGAACCAGCAAATGATGTCTCACCCGTAGTGCATACGGCACCACATGATCCACAGTGGTGTGGTGCGCTAGAACTGGCACCTCCACCAACATCACCAGATGCAATCTGGTCACTATGCTGGGTCAGAGTGTCAGTGAGCTCCCTCAATGCATGCAATGTATCAATCTCCACAACCTCCTTCACTGTAGGAGGGATAACTGAAGGCAGTGGGGGTTTTGGGGCATGGGGGATCCTAGGTTGACCTATGCGTGCACCAGGTCTACTCTGTGCAGAGCCACCTCCTCGACCAAAAAAGTTCAGAAAAGTCAAAATAATTCGGGACCTCATTGAGCACGAACTCGCAATATAATTTCTTCAAAAAATAAAGAGGAACCTCATTGTTGTTGCATGGTGGATAATCAAAAACCATCCACCATCAGTCCCAAAAATTGTTTTTGATTCGGTCATCATGGCACCAATGGATTGGGAACCGTTTGCAAGTAACTGCGGGGGGGCATTGGTTCTAGGGTCGGTAAATAATGCACAAATGAGGTCTTTTCCAATTTTTTGTCTTTTATGGCCGCATGGGATAGTTTATCCGCATACCACCACCTACAGTCACCTCTAAAGGTATTCCATCTATGTATTTGGTTGGTTGCGGACTCGACTTCACCAATCAATGTTTGCAATGTATTGGCTAAAGTCATGCGGGATGGATTTGTAGCATGATTTTGTCTTATAGTCTGAATTAGGTTCTCAATGACAATTTTATTTTCTCAGATTCTTCCAATGATATTATCTTGTGTTCCTACTGGCTCAGTGGGGACAGAAGGAGCCACAGGAGGTGGATCTATGTTTGGAGGAGGGTTTTGAGGAATGTTCGGAATGTTCGGTGGGTTTTGAGGAATGTTTTGATGGTTTGCACGATTTCGAGCTTGCCAACCAACTGATAAAACAAGAAAATTGTATACATAAACAAACATTTCAAAAAACCCATGAAAATGCAAAAAAAAAACCTAAAATGCAAAAAAAATGATTAAAATCGGGGGCTTACCTCCTCGTCTTGGCGGCATGGTTGAATCTATCGCTATCCAGAAGTCTGATGAGCAATTTTGAGGTGGTATTCAAAGCTTGAGTGAAAAACGTCTAGGAAAAATCGTGGTTTGAAATGAAAAATGGGGAAAATAAGGAGTCATGGGACTGCTAATTTTTGTCTCAGAGTTCTGCGATCACGGTTTATAACCGCGCTCACGGTTCTAAACCACGATCACGGTTTTAGGTTCGGTAATTGCTAAACCCAGGAACCTGGAATTCAGGAACCACGATCGCGGTTCCTGAATTTCAGGTTTTTATGTCCACGGAATTGTCCACCAACTTCGTGCACGTTACCCTGGTCTACTAGAGAAAATTCAAAAAAAGGAGGCTGGCATTGTTCATTCAAGGGCTATAACACGAATGAAGGCATTCGAGATTGGTTATAGGGCACCTTGTCCATGGGAAAGGACCTTTTTCCAATACATTACAGCCCTTAGGGAGAAGTTTATACTTCATGGTTGAAATGCTACCCCAACTTGCACGATGGACTGAGGATATCGAGGCCTATGAATTTGGTGTCAGGAAGCCTTGTCAATGGGTAAATCCTACACCATTATCTAGTATATTTCTCTACACTCCTCAAGAATCACCATCTCAATTTGAGCTTCAATTTCCAAGCATCCCATTGTATGTTTCCCCAAGTGTGAAATCTATTTCTCCATCCCCTAGTCTTCCATCCCATTTCAGTTCTTCTACCCTTTTTTCCCTTCCCCAAACAATCATCCCCTCTAAACAAACAAGAATTTCCACCTGCCTCCCCTACCACAAACAATTGCAACGCTGGTTGAACCCCAATCCTGCCACTCCTCTTACTTTCCCAAGTCCATGTTGGGAAGATACACAAGAATCGCAATCAAGAACAGCAAGAAGAGGATCCCAACAAAAAAGAAATAACAGACAATCTGATGATTTAGGATGCTAAATTTGGGTTTAAAAAGATCCCCTTATGGTTAAGCCAATAGAGGGATGGTCAAGGTTGAAGATCTTAGTGGTGGCTGAGTTTGAATTTTCAACAGAGGAGGAGGACCAATACAATTTTAGAGGCCCTAAGTGTGGAACAAGCTATAAAAGAACCTTCAGTTCTTCCTCCCACTTCATCCCCTTCAAGCTCTAATGCTGAAGAAGAGTTTGATCTTTCAAACTTCATGTTCTGAACAGTGAAGGGAGCCATGGTGATCAAGTTACAGATTATGAAGGCACCATGGAGGAGGGTAGAGCACATGTAATCAGGACAACAATGAGGCAGACTTCCTATCAAAACTTGGAAGATTGATTTAATGAAGAGGATCCTAAGGAGATAACATCATTTTTCCTCCATCTTCAACCTTCCAAGTACATAAACCTACTGCCATGAAGGAGAACATCCAAGGACAACAACTTGCATCTCATAATGGCCCTCTAGAACCAAGGTCGAAAGATCTTTATCTTCCATGTTCTTTAAAGGAGGAAGAGAAAAGGTAGGAGAATATCACCATTTCTCCCATAAGAAATCCATTCAAGAAGGGTCCACAAGAAAAACTCCATTCTTGGCAGGGAAAATTTTAGTAGCGAATATTCGTAATATGGTGAATATTCCATTTTTGAAAATTTTGAAAAAGTGAATTTTTTGGCGTGGGTCAGTGACCTGTTCGCCTAAAAAACTACACTTTAATTTTTTTTAGGGGTCGGCTTCACCTACCCTTGAAAAATATCCCCTATATAATCCTAGATTATTTGCCAGGTAGAAAACTTATACTTCATATTTGTCAACAATATGATATATCCCGTATTACAGACGCGCGACAAAGGGATTAATTTATTGACGCGTGACAAAGAGGGTTTGCAGACGCGTGATAATGGGGGTTATTTGTTGACGTGTGACACTTACGGATTAATTAACACATGACAAGGAGGGTACTGCAGATATTGACGCATAGTAGACGCATGACAAAGAGTTTGTTGATGAGCGACACGGAGATTTTTTCGATGCACAAGCAGAGGGCGGAGGCTGCAGATGCGCGACAGGAGATTTGTTTGTCACACATCAAAAAATTCATTGACCACCTCGTCAACAACCTTCATTGATGCACGTCAACAACCTCAATAGATGCAGCGTCAAAAGAGGTCTATTGACACGCGTCAATGAGGGTTATTTGTTGACGCGTGACAAGGAGCTACAACAGATATTGACGCATTAGCAGACGCACGGACAAAGAGTTTGTTGACGCATGACACGGAGATATTTTCGATGAGAAAGCAGAGGTCGGAGGCTGTAGATGTGTGATGGGAGATTTTTCTGTCACACGTCAAAAAATGCATTGACGTGCGTCAACAGACCTCTTTGACGCACGTCAACAAGGTTGTTGACGTGCGTCAAAGAGGTCTGTTAACGCACGTCAACAAGGTTTTTGACATGCATCAAAGAGGTCTGTTGACGCATGTCAATGCATTTTTGACACACGACAGAAAAAATCTCCCCGCCGCGCGTCTACAGCCTTCTTATCACACCACTTGACAATCATATTTTTTTCATACAACCCCTAAAAAATTTGCCTTCCTGCGAAACCAGTTCTGGGGATATTCGCCATGTATTTTCCACCTCCAATTTCCAAGAGGTCTCTTAAAATGAACCCCTGATTCTTGGAGTTAAAAATCATAGCAAGCGGCACATTCAAAGGATCAGACCGTGCCCAATCAGGTACTTGGCTTCATTAGAGCCAAAGGAGAAGTCAAAACTAGTCGTGCTTATTCCAGGTGCATGAGGATGAGAATCAAAGTACCAAGGGTCATCATCCAACACCTCCAGAAGTCTAATGCAAGTTAGATTGAGGAGGTATTTTTCATTAATGTTGATACCTTGATGATTTGGTTGGAGGACTAGCTTATTGTCAGTTTTTTACTCATCTAATGAGCCACGTTTCAGTGCCAAATCAGTTGCATGGCTGCCATTTTTGAGGAAGGGAAGCTATTTCTTCCTGCCAGTTGCAGGATTTGTTTGAGCTCCCTTTTCTCTTGGTTTAGAGTAGTGTAGGCAGGTTTATTTTTCAGCAGAAGAAGTGCTCTGCACACTCTACATATTCCCACTTGGGGTATGTATGATTTTTGGTTTGTACATAGTTTTTGGTGTTGGTGGTGTTTTGCTCTTGCACATTCAATTTCAGTTGAATTTTGGTGAAGTTCAACTCCAAGTTCAGTGGGTTTCCCAGTGGCTCAAGGATCAAATCTTCAAAAGTTCAGATTAGTTTCATGTTATCAGGCAGACTCCATGCCCAATGGATGCTTCAAGGCCATTGGTCTCTTCATCTAGCAGGTAGATGTCCCTGTGATTCACCAAATTGTTATCCATATTTCACCCCCGTGCCAAATATTAGATCAACCATGATCCCGTATAAGAGGAAACAGAGTCAAAAGGCAAACAGAAAAGGCTTCAAAATTGGTTAATTATAAAGGTGTAAGCGGAGAATGCCAAGTGTCAGTATGGTGTTGATTCAAGGGGTGAATAGAGAAAGGGATTCTAAACGATCCCCAGACTACTGCGTATCCCAGGGGAAAGTGGACCTTCGGGGAAAATTTGGTTATTTTCCCCTTGTTATCTCAAAAGGGGTAAAAGTTACAAAATGGCCCGTAACTTCGCCCAAGGAAAAAGTCAGCATTTGGGCCTGAGTCAAAGCTAAGCGAGGAATTGGAGGAAAGGGAAAAAGATAAATTATAGACCCGTAGGCCCAATTTTTTTTCCAATCTGGCTGTCATATGTCCCATATCAAAAGGGGACCCATTTTTCAATTTGTTTTCCCGCCATCCTGTATAAACCCGATACAAACTTTGAAGGGGCATATCTTTTGACTCAGGGCTCAAAATATTGCAAATCTAACACCATTAGAAAGATCTCGGCCTCACCTATGCTATGGAGGTCTGAAACTTTAATTTTGAGGAGGTTAGGAGGAGAAAAATGGATGAAACATCTTCAGGCCTTCAATGCAGGATCCATCTCGACAACTAGATCATATTCGATCAGTTTCCATTGTTTCCTATTCTGTTAAAGCACCGAATCAAGGAATCATGTAGTAAAGACAGATTTGGGGCATATTTTATCAGAAGCATTAACAGAAGTGGTTGAGCTTCAACACACTTTTCCTACTTCGCTCTCTCTTTCTTCTCTCTGATCAAATCTATAAATACAGGGGCAGGATTCATTATAAAGGGTTGTTCATTCTTCTTCCCTGCCCCCCTCTCTCTTTCTTCTCTAGAATCAAATGTGGAGTTTAAGCCTCCTCCCTTGGCTTTATAATGGAATTTTCTTGCCTCTTACCCATTAATGGTGTATTGTGTGAACTCCTGGAGCAATAAAATCTATTTCGTGATGTGTTTTGTCCATCCTTTGCTCATTTTTTGTCTCTTCTCACCTCTCACCATTGCAGGGTATACTGTGCATATCTCTTATGTCCATTGCAGGTTTTGGGAGCTATGTTTAAGGGGTTTGAAAAGGTGTTCTGTGTGAACTTTATCCTTGGTCTGTGATGCATCTTTCCATCCTCTCCATTGCTCACCTCTCTCTATTTCAGGAAGTTGAGTTTTTGATTAGCAGTTCCCTTTTCTCACTGCTATCACCTCTGTAGTATAAGATTTCTTTATTTTCATGCTCTCTCTTTCCATAGTCCCTTGGAATTGTTAGATTAGGAGTAGATAGTCACATTTTCGTTCCTTATAAGTATTTTAGTGCTAGGATTAGGAAAGAGGAACCAGCCTTCTCTGGAG
Organism: Taxus chinensis; assembly: GCA_019776745.2. Taxonomy (NCBI): domain Eukaryota; kingdom Viridiplantae; phylum Streptophyta; class Pinopsida; order Cupressales; family Taxaceae; genus Taxus; species Taxus chinensis. Next base: position 666,409,151 of record CM034150.1, read on the forward strand.
GATCATTCCCATTTTCAAGTCCCACAGCTTGGGGAATGATCCAATGTTATGAAAATCACATCAAATGACCCTGCCTTAGAAAAGTAGATCCATAACTCATTTGGGGGGGTGATTTGATTTCGCACTAACATTTTTGGCATGCTTGGTGGGATAGGTCTTAAGCAAATCCTACGTGCTAGGAAGTGACCTCCTGCAGATCCTTCATGGAATTCTGATAATATTTTCTGAATTTTATCTTAATCGACACATCGCAACAAGATCCCATTTATATCCCTTTTGAACAATACACCATTAACGAAAACATAAGGAATATCTTTTAATCTGAAATATCTTCATTTATTCTTATCCATACCTTCTGGATGGGTGCCATGCTGTAAGTAGTTAACCAAATCAGTCATCGACCATGATTCTTGGATCTCTTGAGCAAGTTCAGGTTGCTGATTTCCTGGTTTGGACCATGATATTTGATTGCTGATACGAAATTTCAGCATGTTGTTTTGAACCTTTGGGTTCTGTAGTTTGTTGTTTTTCCATATCATAAGTTAGATGTTCACATAAACCTTTACCTCGAACTGTTTTAGCAACCCAGATATCAACTTCATATTCCATAACCTTCGTTATCCAGCCTGCTATTTTCTCATTCAATTCTTTATTTAAAAGGAAAGCTTTCACACTTGGGATGAGAAAATAGGAACGTGAATTTTATTGTTTGAAAGCATGTACTTACAACCCTTTAGTCCTCTAACTACTAAAATTACTTTTTTTTCAAGAAATGTGTACCTTATTTCGTAATCATGTAAACTCTATCCAGAGAAAGCAATTGGGCTACTCAATATTTTCATCATTAACCTGAGTCAAAATAGCTAAGATTGTTTCAGCTCCTGCAAGTGCATACATTGTAAAATCTTTATCAAAATTTGGGTTTTCAAGAGTAGGATCCTGAGAGATAGCCAATTTAATTGCTTCAAAACCTTCCCTTTTCCTTCGCTGGTCCATCAGAGAAAGTTTTTCTCTTTCTTTAACATAGGTGTTAACGGATTTGACCAATGCTATGAAATCTAGAACAAATCTTCTAACAAAGTTGATTTTTCCAAGAAAAATTTGCAATGCCTTCTTATTATGAGGTTATGATAGCTGTGAGACAGTTTTGATTTTGAAAGGATCAATTGCTAAACCTTTCTTAGAAACAATATGGCCAAGTAATTTACCTTGATGTACTGAAAAGATAGACTTCAGTGGATTCAAAGATATTCCAAACTGCCTACATAACTGAAAAGTCTACCTTAAATGCATCAAGATGTTCTTCTGGATTCTTTGAGAACATGGTAATATCATCCAAATAAACAAGAATACATTTATTTAACAAGATCTGAAAATCCATGTCCATTACACGTTGAAACGTTGCTCTAACATTTGAAAGACCAAAAGGCATTCTTTTGTAAGCATAGGTACCCCACTTGGTGGTAAAAGTTATTTTGTATCTATCTTCTTCTCAGACTAAAATCTGATTATATGCCACTGTAACCATCTAGAAGAGATAGTCTATCTGAACCTGAGACTATTCTCAAAATTTGATCCATATTCAGAAGTGGGTAATGATCTTTTAATGAAGCTTTATTAAGATCTCTGAAATCTACACATAGTCATGATTTCACCATTGTTCTTCTTCCTAACAGGAACAAGATTGGCTACCCAACTTGAATGCTTAACTGGAAAAATAATACCTGATTCGATCAACTTGGATAACTCTTTCCTCATCAGAGGTTCTATTTTTGGATTTACAGGCCTCTGTTTCTATCTTACAGGCTTACCATTTGGATGTAACTTGATTGTATGTTGTGCTAGACTGGGATCAAATCCTTTCAGATCTTGGTATTTCCAAGCAAAGACATCCTTAAACTCTTTGACAAAGATTAATAAATGACTGCTTTTCAGCTGAGGAACATACCTTTCCAAGAAATAAATTTTTCCCTTCATCAACCAAGATCTCTTCATAATTATCCGAGGGGGTTGACATTTTAGTCTTCACCTTTCTTAACTGATCGTCAGTGCTGAAGATGTCTTCCAATGTAACCAGACCTTGAGGCAATTTATTTGTCTTCAACTGAACAATCTGATCACCATATAAATGTTGTAACTTATCCTGATTAACTACAGAGAATTCAGATTTCTTGCTGCAAAAAACCTATAGATTTGATCATCACTTTCAAAAACTTGCCAATTTGATTCATTATCAGGGTATAGAAGGCCTAATAATTAGCTTAATATGAGGCTGAATTTTGTTGTTTTCAATCTGTTCCAGCACTTTGAAACTAGCACCAACTGATGTAAGTCTATCTGCATGCTTGTTTTTCAGCTCTGGGAATAGACTGAAAATTAATAGCTTCAAAATCCTCCATTAAGTCTGAAAATCTATGTCTGTAAGACTTCATTAGTGGATTCTTACAAACATTGAAGTTTTTTACTTGATTGATAACTAACTCAGAATCACCAAATATTTGTAATGTGCTGATACCTCTCTTTCTGGCCCAAAGTAAGCCATGAATTAATGCTTCGTATTCAGCCACATTACAAGTGCATGTAAATTGGAGACTCAAAGCTGAGAAATACCTTTCGTTTGTCGGGGAAGTGAGCATCAAACCTACTCCCTGTCATTTCTTGTTCTTAGCTCCATCAAAATGAATCTTCCAAATCCCTTCTGCTGAATCATCTGTTTTAGACAGTAAGGGAAGTGGTGTATTTTCTTCATGCATACAAATACACACAAAAATGATGTTCTTCAACCTCCTTAAAAGGATCATGAGCATGTTCTTCAACTGTATTTTCATCCATAAACATGTTAGAAACACCATCTAATGTTGAAACCTGAGCTACATCATCAAAATCAGATTGCTCTAAAGCTGAGTAATTAGCTACTGCATTTGGAGAATGAGGCTCAATATGGAATCTGGCCAATGGTTCTGAATTGATAGTAACCTTAGTTCCATAATGTGTGGTGAAAAAAATAAGGACCAATCTGAAGAGAGATAACCTCCTATTTTCGCTGTGAAATCTCTAGATAAGCACAAGGCAAAATATGGAGGTAGATCCACAACAGTAACATCTTATAGAATAGAAACATTTGGGCAAGCATGTAACGTTACCTCCAAAATTTTTATTATACCAACCATGTTAGTTACAGTTCCATCAAGTTGTAAGACACTCCTTTCTGTAGGCTCATACTGCAAGCCTAATTTTTCTGCAATTGCTTTTGGCATAACTATGCTACTTGCACCACTATCCACCATGCAATTATGAACTAAATGTTCTCCAATAATCAAGTGATAAATAAAATGGTGGTGGTTTCTTAATGTCATGAGCATTCAAAACTTTCTAAACCATCCACTTAACTTCCTTAATATGGTCTTGCTCAAACGTTCCAAGGACCATATCTATTTTCTGAACTTCCTTCTTCTATTGTATTTGAAGAAATCTGCAGCTTAGCTAGTTCATGAGAAAGTAAATCTTGTTGTCCAGGAATACTTAGAGCATCCCACATTGAGATGTTAACATTATGCTTTTTCATTACATCAACAATGTTAAAAGAAGCAACTGTCTTAGAGATAGAATCAACTGTCTTAGAGTAGGCCTTAGCAAAAACTGATTCTACTTCAGCTGCCTTGGATATCTGAGGTATAAACAGTCTTCTTGGATCAGGTTGTAGCTGTCTTTGATGAATTTTATCAACTGGGACACTTGCTGATTTTTGAGGAACAACAGGGTTGTTAGTTGACTTTGGAGCTGTAGATGTTGTCTTATCAATGACGGTAGGCAAGATAGGCCTATTTTGTTGCTTTTGATTTTTAACAGCCCTCCCTTGAGCCCTAGTAGTGACTTCAATGAAATCCTCCTCATTAAAACTGACTAAATTCTATTTAGGTGCTTTCTGAACATGAGTTTTCTTGCTTCCCACCCTCCATTTGAGGCATAAACAATGTTTCAGATTGAGGTTGTGCAACAAGATTCAGATTCAGAAAAGCATTTGGGCAAGTGGTGGCTGAATGAGGTTGATTGCAAGGCTGACACCACTCCTCTGTAGCCATATTAACTGGAACTAAAGCATTAGAAGAACTAGGAGCCTTTGGGTCAAACTGTCTTTGCTAGTAAGGCTGCCTATAATTCTGATTTTGTTGATAGGGCTACCTGTTTTGTTGATTCTGTTGGTAGGGCTGATAAGGAGCCTGGTAGGGTCTGCTAGGTAATGTAATTTTGTTCTCAATTGAAGTCAGCTTATTCCCCATAGTCTGCAAAGCTTTGAATACATCATCTGATGGAGCTACAACAGTGGGTTCTATGATTGTAATAGGCTGAGGAATAGGCACTAAATCTACCGAAAATGGCATTAATGGCCTTGGTGCTAACTTTCCAGCTTGAATAAGGCTATTTTCAACTTAGGATAGCAATATCATAAGCTGCTGGGAGTGTCTCTCCACCCATTGACTGAATCATAGTTGAGATATCACTGTTTAATGCTCTAAGATAATAAAGGAAAGACATGATCAGCTTGAGGCTTGACACTTGCTGGAATTCTCTCCCAAGTTCTGGAAAAATGGATATTGAAACTAGACATAAATTTGTTGGGAGCTCTTTTAATAGTAGATAACTGTTCAATGAGAGACAAATGATCTGAGTTGTCTTGGAACTGTTTCAACAATTTTTCACCTAAAATATCCCAAGTTCCTATGCTTCCAATTTCTAAGTTTCTATACCATTGCAAGGCTTACCCTTTAAAAGATGCAGCTAAAAGTCTTAGGGCTACGTCTTCATGAGTGATATTATGGACTGCACATAGGGCTGCAACATCTTTGATATGTTTAGCTGGTGTAACCTAATTTTCACCTGTAAATGATGGCAAACTTTTCATGGCAGCATTGGGAATATCATGATAAACTGGAATTACTAATGGGCTGCCATTAGTAAAGGGCACAAAATTCCTGGGTGGTTGTTGGGCCATTGGAAAAACTGGGATATTGATAGAAAAATTGACACGTGGTGAAGGAATATTAGGAGGAGGGTTACCAAAACCAGGTCTATTATAAGGAAAAGTATTACCAACTCTTCTCCTTCTAGCAGAATTCAAAGGTAAAGAAACAAAATCAGAAGGAATCCCTCTTACCAATGATCTTGTAGTCACTTTAGGCATGGAACATGCTGCAATACTGGTCTGAATTCATCTTTACGGAGTCACCAAAAGATCATAAAATATTTAGAATAAATTAGCTACAGTTTGCTCCCGAAAGTGACTTTTAATTGTAAATCTGTTGTAGATATGTTGTAGATTTGATTCGTATGCAGATCTAATTCATGGTCCCACCGGGTGTGCCAAAAACTGTTATCTCTCGAAAGTGCACCCTATAGAGAGATGGCTGCAGGTTTTCTAAGCTTGCACAAATTGATCTCTCTCTTTCGTAGATACAATGGAAACACCTCAGGTCTGTGGGTATACCTATTTTGAGGTGAGTCTCTTGGTATCAAGGCCGGTTCCTTATTGGTGTATACTAAACTACTTTCTGGGAGTTTGAGAGTAAAAGATGACTGTAAAAATGATTAAAACTAAGGTGATACACCAAATTTGTATGAGGGATTTGACTGAGTATATGCACAACTGATTTGAAGGATTCTTGATGCACGAACCAATAGTTTTTCTACAGAATATCTAAGGGAAAAACACTTGATTGTACTGAGGGAGGATCACAACAGTACTAATAAGTTAACATGCACATTAAAATTAAGCAGAAAGGACTGAAATTTGTAGCAGGGTAAGGTGGTTGATCAGGGAATTTGCATTCACAAGATTAATGTAACATACACAAGACTGCAAAATAACTTGGAAAGGCAGAAAATACTTCACACTCAGAGGGAAAAACTGGGCAAAATTTGCTTCAGTACTCATATATCCAAAAAGTCCTCCAGTCAAGATCCTTCATGTGCTTTGCAAAGGCACACAATATATAGCAAAAATATTTTTTTCCCACCCTTCCTAAAAATAGACTAAGGCTGTACTCACCCATGCATCCTAATTTTATCCTTTATTTAATAATAAATAAAGGATAAAATAATACAAACTAGAGCATGTAATTAAAAATAGGCATTAATAGCCTTGTTTACAATGCAGTCAAACTGAAGTTGACTATTCTATTTTTAAGAAAAGAATGGGTGAATAATTTGCTAATAATAAAATTGCTTGCTAGGCAAGTCTCCCTCCTTTGAGCATGCAAATTCGTCTTCTTCTCTTTTCTATCTTCTTGTGAAGCATGCAAAAAAAATACAACTCTCTGTATGTGAGCAAATAATTACAACACTTAGCAATATTTGCAAAATAATTACTCCTGTGGGGACCACCTGCTATGTGCACATGTTCTGATATTTACATCTTTTCTGAATGGTCACATGAGTGACACTTTGCAACTCCACTCCAACCTCCTTGGAGTGGGGACCACCTTTAACTCTTCTTGGTTTGGCCACATTGGTGGACTTTAGCATATTAAAGGGTTGACCATTTGTTTTACCACCTTTTGAACTTTATTCACCATGTTATAAATGCCACCTTGTGGATAGTACATGCTCTTATAATTCGGCCACCTTTGGATTATGTTGCACCCCACTGGACTTCGGTACATTTGCATATTGGATATAAGGTTAATACTTCACCTTTTCAGTGATCATTGTATATGATTTGGTGGCCTTTTTAATTTTGAGCATGCACTATAGTTGATAAAGTTCAATGCAATGATTTATATTTGATTGGTGACGTGGGTTGGCCCCCTCCCCATGGTGACTCACCCCTCCATGCATTTGTTGGTGGAAATCTAACCTGTGTTGAGTTTTCTTTGATATGGTGATGGAAACTGGGCCATTGATCTCTGATACCTGTGATTTCAATGTCGTTGATGTTTCTTACCCTCGATTAGGGTTTCCAACCTTGCATTTAATGTGGTAGTTGTTAATGTGACCATGGTGATTTACGTTGAACTCTGAGCATGATCAGTTTCCAATCATTGATCTCTCATCCATTGAATCCTGGTCGTCGATCTTTGACTCGTGGTTAGGTTTTGTTGACCTAGAGTTTCCATGTAAAGTAATGGCATTAACCATGATGATTTTCATTTGAATTTTGGGATGCGGGTGAAGCCCTGAGCATTGATCTTGGTACTTTTTGATCTCCATTTTGATTATCCTGAGTGGTTGAGTTTCATTTAACTCATATCTTGAGTTTGAGTGGTAAAGATCACTTGATCCTAATGATCACTTTGATTTTGGATTTTTGTTATGGGGGTGAAGCCTTGGCAAATTTTTGTGGCCACCATGGTTGAAGCTTCTAAAGCTCAGTTTAGTCCATTTTTAAGCCTTCGTAGCCTTCGACCTTCTGTATATTTGTGTTCTTTGACTTCTTGGTCATTTTGAAGCTCGGTTTCTCTCTATTTTTTGAGTTCCTGATTTAGTTGTTGGCCACTTTTGATCTTTTAGAGCTCGTAAAGCCTTTCTGTATATTTGTTTGCCGCTCATCTTGACTCTCGGAAACCTCTTATTACTCCTCTGGTTGTAGCCACTGTATGTTCTTTTGAGCTAGACTGTGCAAAAGGTGTCCGAAGTATGGCCTTTTGTCTCTGAATGAGTTTTGCTGGTAATTGATCATTATCGCTTTGATTTAAAACTAATACCCATGTCCTTTTTCTTTTGCTAGTGTGATCTTTTGGATAACCTTGGTCATTTTGTGAGTTGAGCTCATTTGGACTTGTTCCTTTTTATCTTGAACTTCGATGAGATCTCAAGAGTCTTCTGCCGGCATTCGATTTTACCAGTGAGTGTTTACTTCTCCTTTTGATTTAGCAACCTCTTAATGGGTCTATGAGCTCTATACCTTACTTGTTCATTTAGAGTCTCTGATTATTTCATTGTGATTGATTTTCTTTGTTTTAACTCCATATCTTAGAGGACGTTTCTTGATTTGGGTATTCATTTTAACTGTAGAGGCTTTTGCATTTACTTCACTTTTCCTAACTTTGAGGGTTTTCTAATAATTTATGTTCTGGGTATTTGTATTTGTGCATTCTTTACCTTTGATTCACTCCACCTAGTATTCTCTGTGATTTCTTTGCTTTAATCTATTCCAATGTGGGTTTTTAGCCAATTTGCGGGGGTTTTTAGATGGGTTTCTTATAACGATAACTTGAATCCTTTTAACAAATAATATAGCTCCACATATGGCCACCATGTTTCTTTCATTTGATATGCTCGGAGTTTTCTATTGAGTTCCCTATGGTTCGTTCTGAGACTAATTTTTCAAGCTATTTCAAGCTTGCTTCTTGAAGTATCCACTCCTTAAACTATGTACTATGCTATCCTTGATACATTTCTTGGAGGCTGTTCTGAAAACATGTATCTCTATTTTTTCGTAGCTCTGGATTTGTTCTAATGATGAAATTTCCTTTTCCTTATCATTCAGAATTCAGATTTTTCATTTGGCTTCACTTTGATAGTTTCTTTTACTTATCACATTCTTGTTCCTTGTGAATCCTCCAACTCAGAAATTGAATTCTGCCATCATCTTCTGACTAGCAAATTAGTTACTTTTAGCATTTCATCCTTGTTAGATTACTCAAAATTGTACCTCAATGTTTAGCATCTTGGGTTTTGCACTTTGATATTGAGCCATTTTATGGTGTCTTCCATGATTCAAAGATGATGATCTGATCAATTTAACCTTTCTACTTTTGATATTTTTCTCGAATAGGTTGAAGTTTACCATGAATCTTGTATTGAAGTCTAGTCAATCTGAAGTATAATTTAGCATGTTTGCAAAACAAACTCTAACTTTGATCTATTTCTGGTTGAAAGTTTAACCATGCAATCTTTGTATGTCCTTTATTTCAAATTCTCAAATGGTTCTTTGTAATATTGTAAGTGGCTTTTTGGAAATTGTAAACAATTTTCACGTGCTGTTATTTTTAGGTAAGCCTTGCATTCAGATTTTGATCTCTGAAGCTTGTTTCTCTTAGATAGATGCTTTTATTTCTTTTATAGTAACATTTCTGGCATTCTGAAAAATTGTAAAATGTTGATTTTTCATGGCGAAGCCCTGGTAAATTTTTCCCAGAATCATCTATCTTCCAATCCATTTTCAAGCATGGACATGTTCCTTTACCTGCAAGTATCCCCTCTATTCTGAAAAAATTTGAGCTCATGAAGACCTGTAGCTTAATCTGGTCTTTGCTTGTATGGCTACTATATGATGATCATTCATGCACTTTGTGTCTTCTGTAGCTTACTTTAAACTGTTCCTGTATCTACTTTTAATGTCATCATGAGATAGATTCTTTTGTTCACCTGTAATGGCTTTTGCTTATGTTGTAGATGAGTACTACCTTGTTTGAATGAATGTACTTCATTGATATTGTAGTAATTATGTGCTCTCATATCTACTTTATTTTGAAAACTACAACTTAGAAAAGCTGAAATTTGTAAGATTATCTTGGAATTTCAATTCACTTCAGCTGTTTAAGTTATAAAGAATTCCTTTTTGCATTATATACTGTATTTCCTTTCATTACAGCTTTATATGTATGCTAAAAAATCTGAAATGTTGATTTTATAAGGTGAAGCCCTGTCAAAAATTTTCCCAGAATCTTCTCTCTCATCCTATTTCAGCTGTAATCCTTTTTACTTTTAGCTTCAACTTGTTGAAATCTGATTCTCCCTCTTCTTTGCAAACTGAAAAAACTTCTACTTCCATTATCTTCCATTCTCTCTTCTGAGCTCTAACCTCTTCCATTTGCAGAATGTTTGTTGAACTTTGAGTTGCACTTTTCCTTCTTCTTAGCATGTACTTATGACTTATTTATTTCTCTCTTTGGCTGCAACCTGTACCTGCACACTTAGGAAAATAGTTAGGAAATATTTAGGCTTTTTGGCCTCTCTTATGTCCATGTTTTCTTCTTTCTTTTCACTTTCTTCTTTCTGAGTGATTAAAGCATGCATGCAGTTTGTCCTTCAAGTAGAATACATCTCCTTCTTAGGGGAAGATTCATATGCACGAAGTAGGATAGTGTAGGAATATGGTTTGATCCCTGAGCTCGTAACTGATGGTTGACTTATGTTTTTATTTTCAGGTACCATGCCTTGAGGATGAAGGAGCTGGCAAGGAGATGCTCTGCACAAAGAAGAATATACAAGGCAATGATGGGTTCACCCTCATACTCCTTTGCTTTCTCCTTCATGCATGTGTATCTTTCTTTTTAGTAGTTGTACTTTACTTTTCAGTTACATCCCATGGCTTGTGTGGGAAACATTTGACTCTCGTTGTGAATAAAACATTGAATTCTGTAAATGAGTTGTATATCTCTTTCTGCATTTCTACTTTCTGTATGGATTGTATAATGAACTAAACAACTCAGTAACATAATTGAATGTCTTAATCATAAAGGAAAGAACTATTGAATAGAACTTGTAACATTCAATAATGAACTCTGATTTTCTGTGATCTGCACTTATGTTTGTTGTTCCAAAACTTTACACTTCACCTACTCTGCAATTGGATGTCCTCATCAAGACAACACAACTGTCCTTCGGGGCTTGTGTTCTTTTGCTAAGGATGGTCATGAAATTACAGACTATGTGATCTGTTACATTTTGTAACAGCACACATAGTTGCAGATTTCATGTAATCCTTTTAAATAAATCAGCAGTAATGACATAATCTAATGTGATCTCCCCTAGCTTAGGTATACTTCACCAATGCTATCCATTGTAACAAAGTTTAGAGTTTCCCATTTTTACACAAGTGCAAAAATTGTCAACAAGCAGGAGGATATCACCATTTCTCCCACACCATCCATTCAAGAAGGTCCACAAAAAAACTCCATTCTTGGAGTTGAAACTCATAACAAGGGGCACATTCAAAGGATCAGACCGCACCCAATCAGGTACTTGGCTTCATTGGAGCCAAAGGAGAATCTAAAACAAGTCATGCCTACTCCAGGGCATGAGGATGAGAATCAAAGTACCAAGGGTCATCATCAACACCCCTAGAAGTCTAATGCAAGTCAGCTTGAGGAGATATTTTCCATTAATGCTTATACCTTGATAATTTGGGTAGAGGACCGGCTTATTGTCAATTTTTCACTCATCCAACCAGCCATGTTCAGTGCCAAATTAGTTACATTGCTGTCATTTTTTTAGGAAGGGAAGCTATTTATCCCTGTCAATTGTAGGCTTTGTTTGAGCTCCCTTTTCTCTTGGTTAGAGTAGTGTAGGTAGGTTTGCTTTCAGCAGAAGAAGTGCTCTGCACACTCTACATATCCCACTTGGGGTATGTATGATTTTTGGTTTTGTACATAGTTTTTGGTGTTGTTGTTGCTCTTGCACAGTCCATTTTAGTTGGCTTTTGGTGAAGTTCAACTCCTAGTTCAGTGGGTTTCCCAATGGCTCAGGGATCATATCTTCAAATTTTCATATCAGTTTCATGTTTATCAAGTAGACTCCATGCCCAATGGATGTTTCAAGGCCACTAGTCTCTTCATCTAGCAGGTAGATGTTCCCATGAGTTGCCAAATTGTTATCCATATTTCGTCCATATGCCAAATATTGGATCGACCATGATCCCACATAAGAGGAAACAGAGTCAAAAGGTGGACCGAAAAGGCTTCAAAATTGGCTAAGTATAAAGGCGTAAGTGGAGAATGCCAAGTGTCAGTATGTGCTGATTCAAGGGGGTGAATAGAGAATAGGTTTCTAAATGACCCCCATACTACCCACGTGTCCCAGGGGGGAAAGTGGGACCGTCAAGGAAAAAGTTGGTTCTTTGCCCCTTGTTATCTCAAAAGGGGTAAAAGTTGTAAAATGGCCCGCAACTCTGCCCAAGGAAAAAGTTAGCATTTGGGGTCTGAGTCAAAGCCAAGCGGGGAATTGGAGAAAAAGGGGCAAAAGATAAATTACAGACCCATAGGCCTGATTTTTGTTCCAATTTGGCTGCCACATGTCCCATATTAAAAGGGGACCCATTTTTCAAGTTGTTTTCCTGCCCTCCTATATGAACCCGATACAAACTTTGAAGGGTCATATCTTTCGACTCAAGGATCAAAATATTGCAGATATAAACACCATTGGAAATATCTCAGCCTCACCTATGCCATGGAGGTTTGAAAATTTAATTTTGAGGAGGTTAGGTGAAGAAAAATGGAGGAAACATCTTCAAGCCTTCAACGCAGGATCCATCTATCTCACAACCAGATCAGATTTGATCAGTTTCTGTCGTTTCCTCTTATTTCAAGGTGCCGAATCAAGTAATCATGTAGTAAAGACATATTTGGGGCATATCTTATCAAAAGAATTAATAGAAAGTGGTTGAGATTCAACCCAATTTTCCTGCTTCCCTCTCTCTTTCTTCTCTCTGATCAAATCTCTAAATACAGAGGCAAGATTAATTTTAAAGGGTTGTTCATTCTTCTTCCCTGCCCCCTCTCTTTTTCTTCTCCAAGGTTGAATGTGGAGTTTAAGCCTCCTCCCTCTGATTTGTAATGGAATTTTCTTGCCTCTTTCCCATTAATGGTGTACTGTGTGAACTCTTGGAGCAATAAAATCTATTTCATGATGCGTTTTATCCATCCTTTGCTCATTTTGTTGTATCTTCTCACCTCTCACCATTGCAAGGTATACTGTGCATATCTTTGATGTCCATTGTAGGTTTTGGGAGCTGTGTTTAAGGGGTTTGAAATGGTGTTCTATGTGAACTTTATCCTTGGTTTGTGATGTATCTGTCCATCCTCCTCCATTGCTCACCCTCTCTCCATTTTAGGGAGTTGAGTTTGTGATCAGTAGTTCCCTTTTCTCGGTGCTATCACCTCTGTAGTGTAGGATTTATTTATTTTCATGCTCTCTCTCTCCATGGTCCCTTGGAATTGTTAAATTAGGAGTAGATAGTCACATTCCTTCCTTAGAAGTAGTTTAGTGCTAGGATTAGGAAGAGGAACCAGCCTTCTCTAGAGGATCATTCCCATTTGCAAGTCCCACAACTTGGGGAATGATCCAATGTTATGCAAATCATGCCGAATGAACCTACCTTAGAAAAGTAGATCCATAAATCATTTGGGGGTGCTGTGATTTCCCACTAACAGGAACCTTTAGAAGAAGGATTATCTCTCAAGACCTATTTAGAGAAATTTTTGATTCTCAATTGAGTAGTCAATCTCCTACTCCTGACTTCTCACCTTCACCAAAGCAGATTATATACCACATTGATTGGGAGAAAAGTCTAGAAATTACTGTAGAAATGGCATGAGAAATTGAAAGAGAGCCTGATAGGACCTTTACTTATCCAATTCATTTGGATGATGATGATACACCTATGAAGAATATTTCACCTACACATTTACCCACATTTAGAGGAATTTCATCTGAATATCCTGACCAATTTCTATTTGAATTTAAAGTATTGTGTCAGACTTATGATTACAAAATAGATAATTAGAAGCTCAATTTGTTTCCATCTACTCTAAAGGATGCAACAATGAGGTGGTTTATGGGATTAACATCTAATTCTATTACCACTTGGTCACAAATGGAAACTTCCTTTCTAGAAAAATATCAAGACTATTGTAGAGGAATAAACAGGAAGGAAAAAATTTTCAAAATCAAGTAAGACGAGGATGAGAATATACAAGATTATTTGGACAGATTCCTCTTTGTAAGTAAAAGGTGTGGATTTGTACTTCAAGTAGAGTTAAGAAAAACCATTTTTCTTAAAGTTCTGGATGATGAATCTAGGGAAGCCCTTAATTTAATGGGAGGTGGAAACATTGATCAATTGAGAATGAATGATATTAAAGACATTTGTAGAAGCTATTAAAGAACAAGGGGTGGATCAAGGAACGGAAAAAATAATGAAAAGTTTGAATCCAGATATGAATAAACTTATGGATGAACTAGGAAACTTTAAAATAGACATTTTAACTCAATTAACCTCTACCATAGATGGATTGCAAGCTAATGCAAATGATAAAATTTAACCATTAGCTATGTATTGTCCTATATGCAGGAAAAAACATGTAATAAGAGATTATCCTCTGGATAAAATAGAAACATGTCTTATCTATGAATCTAGGGACCATGAGAGTAATGCTTTTTCTCTTCTTCCATTCATAAAAAATCAACTTAAAAAAACTAGCACTCCATCCACAGCAGAAGAAGTAAACTTTGTCCAAAGACAACCTAGCCGGGGGCAGTTCATTATAAGGTCAATTCCTAATCCCTATATGATGCCATGGGTAGCTCAAATAATACCAAAAATTTGGGGACAACCACCTTGGGCCCCTTAACAAACATGGAATCCCTAGGATTTGTCAGGACAATCTTGGTATGCTCAAGGACACCAACAACCATTGTCTAGTCAAGGTAACCTGTATGCTTGGTCACAACCTAGGTGGAGCCCTAATAACTACACTTAATGGAATATATATCCCAATCAGAATCAACAAGCCATAATGAGTTCCCCAGCACAAAATTCATAGACTGAAAATGTGGTTCAAACATAAATACTAGCACAACCAGTGGCTAATCCCAGAAACAAACAAACAACCCCTGTCTATGGGATAGAATAAGAAAAACTAGTTGATCTTAATGTTGTGGATTATAAAGATATTCAAACACTATCTGGTAAAATAATTAGCAGTCCACCTGTTATAATTAATGAAATGACAAAAGAAACTGAAACCCCTAGTTCGGTTGTTCCTAAGAAGGATGAAAAATAAAAAGATGAGTCAAATAACAACTCTACTGAAACTCCATTTCCAGAGAAATTTAAAGAAATTATAGGGACCAAGGAATCTGAGTTGGTGTGGGAGTTGAGAAAATTAAATATTAAAATACCATTATTGCAAGCAATCAATGATATTCTGAAGTTAAACAAGTTAATCAAAATGCTATGTTTAAAAAGACATGGAAGGAAGAATCAGTAGCCTAGGACTATTCAGGTTGATGTGAAACTTGCTAATTGATTAGCAGCAAAACTCTTACTTCCCAAATAAAGAGATCTTGGAAACCCTGTTATTTTTGTCTCTATATGGAATAAAGATATACTTAATGTTTTGGTTGATTCAGGAGCAACTATAAATATGATGAAAGTGGACACTTTAGAAACATTACCATTAACAGGTCTACAACCTATTAGCACCATATTACAGATGGCAAATAAATCAGTAGCAAAACTAGGAGTTATTGAAGATGTAGTAGTTATGGTGGAGTCAGGGGAATATCCAATGGACTTCCTTATATTATGGCCAAAAGGTAAAACACTTGGTTATCCCATTATTTATGGAAGACCATGGTTAGCTAAAGTTGTTGCCTTAATTAATTACAAATCAGGTGATATGAGTATCTCAAATGGTAAGAGTTATAAGAAAATTTCCTTATATCCTTCTGCACGACCTTTTATTGATAATAAAAAACAATTATGGGTTGATGATCCTGATACTAATAAGCAAAACTTGTCTTCTTTGGCTATGATAATGTTGTAGGATCATGTACGGGAGGTGCAAGATATGATTAATCAACCATTGAATGAACACCAATTTCCCTTGAAGCAATCGAGGAGAGTTCTTGAACCTACAAGCTTAGTTCTGGAACCATCAGATTTAGTTCTAGAACATTCACACTTGTCTCTGGAACCACACCAACATAAATTCCCTGCGAATGCAAATAATTTCATTCTGAAGGAACGATATTTCTCTTGGAGAGGGGAAAGAATAGCTATAGAATCAGTAGCTTCACTCTCAAAGATATCAGGAAATGGTGAGGAATTTTTGGGAAATAGCAGCGACGAGGAGTTTAACCGACAACAAGATAAGTATCATAACTCTGCCTACTATCCTTTTCTCAGTATTATTTCTCAAGGGAATTTTGGAGATATTGCTAAATATCATATGTTATTACCACATTCATGTCCACTAAACACCTTAATGGAACCCTTTTAACAAATCTATTCATCACACACTGAAACCAAACATGTTGAGATTCAACCGGATAAAATTTTGAACATTAATAGCTAGTTGATAATGATGAAGAAGCTAAATTGTTTGATGTTCTGAAAGATCATAATAGATATTTTTCTTGGGACTATAAATACATGAAAGGAATCCATCTAATTATTTATACCCATCACATCTATACTAAAAAATTAAACCAATTAGATAACCTTAGAGAAGGATTAATACAACCTTAAGGGACATATTCAAGCAAGAAATTGAAAAACTATTACAAGTAGATTTTATCTACCCTATCTCAGATAGTTAGTGGGTGTCTCCTCTTGTAATTGTGCCTAAAAAAATGGAAAATGGAGAATTTTTGTTGATTATATGGAGATGAACAAAGCCACACTGAGAAATTATTTTCCCTTGCCATTCATAGATCAAGTTTTAGACAACCTTGTAGGTAAACAATACTTTTCCTTATTAGATGGCTTTAGTGGATATAATCATATCAGAGTTGTTGTTGAGGATTAGGATAAAACTGCATTTACTTATCATGGGGTACCTTTTCCTACAGGGTATTGCCATTTGGACTATGTAATACTCCAACAACCTTCCAAAGAGTTGTATTAGAAATTTTTTTAGACCTAACGAATGATTGTGTAGAGGTATACATGGATGACTTTACTGTGCATGGAGACACATTTGATGATGCTTTGAAGAATTTGGACATATTATTAACAAGATGTGAGCAACACCATTTATTTCTTAGTCATGAGAAATGTTTGATGATGGTTGATGAGGGGATTGTATTGGGACACCACATTTTAAAAAGAGGAATTCAAGTTGACCAAAATGAAATCAAGATTATTTCAGAATTACCTGTTCCTTAAACCCCCACAGATATCAATTCATTATTAGCGCATGCTAGATACTATAGGCATTTTATCAAGGATTTTTGTAAAATTGTTGCCCCCATGTTTTGTTTCCTTACCAAGGATTGTGAATTTTGTTAGGATGAAAAGTGTCAACATGTTTTTGAAGAAATTAAAGAAAAAATAATTACTACCCCCAATATTGAGAGGACCTAATTGGGAGAAACCTTATCACATCCAAAAAGATGCCTCAAATAACTCAATTGGTGCAGTTTTGGGACAAAAAGATGAAGAAGGGAAAATGTATGCTATTTACTACCTTAGCAAAAATCTTACTCCCACTGAAAGAAATTACACCACCATTGAAAAAGAATTTTTTTTTTTTTATTTATGCAATCAACAAGTTCATACATTATATTACAGGGTACAAAATATTTGTACATACAGATCACTCAACAATTAGATACTTAATGAACAAACCAGTGGTTGGAGGAAGGATAATTAGAAGGTTATTACTTTTACAAGAATTTGATATTACCATAGTGGATAATCCAGGAAAATCTAATGTGGTAGTTGATTTATTTTCAATATTAACCACTATAGGAGAGCAAGATACAGTTAAAGACAACTTTCAAGATGAACAATTATTTGCTATTTCAACTGATACACCATGGTTTGCTGATATGGAAAATTATCTTGCAACAAGGAAGTTTCCTCCTTATTTTACTAAGAAACAAATGAAGAAGTTAATCAAAATCAGTACACAATTCAATTTTTTGAATGGAATTTTATTTAAATGTGGTCCTAATTTAGTTTTACACAGGTGTGTGAGAGAAGATGAAATCTTTGACATACTCAGGGCATGTCATGATGAACCAAGTGGAGGACACTTTTCAGTGAAAAGAACAACTCACAAGATACTTGGCACTGGCTATTATTGGTCATCTCTGTATAAAGATGTGAAGAGGTATATCAAGCGGGGTGATCCCTGTCAAAGGATGGGACAACCAACCTTTACCAGTGAAATTCCTCTACAACCTCAAGTAGTGATTGAACCATTTGAAAGATGGGGGTTGGATTTTTTTGGTCCATTTATTCCTCCTTCACAAGGAAAGGAGCACATTCTTATGTGTCCTAATTATTTGAAAAAGTGGGCAGAGGTGCAGGCTTTAATAAATGCCACTGAAGAGGCAGTTGTTGATTTCCTTTGGTACAAAATTTTGATGAATTTTGGTGCACCAAGAAGTATAGTTTCATAACAAGGGCCACAGTTCATGTCTAATATGATCCAGGACTTCACAATGTACTATCAGATCAATCATAGAAAGTCATCTCCATATCACCCACAATCAAAAGGACAAGTAGAAGTAACAAACAAATAATTAGAAAACATCCTTACCAAAATAGTTGAAGCAGGTAGAAGAGATTGGGTAAAGAGACTACCTGAAGCTTTCTGAGCTTATAATACAGCTTGGAAGACTATAATAGGGTCCTCATCATATGAGTTAGTCTATGGGAAAAATCCCTTGTTACCTATTGAATTTGAACTGCAAACATTAAGGACAACAACTAAACTAGGTATTGAATTGGATGTAGCAAAAAAGGAAAGAATTATGTAACTCAATGAATTTGATGAGCTGAGATTGGAAGCACTTCATTAGATAAAGATAATCCAAGACCAAAGGAAGTTGTGGCATGATACACATATCAAGGAAATGCAATTCAAGGTAGGAGATTTGGCATTAATGTTTGATTTCAAGTACCAGTAATTCAAAGGCAAGTTGAGAACCAAATGGTTAGGACCCTATCAAATTAAGAAGATATTTGATGATGGCTCTATTAATCTACTTCCCATTGATGATAACAGAAGGAGACTTTTGGTTAATGGACATAGGTTAAAACTTGATAGGAAGCCTCCTACTAGGGATGAATTGTTGAAGTAGATTGAAGTAAATAAAGAATTTGATCATATGGAAGAATCCAATTCTTCCAAAATGATCAAATAATCAGCTGCATGAATCCAAAATAAAGGAAAAAGAATGAAAACTAGTAAATGGCGTTCTCTTCCCCCAAAAAAATAAAAAATAAAAAATAAAAAGAGAAGGAATGAAAAGCAGTAAATGGCGTTCTCTTCCCCAAAAATAAAAATAAAAAATCTCTCAAAAGACCAATTGAAAACCAGAAATGGCGGTTGGTCTCTTCAATAAATGGATAATGCAAAATAAAAGGAATTTCTTTGAAATTCTAGTTGTCTTTTCTAACCGTTTTTCCTTTTTCATTTTAAGGAATGATGAGTCATCAAGGTGGAGGGATTACATCAGCAAGAACGGTAATTATGTCTTAACATTATTAAAGTTTAAATTAAAATTTTGCATGTGTGATTAGACTTGATTTAAGAAGTCGGTATGATGAGTCATTTATTGTACATTATGATTAAAAGCACGTAATTATGAGGGTGATATTAGATGAACAAGTAAAAGTGGCAGTGTATTAATAATGAGTTATCATTTGGGAGGAATAAACGAAGTTGAGAAGCAGTTGTAGAAAAACTTCAAGGAAGAAGCAAAAGAATTATATTTGAATTTCGCAGCTAAAAATAGTCGTTCCACAGCTAAATCCAATAGTTCTGTAGCTAATTCTGACATAGTAATAAATTCCAGAAGGAATAATTTGAATCATCCTCCTTTCCATGGGGATTAAAAAGAAGTTAGAGATAGAGGATGATACGTAACTTCTTGCGGATGGAGATGTGACAACCATTTTTCGACAAACAGGGTAGTTGAAGTTCCTGAAAAATTTCTCGAGATACAATGACGAATTAGTAAGGGAATTTTTTGTAAATTTAGAAGAATCTAGAACTAAATTTAAAAGCATTGTAATTCCTTTTACTGTCAATACAATGAGTAATGTATCAGGGGTACCGATTGTACATGTTCCTAATCCTATAAAAGGGACCCTCAAAGAACTGGTGGAAAATTTAATACAAGAGGGGGAATCTGAACCCCAATACATTTATTACACTAAGAAAATAATAAAGGGGGTCATAAGATCTAGCTTTCCCAAACCCTTTAATAGGGTAGCATTTTGGGTAGTTAAGTACCTAACCTGTGATTGCCAATTTGGGATTGTGGGAAGAGAGGTCCTTAAGATGCTAATATATCTTAGGTATGGGGCTGAAAAACCTGAATATATAGTAAACCTTCCAGGGTTCCTTTTTGAATCCATCCAGATAATGGCTCAGAGGTATTCTTGGGGAGTTGGAACAATTAGACATCATGGATTAGTCCATATGGTCTGTCAGCACCATTTTCTTTCAAAGAAAAATGGAGAAGAAGCATGGGAAAAGTTCCTTAAAAAATTCAAACAAATCCCTAATATTATCAGGAGGGGAATACCAACCCCTTTCTCCCCTAAAATTAATTTGGAGATTGATCCTCCTGCAGAGAAAAATAAGGAAGTAGGTGGAATTAATGTGCCAAAGAGGAGGAGATCTGAAAGAATGGTCAAAGCTACAAAACCTATTGTGCCTTCAAAATAAACCCATTCCTCTATAGTAATAAGAGAACTAATATCTATCTCTAACGGTGACAACTCAGCTAAGTTGGATCATGAAGTGAAAATTAGAAGAAGCTCTAGGAGGAAACCCACTTCAGGACATTTTGAAGCTCCTCAAAGAAGAAGAGTTCATAAGAGGTCTAGAGAAACTCTAAAAGAAATTTAAGAACATGATGGTTTGGAGAAAGAAGTTGATGATATTCTTGGTAGCATGGCAATGAATCCTCCTCGAACAAGTCAAACTGATATGGAAAAAAAAGAGGATACATTTGAAGAACAAGATTTTCAAGAGATGAGTGAATCAGCAGTGCAGTCACATGAAGAAGAGGAATCGGCATCCTAGAAATGAAAAGGGAAATCCCCTTTAGTAGAAGAGGAATTCTCATTTCCCAAGGAACTTTTAGGGAGGAAAAACAACACTTAAAATAGATTTTGTTCTTGTCTAGATCAGAACTTATCATCAGGGAGAAAGATGAGGAATTAAATTTCCTCAAACTAAAATTGGAATAAAGGGAAATGCTCTTTGATCAACTAAAAACTCAGCTCATAGATAGGACTGAAGAATTGACATTGGTCAAATAGAAAATGGTAGAAAAAGAGAAATAATGTCAATTGGCTAGTAAACAAAATGATATGTCAAAAATATCTTCAATGAATCAGGTTGTGCAAACTAAATTGACTTACTGGCCACTTAACCAATTGTGGGATGATACATGCAGGGAACTTAATGAATTTGGGAACTTAATGAATTTAAAACATCGAATGAGGAACTAAGAAGCAAGATGGAAGAGAAGAAGAAAGCAAGGAAGGAATGGGAAGAAAAATTTTACAAAGAGGAAGAAAAAAAAATGTAAATGTCTAGTAAATATACAAGTGGTTTGCATAATGAGTGAAAAATTACTCACATGCAAGAGACCTTCTTCTGCATACAACGTCTTTCTGAAAGAAAAATTTATTCACTAGCAGCTGTCAAGAATTGCATGTGGCCTTCCACATGAAATAAAATATTAATCTGATTTCATGACAACATATTCCTCAGCCAATGTAGAGTAGAAAAATCTTCTCTGTGAATTCTATCTCTACAATTTTATGCTGGAAAAGAATACAGGCTTCATGATCAATTTGTATGTAAGGGAAAGCCAGCTGAATGCATTTGTTTATGTACATCAAAATCAAATTTCATGGAAAGAGAGGTATTCTGAACATCTATTTAAATCTATTTCATCTTGCATCTGCATGAGGACTCACTACGGTAAACCATCTGCCTTTGTTATACATTTCATATCCCATGCCTTTGATAGTCGGTTCAAGATGCATTATCTTGCTAGTTTACATAAAAGTATTGATTTCTTCACCTCTTATGAGGAGGAAAAATTTGAAGATATTTATGATGGCTTTTTGAAAAGATGGGAGTTTCTCACAGTTGCATTGAGAAGAAGAGAAATGATATCTCCCACAAACTTAATATGGTGTCTAGAAAGAGCTAAAGCTTTGTGTACACTAATCCCTCAGGTCAATGAAAAATGTAGGGGAATATGGATGGGAATGAGAAAAAGGCATCCTCTCCTTCTCACCCCCATGTCTCTATGGAAAAATAGAGAGCCTCAATATCCCACTCACTTTAAGGGGTGGCAGAGGAAGATAGAAGCAGGATCATGGTATAGTACTTCTGAATTAAAGCACTGGGATATTTAGTTTAACCCATTTGACCTAAGTAGTAAATTAGAATATAGAATTCACAACCCAAGATTTGAAGAGTAATGTTTGTAAGGGGACTTACAAACAAGTAAGTATGGGGGAGATGATAACGCCAAAATATGTCTCGTTAATGTGCAATAAATGATCTTATTTTAGTCTCCTTTTTATCAAGTTTGACTGCATTTTGTGACTTTTTTAATCTAGTATAAGTTATGATGTAATTGTCTATCTTTTGTTGGATTTATTTCTAACATCTAAAAAATCTATAATTTCTAACAAAGTGTGTGGAAATTCAGTTTTTGTAATAAAACAAGTCATAATCAGTCAGAAGAACAAAGTATGAGGCAATCAACACGTTTTTGGGATCATTGGTTTCAATACGACTTAGTTTCGGAACTCCATCACACAGATAAGGATCTCTATCACTTAGTTCTGGAAATCCAACACTTAGTTCCATAACTCTAGCACTTAGTTCTGGAACTCCTGCGCATAGCTCCAGAAATTTCACAGTTAGTTCTCGAATAGCCCCCTTTAGCTCCAGAACTTCTCCAAATTTCTAGAGTCAATGGGAATCTATTTATTCTGACAACATCCAATGATAGATAAATCAATGGTCCTTCCAATCAAGAGTAGATCCATAGATTTTCGATTCTTAATACTCCATATCTAGAGATAACTTATCAGACAATTGTACATCCAGCAAGGTTTCTAAATTCCACATCTATTTTGGGCACTATTTGGTTCCATTTAAATTGGTAGAACAGATATGGTTGTAAATGCATCTTTGGATGATGAAATATACATAAAGACCTGTAGATAGATTTAATACATATATATAGAGATATATACAGAGAGAGATATAGAATAGATACGATAGAGGTACAGTGAAGTTTTGTAAGGTGAAACATTTCAAATAATAAAATAGCCACTTTGTTTTGAAAGAATCATACTTTGTCAAATCCTGATTCAAGGTGGAGTAAGGGCCCACTCCTCTAAGAACAAGGAACCTTGTTTTATTGGTATTTATATTTCTAAGAAAATCATGTAGATCTGTTAATTTTGTAAATGCTTTTGATTCTTTAGTTGAATTTTGTTATAGACTTGTCACTGCAGGTGTTATAGACTAGATTCTTATTTCTTTGCAAGAATTTTCACAACATTTTCAACTGTGTGTTTATTTCCAAGCAGTGTGTTTACTTTTGTAACATGTGTTTATTTCCAACAATTTATTTCATTCTGCAATGTATGTTTATTTCCAGTAATTTAGTCCAGCAATGAGTGTTTATTTCAGCAAGTTTCTTATAGCATAGATATAATAAGACTTTGGCCATGGAATCCTAATGAAAATGCAAAAAACCCCAGAAAATAAAATAACAAACACCTACAGTCAATTACTAGATCACTAGGATTCTTCTTGTTGAATATAGCTTCAGACACACCCCTGGTTTGAATATGACATCAACAGAGAATTGATTAAATGAAGGGAATAACGACACCCATCATATACTGTTATTTGGAGTAGAACAGACTATTTTTTCGCTATCCTGTAAAAAATTAATTATATTGATAAATAAACCAACATATGTAAAATGGTATTGGTAAAATAATAAAACTTTAATATTCATAGTTACTTACCAAATATGATATATTTTCAATATGGCCTATAATGGTCTGCACATTATGAAGTGTGCTCACATATATGGGATTGCATTTACATATTTTTTTCAAAATATGATGATGTACACATGTATATTTAATGTGACCATATGCTTGGTCTATAAATATTTTTGAACATGAAATTGAAATAAAATTTATTTACTCACATAGGTAACATAGTAAAACATTTGGGTTTCAAACCTAGAATCTATTGGGTTTTATCCATTTTTTATTTTTCCCCCTTTAAGTATAAATTATGCTTATTGGTGTGGAGTACTTGCCTTGTCATCTTGGGGAATTTTCCACATCACATAGTGACTCATCTCACTTAGGTGATATCATATGTCATAGGTGTCTTAGGGGTATGACAGATTCTTTTTTTATTTATGAGAATGAGTAGACCATTTTCTTTTGCATCATGTACATTTCAAGGTTAAAGGATTACTTACTACATGGAACTCTGCCACACTGTCATTCGAGTGAAACTCAGTTGATGGGCATGTTATCTCTCTTGATTATTGTTCTCACATTCTCTCACATGGTATCTAAGCACCTTATTAGGATTTGCATCACTCTCCATCTTCTGTTGTATAATACTCTCAGGTCTTTGTTCTTACTAGTTTCTTGTGCAAACTTTGTAATCATTTTCTTATTCATGCTTTACTTGCATTGATTTGGTTTATCTTGGTTTTTGTGGAGTTTTGTTGTTTTTTGGTTTTTTTAGTGCATCTTCAGGTGTATTTTGTAATTTTGGAGTTTCAAAGGTTTTCTAGCTAAATTTGGTTGTCCCTAGCCAACTATGGTAGAAACATTCTTTCAGAGTTATTTATGGTTTTTTGTTATTGAAATTTTCATTAAAATTTTAGTTTCCTTCAAAAAATTAGGTTTTTTTCCTTCAACCTCCTCTCCCTACTCTGCCATGTTTCACCATGCACCCTTCATGCTCCAACTCCACTTGAGATCCTCTTTCACCATCCATCTTAGTTACACCCTCCTTGTCATCTCAGCAAGCTCTGCATCAAGTTCTATCCTAAGACAACTCGCCCCTAAGAATTGGGCTCTCTCCACAAGCTCATGTTTCCTGCGAGTTGGTTTTGTTTGCTTATTGTTTGGTTTTGTTTGGAAAGTCGAGATATATTTTACAAGTGATTTGGTCTGTTATTTTTCCATGAACTTGGCCTTTGTTATTTTTTGTATTTTTCAGCTCTAACTCGCTCATTCCTAACTCGTGTTTTGAATCATTTTGACCCTACTTTTTATCTTCCTCCTAGCCAACTCGAAATACATCCTTATTGATCTCCATGTAGTGTTGGCTTCCCCATGTTAGGTTGGTCCATCCCCAGCTCAGTTTCCTTAGTCTAGGTTATCTCGTTTTTTTGCCTTATATGCTCAACCATCTTTCCTACTTGGTTTGGCACCTACCGTGCTCAAAGCTTTCTCTAGGTACTCCTTCGCTGCTTGCACCTCACCATGAATTTCTATCTATGTGCTGATTTGCCTCACCTTTTATTATGGTGTGTCCTCCTAGCTTGTGATTTACTCTCTTTCGTGCCTTGTCTTCTCCCAATGGTCACCTCCTCCATCTCAAACCAGTGTTAGCTTACACTCTGCGCCGAGTTGTTTCCCATGCTCCTCATTACTTTTGCATCCAACCTTGGTCATTACCCTTCCTTTCAAGTCTCTCGTTGACCCAACTTCCACCACAAGTTCATAGCTAGCTCGTTCCTCGAGCCCTATATCCCTCTCACTGAGCTCACCCCACATGGTTCACCCTTTTACTGGTCTTCACTCCTCCCCCCCCCATTTTAAACTCAATCCCACCTTTTTATATTAAGGCTCATATCTTGTAGTTTAGGCTATTTCTTTTAATCATATCCTATTTATCATATGTTATTTAATTAAGGTTAGGGGTTTATTTAATTTTTCAATGAAGAGAATTGGTTTAATTAGGGCTTAATTTTTAATTATTATCTAGTTTTAAATTTATTAGGAGGTTAATTAAGTCTGTAACCTAGTTTTTTAATTTGAAAACCCATTTTTTTGTATTTTCAGATATTTAATAAAATTGCGAAAAAAATTATTCTGAAACTAGGGTTATTGGGCTTTTTTCTGTTGATCGTTTTGTGGGAGTGTGTAGTCCTTTTTGGAGCCCTTTTTAGTGTTTTCAAGTAGTTTATTGCATATTGTGGATACGTTTCTAGCTTTTTGGGATCTATTTGGCTCATTTTGGAGTTGTATTGCATTGTAGTTCTCTTCTTTGCCTGTGGGCTAGTGAGCATGTCTACCACATCCTTATGGTAAGAGATCCCCTTATGCGACGTGAGACACTTTTTCTCACACTAAACATTATTTATGCCCTTTTTTGTACCTTTTCCCTTTTGTGCTTTCTTACATGTTGTTCCTCTACTTCTGACTGAAACTTATTGTGGCCTCCACTCTTGCTTGATATTTCACTTCCTATAAGGTGAGTGGTCAACTATTTTACATCGCATGAACAAACCTTATTGTAATCAATGCACTATTTATAAAGTTTCAGAAACATGGGAAGTTATCATTGTTCTTGGGTGGTGTAATTAAATGTAAACACATTCTTAATTAATTCTGACATCTTGCAACCTTATGTGTATTCTTGTATCCTTCTTTTATTAAATTTTTCACTTCTTTCTCTTTTTACAAATGTACCATGGAGGATTTTTTTTGCTAGACTTGGGTTTTGCAAGATTGCTTCGCTGCCTCTGCCTCTTCTTCTTGGTGCAGATAATTATACATCATGGCATGCTTATATATAATTTTACATTACTCATAAAGGAATTTATCCCTTTTGTATGGGTAAGTTACTATACCCACCGATCCTCATCATCTTGAATATTTGCTTGACAAGTGTGATCATGTTCTTGGTTGCATTTTAATACATGTTTACAAACATCTTCAACATCATTTGGCATACATGGAGCATCCTTGCACCATTTGGAGCATTCTTCAGTCCTTATTTGGAGACCCTTAAGAGATTGGCGTTGATGCTTCTTCTTATGATTCAGTTATTTCCTCACCTCCTTCATGTAATAACAATTATATTGACACCGAACTGGTTGTTCCTATTTTTGACGATGAGGTTTATTCTTCTAGTTATGATGACGAGAGTAATAATGAGGAACCTCTCCTCCTTCTCCAAGCCACCTATGATGGATCCCCTCTTTTCCCATCATACATCAGGAAATCTAGTTACCAAAATCATACCATCATTACATCTGCCTCCATTCCACTTCTAGTGTGTGAGGATTTTTCCACGCATCTTCCTTTTACAATTTTTTTGGAGGATCACTTCATCTCCTTTGTTGGGAGTGCCCCTTCTAGGACTATTATCACTTCCACTATTTTAGATCACTTCCACTATTTTAGAGACCATCATCGATCCACTTATTCTTATAGATTCTCTTTCTACTATTGTGGGGGTTGTTTCTTTGCCTTCACTTCAGTTGGGCATCCTTTCGGTGGATGTTCCTCTCTCACAATATAACAATTCTACTTTTCTGGAATTACCTTTGGTTCTTTTACATGTGATTTCTAGACCTATTTCACATTTCAATGGACCAGATTCAGAGTTCTTCGTATTACTACCTTTGGTTTCCTTCATGGAGTGGGTGTACTTCCAATACTCCATTTTTGTTCTTTCTAAGGGCGGAAAATTTTTTCGATGTGGATGGACCTTATTTAGTCTACAAATGGAAGACCACATCATTGAAACTCTTCTTAGAGACTTCATAGAGTCACATATTTCAAATCAAGTTGTGGCTTCACATATCCGTTTATCTCTCTTGTCTCCTTCCTCTCTTCACTTCTGCTTCTTCTAGAAAAATATTAGTTTATACATGGGTATCTTATTAGGCCTTTAGTTTTTGGGACCAATTTGATGCATCTTTCTTATGTCATTTAGAGGAATCTTCTATCTCTTATAATTAGATGTTTTTCCCACTGGGTTTTCCTCTATTATTTTAGATCCTTTTTATACATGGGTACCTCATCGAGTGTATCCGTCAGGACCCATTTCTTTTTTTGACTTATCATCTCATCCTAAGTTATGATGAAGGGGGGTGTTGGTGTGGGGTACTTTCCTTGTCATCTTTGGGTACTGTCCACATCACATGGTGATTCATCTCACTTCGGTGAGATCTTAGGACATAGGTGTCTTAGAGGGTATGAAAAATTTCATCATATGTGTCATTGTTCGTTAGTACATCATATAGGAATTACTTTACCTTTCTAGAACGTAACTCCTCTTATCCCTTATGGAGGTATGATGGTCTTATATTGGGGGTTACACAAAACTCTTATTTGTACCTTCTTTTCTGATCTATGAGAATGAGTCGACTCTTTTCTTTTACATGCACATTTCATGTTTGAATTCTATCTTACTACATGGAACTCCGTCACACTATCGTTCGAGTGTAAATCGGTTGATGTACATGTTACCCTACTTGATCCTCATTCTCACATTCTCTCACAGTTCTCACATGAATGGTGCAAGTAGATCTAAACTATAAAGTGGAGAACATATAACAGATATTATTTTGGAAAGAACAATCTAAGCCATGGAATAGGTGTGGGACATTCAAGTATTTAATTTGCACATTTCTATTTCCATTGTTCCATTCATGTATATGTCTTATCTACCAAATTAAATGCCATGCAATTGATGGCCTTATGCCATAAAAATAAAAAATGATGATAAAAAAAAAATCAAAATTCGATCAGCAGATAAAATCTACATGTTTCTGGTATGAACAACCATTGGAGGGGCTCAATTATCATTGATTGTTCATAGCATCGCCTGATTCCATGAAATTACTCGAGATTAAAACTAAAAGGGGGACTACAAAGTGATAAAAAAACAATGTGGTTGGGATTCAAACCTTGAACCTATTGCATAACGCCCACAATTTTCTACTCTCAAAACAAATGAACTAATAAATTAATAGTCAAGTTTATGGTAAAAAATATATTTTTTATTTTTCTTAAAAGTGTTTACAATGTTAGGCATTTTCACAATTAATAGATTTCTTAGTTAGAGACTTTCTACACAAGCTTGTGAACAATGGAATTAAATTAATAATTAAATATTTTAGTTTACTTCCTAAGCTATATTTACAATTTAAGGTATCTACTAAGCTCCATTAGCTAAATTAGTTATCAAGCACTAAGGTTGCATTATTTTCTAACTCAAAGGTTTAATTTTTTTAGCTAGCCACTAAATGGCCCCATTCGCCCCATTATCCATGTTCTTTATTTTTATTAAAATAACATTCCCACAAAATGTCTTCCCACTTAAGTGACGTACGGTTTAATTTGGGCCATAGGATTGAATCTATCCTAGCCCTTAGATTTAGGCTACCCTATATTTCCTTATCGTTCTCTTTTTAATTCATATTTTCCCAAAACAACCTCATTTTCTTTTTTCTTATTTTCAGGTTTTGGAAGAGGAGAAGGAGGAGCCATGAGAGAAAGAATAACAACCATAGGAAAATTTCTCTTGATATTAGTTGTAAAGATTTTCCATTTTCATGTTACCCATTATTTTTTGTAGAGATCTTACCATGGATCTATTTTGTTATTTAATGAAATCGTTTTCTTGTTTTTGAGATCAACTATTGGGGAAACCTCATTTATTTTAGATCCATGATTTTTACACATTTAGGTGTCATTAAATAGATTGGAAGGCTTGAAAAATTTAATTTAATTGATTCTTAGTTGCTGGAAATTTTCTTGTTGTGGTTTTAAGCTTAAATTTTACTCAATTTTAAAACTGGGCTTTTATCAAATGGAATTTTATTTTTCTATTAGAAGTGACGAAACCTCCTCCCTATGTAGGCCAGTGGTCCTATGACCACTACCTTTTCTGGGGGGTGGTTCGTTAAACGCCGCTCTGTAATGGGTGGCAGTTCTAAAACCGTCACTCTGCACAAGGTGACGGTTCTGTTCTCCAAAAACAAAACCTTCAACACTACATTTTTTTTCACAGTTTTTCTTCCGAAGTTGATTTTTAATGCAATATTAATTTTAAGGAGGTTTCTTCCACTCATTGGTTGTTAGATTGATAGTATATCTAGTTTCCTAATTCCAAATACAAAACATCAAATCAATCTTTGTTCCTTCCTTTGCAATAAAATGTAAAATTGAATATAACATTACTACAATTCATTATCTTTCACATATTTAATTTTTCCAACAAGAATTCAACACACTTCCTTTCAATACATCCTTATTTTTCAAAATATACATGTATATATATTGCAACTTTAAATGCATACAACTTTAGGAGAGTTTCATTTCAAGACAACTAAATAACTTAAGCTTCATTTCACTTTAACATTACAATACCAATATGGAAACTACCAATTTTCTATCATTCTTTTACATTCTAAGGATTTCAAATTCATTTCTTTCACTAATACTAATCCTTTCCAACAAGGTAAGCAACCAAGAGATCTTTCTACATTCACTAAATAATTTCAACTTGGAATCAATGAAATATTACAACTTTCCTTCAAACATACAAATGTTACAAACTTCCACTCAAAGTGGTAATAATAATATGATCAATACAACATAGATATTTTCAACAAGGCCAAAAATCAAGTGTTCTTTACATGTCTTATCCCAACTTGTAGCTTCAATCTTGCATTCTTCAATCTTTCAAAACTTGGAGGACAATACAAACAAAAAATGGGGGAATATGCAACGCTATCCGCCTAACCTTTAATCCAATAAGAGGAGAAGTAATCCCCTTATCAGCCCCCAAGCCCCAACCAAAGAACAATGCGGGATCTTGGGCAACATTTGAAAACTTTTTAACAAGAATGGCTTCCACAAAAACATACAATCCAAAACATTTCACACATCTAAATGGACATACTCAACAAAACATACAACTTTCTCAAACAACACATAGGTTTGATATCAAACCAAATGGAGCAAGGAATATGGGAACCACCTCATTTTTCCTCCCAATTGAAGTAATATTTTCACCCAAAACCTCCATGTGCACAATACAAATAACAAAACATCCTTATCTCTCCCCTTGCAAGTATGCAAAATAATGTCCATGATTTCCTTTTAACTCCCCATAGGTGAAACTCCCAATCACACTCCCTCTAAAATTCATGCCTCACAACTCCCTTTTCCCTCCCCAATGGCACCATACTTTCATCTCCCACTCCCTTCTTAAGTAAAACTACCCAACCACACAAAACAGATTCACAAAACTCTAACAATATTTAACAAGCACAATTTTCACATCCATCAAGCTTCCAAGAGTCTTCACTCTAAAAGAAACTCCAACAAGCTCCCAATTCCAAAAGTGCAAAAGAAATAAAATGAACAAGTAACCTCAATTCCATCAAATTCCATCAATAAATAGAAATGGGATGTGAGGATGATGAGGTGGCTATGCAAGAAGCATGAGCCAATGTGCAGCACGTTGATGTTGGTAGGGCTTAGTGTACATGTAATGTAAGGGGTCAGTATTGGTGACAACAAATATTTTTTGGTTGAGTAGGTAATGGTGAAGTTTAGTGGCGACAAAGACTAAGGCTAGGTAGATTATTTTAGTGTGATTATATCGAGTTTTGTAGTCTAAAAGTGTACGGATTATATAATAAACCGATTTCTCCCTATGTTTCTTGTCACGATGAGCGAGCATGGCACCCATGGAATGATCAGTAGCATAAATGTAAAGGTAAAATGGTTGGTCATTCCTAGGTGGAATGAGCACTGGTTTTTGGAGGAGGTATTTTTTAAGGCATCAAAGGTTTTGTGGCATTCATCATCCCATTTGAAGGAGACATCCTTTTTGAGAAGATGATTAAATGGATGGTTGCAGTCAGAAAGTTGAGAAATAAAGTGACGAATAGATTGTAACTTTCCTTGCAAACTACAAAGTTGACGAAGGTTAGTAGGTGGAGGCATCTCAAGAATAGCCTTGATTTCAGAGGGATCAACTTCAATTCCATGAAAATAAATGATCAAACCAAGGAGCTTTCCTGAGTGTATAGCAAAGACACACTTCTTAGGTTGAAGGTGAACATAGTATTTGATGAGACAGTCAAAGACAACCTTAAGGAAAACAAGATGTTCGACCCGATGTTTATATTTAGCAAGAAGATCATCAACATAGTATTCCAATATGCTATACATGATGTCATGAAAGATATAAGTCATAGCCCACTGATATGTAGCACCATTGTTTTTAAGGCAAAAGGGTATGACACGATAGTAGAAGGTCCCCCAAGGAGTGATGAAGGTGGTTTTTTATTGATCTTCTGGGGTGAGTAATATTTGGTTATAACCCAAGAAATCGTCCATGAGTGATAACATCTCATGGCCGGCGGTGAGATCAACTAGTTGGTCAATACTAGGTAGAGGAATGTCATCTTTGGGGAAAGCTAAGTAAAGGTCATAGAAATTTGTGCAAATGCAGAGTCCCCATGTTGCCTTTGTGACAAAAATGATGTTAGAGATCCATTGAGGATAATCAATGGGTATAATGAAGGAATCTGAAAGGAGGCACTATATTTATTCTTTAACAAGAAGGGAAATGCAAGGATGCATTTTTTGCATCTTTTGTTTCATCGGTTTGGCATCAAGAATGGTTATGATATTATGGACCACAATGTTTGGGTCAATACCAAGCATATCAGTGTAGGACCAAGCAAATGCATTACTATGATCCCGGAGGAAATAAGTGAAAGCTTCATGTTCAGTAGAATCTAAAGATTTTCCTATTTTTAGAATAAGCAGTTCGTCTTGAGTGTGAATGTTGATTTCGATGGTCAATTCATTTAGCATGGTTTGCATCTCAGAAGGTAACAAATGGTGAATATAAGAATATTCCACACCAATGTAGGTGAGAATAGACTCCTTATTTTGACATTGAATGACATTAATAGAAGGTGTATCTTCATTGATCATGTCAGGATACAAGAAGGGAAGAAAAGAGGGAGGCTCGCCATCACGCTGATAAGCCAGAGCTCCCATGGAAATGGTGTTCATGAAAAAAATAGGTTGAATGGATTCTGGATCCATAAAATCTTTAGGTGAAGGTAGTGAGATAGGTGAATGGGGTGGGTAATATTTATCGTCCTCAATGACTTCGACTCGGGCCTTCTTATAAGGTGATTCAGAAAATCCAATACCACTACAGTATTTATGATTACGAGTGGTACAAGGAATGAAATTATAGTGGCCTTGTTCATAGAAACCAAATCCAAATCCCTTCCAAACACAGCGATGGAGGAAGGTGTGAGTGAAGTGGCGGTTGGTGAGAGATTTAAGATCAGAAGAAAATGGTCGAGTTTGGGAAGGTGGCTTGGGTGAGTAGGTATAAGAATCAAGTACCCTATACATTAAGTTAGTGTGAAGGAAGGGATGACTGTAGGGGAAACCCTTGCCTATGCAGTGATCATAGTGGGGATGTTGGTGAAGGTTACCATACTCTTGAGGAGTAAGGAATGTGTCCAATGTTATAAAGGCAGTACTCCCCTAGAGTGAGGTTTTGAAAAACACCTTCTAAGACATAGAATAATTTAGGAATGGTATGGGGGGCCTACACAAGTTTGGAGAATGATGGTGCCAAGGGTAGAAGTCATGGCATCGTTAAATGAATGTAGCATAATTTTGTTATTATGCATGTAATTAGTAGGGATTCATAATTGGTTGTACGCATGGGAGGAAATGATGTTAATATTAGCACCTCCATCGATCATAACACGTCAAACATATATATTATCAATGTAGACAAAAATAAATAGGGTGGGGTTAGGATCATCTAATTAGAGAGGTACAATATTTTCATCAGATAAATTGAGAAAAACTATTTGATGAGTGGTAGCAGGAGCAAAGGAAGGTGATGAAGTGGTGAGAGAGGCCACATGGTGAGGATTGATAATGGATGAAACAGGCATAGGTTAATTAGGTAGAACCTCAATAGATTGCATGACCTCAACTAGGGCCTAACGATAAGACTCAAAGGTTTGGAGAAGCTCATTCAAAGACATTTTGAGAGGAGACTGGTGTAATTGTTTAAGCATTGTATAATGGAAAATCCTGTCATAAATAGGGTATGTGAGTCCCCCGTATGGTGATTTTGGGTGCAAGTGTAGATGGAATATTAGGCAAAAGACTAGCAGATGAGCTAGTTTTTTTCTCCTTTCCTTTTTCCTTTTGGGGCTCGAGTGGCAATTTTAACCATATTGATCTATGGTAAAGGAGAAAAAGAGTCATGATAGGTGTAATGACATGATGGGAAAAAATATGATGAGGGATTATACCAGATTTATGAAAACAATGTAGCACATTGGCATTTGGTAGAGGTTTGGCTAGCTCTCTTATGTGGACCATATTTAGCTCAAATGTTGGAGGGGGATAAAATGGTTATGGAAGGGGAGATGAAGGTTGTTGAATAAGTATGAGATGAGGATGTGTGGTGATAGGTGTAGGTGGAATAGGGTCCTCATCTAAAATATCATCATCGTCAAAGTTTTCTTCGAGAGAACATAGTTGGAGAAGAATAGTCTTAAGAGCCTTACAATTTACCACATCATGCCCTGACACACGATGGTAAGTGAAAATTTTGGTATCATTAAACCTTCATGGTTTAGGTTTGAGTGGTCATAAGGTATAAGCAGTGGCAATGTGATGACAGAGGTTTCCAAAAGGTTAGCTAAGATGTTGGCGTAAGACCCTACCAATGGAACACAATGTGAAGTAATTGTGGGTCTGGATGGAAGTGTGGGTGAATTTGGTGGGAGAGGCGTCACTGGAGGTGGAATCAGAGGTTGAGTAAGTTTGACCACTTATTTTGTAGATAATATGGTTTTAGGTTTGGATTGTACCTTCTTGGGTAAAGATGTAGTAGGTGAACTAGTTTTTGAAGGTGGTGTAGGTTTAATTACCTCTTTATAAGGTAGTGGGTTCTTGGGATTTAATTGCACTTTCTTGGGTAAAGGTGAAGAATAAGTGTGTGATGTAGAAGGGAAGGTAGATGGTGAAAGGGGATGGGTTACCCTTGGAAATAATGGAGGTGCGGTGAATTTTGTGATAAGAGGCAATGTGGAAGGTACTAGTTGATGGGAAGGGAATAGCATAGGTAATGATGAGGATATTGGAAGTGGTGTATGTATAGGAGGTAGAAATTATGTAGGTGATGGCGAAGGCATAAAATATGTAGGTAATTTGGGCTAAGAGAGGATCTTGATGACGTGGGTTGGTGTATTTTTTGTTTACTCTAGGTAGGAGGCTACTTGGCCAATGTTGATGGGTGGGGACCTAGGATAGATGGAAGTGGTGAAGGTGACAGAGGGGTAGTGGGAAAATTTGGTGTATGTGACCTAAGGGGTTGGGTCTTCTTCTTAGGTGGGGGAATAGTCTTTTTGATGGATTTTGAGTACATGACTAAATCTAGTTTGACAGGAGGATGGACTAGACTTGATGTGAGCATGCCTCCTAATTTGGTAATGGGTCTGGATGTGGAGGACGATATAGGTGCAAGTAAGGTTTTAGGCATAGGAAAAATTTCCTTTGTTATTAAATTTTTAGGTGTGGGCGGGGGTGATGAAGAAAGGGTTTCTACAACTGAAATGGGCATGGTGGGTTTAGTTATTTGAAACACCTTTGGATAGAAAGTGGAGGCATCAGCAGACAACATCTACATTTGAGTTGAGACAAGCAGTCAAAGACGTCCCCAAAGCATGGAATTTTCAACATAATCCAAGTGGTCGACCAAACGTGAGAACGGATCTGATGAGAGCGGATCATCAGGATCCTTGAAATCCAATGGATAAATTTCACCAATAGGAAGGGATGCTGCTAATAGATCACCCGTGGCTATGGGAGATGGAAAGTTGGATGAGGTAAGCTCATCTTTTGGTGAAGAAGAAGGTAAGCATGAATCTCCCGTGGGTAGAAGAGTAAGTACTATGGGTTGTTTCCTGGGTTGAGAGGTGAGTGGGGGAAACAACATCGATAGATATGGTGGACTCCTTCATAGGTGAAGGTGAAGGAGAAGATAAGAGAGAATCATCTGTGGGTAAAGGAGCAGATGTAAGAAGGATCTCGTGCAAGAATCTCCTCGATAGATGGAGTAGGAGGAAATTGAGCATGGAGATCTGGTATGATTTCAAAAACAACATGAACCTCATGAATGTTATTGTCACTAGTCGAGGTTTTTCCAGTTTGGTTAGATGATAGGGTGTGATTTGGGAACAACTTCTTAAAGATGTGAAGGTTCTGATTAGCTGATGCATTAGGATTATCCAAGACAAGATATCCATTATCTACCATTTCTTGGACAATGTTTTTGAAAGTTATATAATTACCATCGCTATGACCTTTAATGCGATGATAGTTGCAGTAATTAGTTTATTTGTACCACGCTAACACCAGACAAGAGGCTTTAAAACTAGTATGTGGTTTGATGGGTGGAAGAGTGATTGCTATGGATTTTAGAAGTTTTTCTAGAACTGAAGAGTAGGGTTCTCCTATGGCAGTATATTTTTGTTGCTCTCGCTTGAATTGAAAATCCTGAATAGGAGAAAGATTGGAAGAACACTTTGATTGGTTGGATGGATGAGATGGGTCAGCTTTCAAAACTACTACATTGGCAGATCCTTTTACTTTACAAAAATTATATTGTGGTTTGGAAGAAGAAGAGGTATCATTTTATTTAAACACAATGTTACTGTTACGCAATTGTATCTTCTTCTCTTCAATGGCACGAATTTAAATTTTTCAGGCCATGGTAAATGCCTCATTAAACATGTAGAATATTTGAACTTGGAGAATTGGAAAGATGTGGCTAGCACAAGATCTAGTGAATAACTCTATTAACTCGGTTTGAGGCAGTTGGAATGTGAGTTGGTTAATAAGGCTCTACAAATGAGCGACAAAATCTTCGATAGAATTTTCTTCATATTGGCATGTCACATACAAGTCAGTCATGGTGACCTTCTTCACAATGTTGATAGAAAAGTGGTCTAGAAAATCTTAAGCTACCTAATTAAATAAAATTATGGAATTCCTGGGTAGAGCACTATACCAATCTAAAGCAAGTCATGTCAAGGATGTTGGTGCTCAATTCAATCTTGCCCTATTTGTTACAAATTTATCAGTTCGCATGGTTTGAAGTATTCTCTGTCTCCCTATATGGATGCAGGAAATATTTCTCATTCATTTGGTTTCCATTATCAGTCCTTTCCTTGGGTCGTGGATGACATAGAGTCTTGGTTTTATTTACAGTCTTCTCTCCACGAGGAATTTTTTTTTTGTTGGGGCGTCTTCCATGATTATGTCTCCTTTGTAAATCATATCCCAACATCTGTGGATACATAGTATTTTCTAATTGGATGTGGTATGGCGGGTCTATTTGGTGAACTTTTCACTTTTATTACATTTGTAAAAATGCCAAATTGGTCCCGCAGCCCTGATATTTTTGAATTGGCTATTCAATAATATGAAGCGGTAAGGAAAAGTTCTTACTTTGACCCCGAAGATGGACACATGGCCATTTTTCAAGTTAAAAGTGGGGAGGTGGTTCACTGGAGGACTTTGAAACTTTTATCCTTGTTTTAAAAAAAGAGAATAAGGTATAAAAGTGAAGCGCGACACCGCAAGTTCCTAGATAAATCCACATGTTGAGTCTACGTCAAAAAAGGAAGGACGGGTCACCAAAGGTATTTTAGAAAATTCTTCTAAGTGGTATAAAATACAAAAGGCCCCCACAGGCCTACCTCAACTAATATATTTTCCACATAGAGGGCCCATAACTATTTGGGGACCTATCCCTGAATTTTACTTTTGAAAGAGCACCAAGGAGACACGCGGAGGTTTCCGCTAGTTCTGTCAATGCTCATACTTTTCAATGGCTGGTGAAGCTTTGTTAGGCCATAGACACGTGGAGAGCTTGCACTTGTTTGAGGTCCCACCTCTAGGTATTACCTTTGGAGTTGCGCCAAGGAGACATGTGGAGGCTTCTGTTGGATCTTCCCATACTTAGACTTTTCAAATGTCTGGTGCAAATTTGTCAGACCCTAGACATGTGGAATTCCTACACTTTTTTGGGAGTCCTTCTTTTGAGCTTCATACCAAAAAAGTGTTGAAGAGACATGTGGAGGATTCCATTGGCTCTGCCTATACTTAGACTTTTCAAGCGTCCTTCTTTTGAACTCTGGGACCTGTTTGTGTGGCAAAAACACCAAAGTGGCACCGTTTCCTGGGACTATTTTTACAAATGCATACACATGCTGACCTTGGTAATGTTTCTTACATGATTTAAGTACAAATATGTTGTTTAAAACGTCATCCTTTGTTAAGATTTGTGCAACTTTACAAGATCATTGTGCAGTATTTCCAATTTATAGTGGTTATTGCACTAAATTTACATCAATAGTGATAAATGTGGGTAAAGGAAGGTCAGATATGTTAAGCTTTGTAGAAATTAAGCATCTATAGACACTTGGCAAGTTACTTATAGTGCATCTGCACAACTAAGGTGAAAATCCTTAGTGGCGACTCCATGTTGAATTGAAATTTTGATGATTACTAGTGTCTTAACTTGTGTTAAGTGAAATTTGTCATTAATCTATGCAAAGCTGGAGGGAAGAAGATCTTTCTTCACTAGGGACCCTACTAGAAAGTTATTTCTGGAACTAGGAAAATCAAATTTAGAAGGAAGACAAGCCTGGAAAGTTGTTGTAAATCAAGAATCAAAAAAGGAGATATCAGTTCTGAAAGGTGATCAATCTGTGGTTGAAGATTACCATACATCTTCAAGTGATTTTGAACCAAGTAATCTTTATATAAATTTGAGTTCTCCAACTGGAGAGGGGCCATCATTTGTGTCTGAAAATCCTTCCTCTCAGTTTTCCCCTTTTTATTCCAAGATTTATAGGGTTTTCCAAGAATCTGAGTCCTTAGAGAATATCTATTTTAAAAGCTATATTCATGTGCTCCAAAACCCCTCGTTCCCTATCATATTTTTTCTCCTGTAAATTCACCGCCTCAAGGCCATATGGACCAACCTCCACATAGACCTCTTTTTATTGTCAACACTTTTAGACCTATAGATTTTAGAGGTATTGATGGATATTCTAATATGGTGCCACAAGATGTCAGGAATAGGTTGCCAAAATTTAAAGGAAATAATGCCTTCACTAGTGACCACCATTTAAAACTCTTTTTCAATATGATGGAAGATTTTGAAATTGAGTTTGAAGACATGTATGTAAAGTTGTTTATTCATACTCTTGAGGAGGATGCACGTGATTGGTACAAGTCTTTACCAGATAAATAAATAGATTCATGGACCGAGATGAAAAATGCCTTTAGATTGCAATATGGGGATAAGACAGATCCCAGGTTCCTTTTATCTGAATTTGAAAATATAAAGAAAAATCCAAATAAATTTGTCCATGATTTCAATACTTGGTTTAGTAAGACCTTGAATAGGCTACCTATAATCCTAAGGCCAAGTGATGTGTCCTGTTTGATAAAATATTCTGACGCTTTTCATAAAAAGGCTTCTTATTACTTGAGAGATAGGAACCTAAGAACATTGAGGAAGGATTTCACCATGGCCTTACAAATATAAAATAATATGAAGGTAGTTGGCAAGCCTCCTAAGAGGGAAGGTGTTAAGTTGATCAATCCTGAAAACCTTAGTCAATCAAGGCTGTGGATCTAGAAGAGGTTGTAAAAACTTTGGCTGGAGTAGTTAAAGAGATATCCTATAAACTAGCTAGAGTAGAAAAAGGGATAGGATAAATTTCCCAGGGTCAGCACAAGCCACATGGTTAGGAGAGATCTGGAAATCATCCCAAAGGTGATCACAAACCAGATGACAGAGGGAAAGGGCTCATGGGATCATAAAATAAACAGCCTCAACTCAGGGAGAATAGATTGGTTCCTGATCCTTTAACTGTCAAGGTTGCTACTGTGGATGAGGCCAATGTTATCGATTGGTGTAATAGGTGTTTCTTACCACACTCTCCGTGTGATGTAGATCAAGAATTTGAGGAAGTAGATGATGATGAGACATATGATGAAATGTGCATGATGGAATACCCTGCAAACTCACGGTAGGGGACAACCTAAACTAAATTGATAAGTGCCAGAACTACTGAAGATTTCTTGGATTGTGTTCACCAGGTATTACCTCTTCCTCTTATTAATACTTTTGAAATTGATATGGTGCAAGAATTTGATCTTCCTAATCATGATTTTGAATACTTAAGTTCCTTGATGATTAAAAATTATGATGGAGGGATCCCTTCTTAAGAGGATAGACAATTGTTGATGAATGCAGTAGTTGCTCAGGAGAAAGCATATAACACCAAAAGTAAAGTTTTCAAAGGGGGAGGGCCACAAACTAAGCAAAAAGTTCCAATTCTTACCAATATCCCAAAGGAGCTTCTTAGAAAAGATACATCTGGTACAGGCTTAGTTTCCCCAAATAGAAGAGGTGCTCCTGCCCATGCCCAGACTGTGAAAACTTCCATACTATCAGAAGAAGTTGTGAATATCCCTCCTAACACTACCCTACCCAAATATATTCCTTGTGACATAGCACAAATCTTAAACGAGATCAAAAACATTGTTCCCATTGTTGAATTACTTAGAATTCCTTAGCATAGGAAAAGGGCATTTGAATATTTGGGATGTAAGGAAGAAAATATTACTCAAGGAAAAAGTGTTAATAATATAGAGGTTCCTCCTATTATTGTAGAATTATAAATACCACAAGCATTGGAGGAATTGGGTGAATCATCTGAGGTGTATTTGGGAACTTCTCTGGTTGAGTCTCGGTTGGATGTCAATCCATTTTTTACCACTTTTATTATTAAAGATATTTTGGTACATAACTGCATGTTTGATTCAAGAGCCTCATGTAATGTAATGCCTCTTGAGGTAATGAATGAGTTAAATATCAAGGTAATAGCAGCTTTTGGGAAATGTACTGCTATGGATTCAAGAGAAGTGCCATTAATTAGATATGTCAAGGGATTAGTAGTGCAACTAGCACCTTATCTAGGAAAATGCTTAACCATGAATGTGGTTATTGTGGATTGTCCTGCCAAATGGGGGATGTTATTATCTAGAAAATGGGCAGCTAGTGTGGGTGGAAGCGTACAAATGGACATGTCATATGCAACCATACCAATTGAGGGAAACCTTGTAAAGTTGTACGGTGAGAAGAAAATGTTTCATATCATTGAGGACCCTAATAATGCTTCTGATGAAGTATTGTACACATATGTTGATGTCAGTAATTTTGTGGGCTATGTTGATTGTACAGAGCATAAAATTGATGACTGCAAGTATTCTGAGTAGTTTGGTTCTCCTTGGACCTTGATGTTTGATGGGGCTTGTTCTAGATATGGTAATGGCGCTAGTGTTGTCTTTATATCTCCAAGCCAAGAGGAGTTTAACTTTTCTTTTAAACTCAATTTTGAGTACACAAACAATATTGCTGAGTATGAAGCACTACTCTTGGGTATAAGGATTGCATGGAAATATGGTTTCAATGATATTATTGTTAAAGGGGATTCGGAGCTGATAGTCAAGTAAGTTAGAAAGTTGTATGCTACAAAGAATCAAAGAATGAAATAGTATAAGCATGCAATTTGGGACTTCATTGAAATGTTTGATTCTTTCAATATAATACATCATGATAGGAGCTATAATACTGTAGCAGATAAATTGGTAGTATTAGGATCTATTAGTATCCAAATTGATTCTCCCTTGGAAACCGAGCAGCAGCAAATATTTATCACAGACACTAAGAGATAGACAGATCATATTATGATTTGTTTTCTAGCCGAGGAGGGGATTTTTCTGACTCTTGTCACTCA
Source organism: Taxus chinensis (assembly GCA_019776745.2). NCBI lineage: Eukaryota > Viridiplantae > Streptophyta > Pinopsida > Cupressales > Taxaceae > Taxus > Taxus chinensis. The sequence continues at coordinate 666,450,830 of CM034150.1, forward strand.
TTCATCAAAGAAATGGATAACACCTTCATTAAGGATTTGATCTATCCTCACTGCTTTAGGCCATGCCTTTTGACCAGGGTGAGAGGAGCCATTTTGTAACCTCTGTCAGTGAAGGCGAATGAAGATATCCTTCTTTGCATGAATTTGAAAGGGGACGCTGAGAAAATATGATCAATGCACCACAATTTAACTCTCACGAGTTGTCACTTCTAAATAATGGTGATATTTTCTAAACAAGGCTAAAGGTTACTAAAGACATTATGGAATCCTGATTGCTTCTGCATATTTTGGCAGTAGAATTTATACATTTGTGGACATAAAGGGAAAACAGGGGTAGTTCAGGTAGGATTCATTGTTTTGAATAATTTTGGTGGGAGATTAAGCAAGATAAAATTGATTATGCTAGATATTTGAGAACCTTCACAACATTTGGAAAACTAAATGACATAATGCTTCAGAATAGCTAAAATATTCCTTCAACCAGAAGGTGTGCATCAATGGAGGCCCAGATTTGCATGTTTTCACACAATCTCCAAGAATTTAACATGAAGGCTCGAGACAAAGACTTAATTAAACATCAAAGACCCCTGGTTCCTCATTCCTAAGATACACTCAAAGGCTTACAGACAATCTTTATCAACAAATGACAGTAAAGTGATTTTAAATTGTTTATCTCATTGCAGGATGAAGGATCTTCTTGAAATGAAATTGCAAATTCCACTAAACTGTCACAGGGATGAGATCTTGTGTGATTCAGAGGGACTTTAACACAAGATTGCAATAGGAATAAGAAAAACTACTTGCAGACATTCTAAAATAAAGCAGACACAAATTAGTCCAAGATTGACACAGATTAATTCAAAATTGATTAGATTCATCAGCAGGGGAAAGTTTCTTTGAACAATCTCAGAGCTTGTCAATGGCTGTACACTTGCAACCAACTTGACATGATTGAAATCTAAAACACAGGAAATTAACAGGTTTCTCGGATTGGTCTCTTAGGAAGATGGGCTCTCTCAAATTTTCTCTTAAGAATTCAACCCCCGACCCTTTGCAAGAGTATTCTCATTGCATTTATACATTTCACTCACTCACTCATCCCAAAATTTCCCCCCAAAAAGAAGAATATTCAAGGAACCTTTGCTTGTTACCAATTTTCCTTAGAAAGTGACATTTAATAAATTCATACCCAAAATCTTTCAGGTGGAAAAATTATGAACTTATCACATTTCTAAAACCCTCGACTAATGACTAGGATATCCATGCCACAACTTTTTGAAAGTCCTTTTATTCATTCTTATTTTGTCATGTGATAAATCCCCATTATAATCATTTTCTGGTTGCCCTGTACAATTGTTTCTGACAGGAAATCCTTTTCACCCTCGAGGCAACACCTTTTTCATCCTTTACACCTACAACCTTCATCATTTCATCCTTTTCCCATTCTTTCCTCTGTAACTATGCCCTCGCATCCATCTTCCCTAGTAATTCATGTTTTTACAAGTTCTTGAGCAATTCCAACTTCAAAATATCACCCTTTACAATCCTTGGACTCACAAATTAAGTTCAAAATCCATTCAATGGCACTTTGTAGACAAAAACGACAGGCATTTCATCAAAAAATGATGAAAAACAATGTGTATTTGCATCTCTAGGAGTCTAGGAGCAAAAATGGTGGAAAAGCAAATGCAATGCACAACAACCATTGATTCTGCCTCTTCTCAACTTTAGATTATAGGCTTCCATGTGTTTCCTTGGTGCAACTGCAAAGGTGAGGTATAGAGGAAAGTTTCCAAACAAGCGCAAGGCCTTCCAAGTGCCCTTGGACCTAAGAAAAATGCCTTTTGGCCTTTAAAAAGTCTCAGTATAAAAGGAGTCCAGCGGAAGCCTCCACATGTCTCAAGATTTGGCGCACCTTTTAGATGGTCCCCAAAAGTGGAGACCCCAAACAAGTGTAGGCTCACCACGTGTTTCCAGTCTAGCAGAGTTGTTGAAAACGTTTAAGGACCAATGGAAGGTGCCATGTGTCTAGGGTCTGAGACAGTTTTCCTTGGCCATTGAAAATTCCAAGCAAGGGCAGAGTGAGTGGAAACTTCCAAGTGTCCCTTTGTGCAATTCTTCAAAAGTAAAGTATAGGGGCAGGTCCCCTAAACAGGCGCAGGCTCTCCACATGTCCCTCACCTTTTAGAAAGTTGCTTGAAAAGTTAAAGTATAGAAAGGAGCCGTGTAGAAGCCTCCATGTGTATCCCTGGCACAACTTTGAGATGGTGCCCAAAAGCGGAGACCGCAAACAAGAGCGGGCTCACCACATGTCTCCTTGGCACAACTGCTAATGTAGGACCTAGAGGTAGATCCTAAAATGAGTGTTCAACCCTCCATGTGTCCATGGTCTGACAAAGCTGCACCAGCCACATGAAAAAAAAAATCTAAGTCTGGGCAAGGCAGCAGAAACCTCCACGTGTCTCCCTGGCGCAACTCCAAAGGTCAAACCAAGAGGTGACTTTTCAGATAAGCTCAGGCCCTCCACATGGACAAAACTTGAGTTGAATTGGGCTTTAGATTTTCAAAATTCCATGCTAGAGCTGCGATCCAATCAAAAAGGGACCACGTTTCCACAAATGTTGAGATATAAATTTGACAGGGAAAACACACCCGTCAAACCGTAGAATGCACGGAAATCACCATTTGCACCTGGAAATGAATCTTTCTTTAAGGACATAGAATTTGGAAATGATATAAGGCCCAAATGTGATCTACTGAGCCCCATCAAATTAGAAATGACCACTTTTCCATATGTATTGGGACAAAAATTGACAGAGAAAACAAAACGTGACTGTGGAAAAACAAAAGGTAGGGAAAAAACCTGAGTTTATGCCCAAGTTACAAATTCTTTCACATGGACAGAGGAACAGGAAACAAATTTGGATTTAAAATGATCCTCGACCAAAGGAAGGGACTGATCATGGAAACCAAATGAAGGACAAAGCTTTCACACATCAACATTTGGGGAGATAGAAAATATGACAGAGCCCACAAACTGAATAATTTTAAGGACAAATGGGGCAAGATCAAATTGAGCAACAACAATCATCAAATTGTATAATGTCAACTTGGGGATGGGCACTCCCTGTGAGTGCCACAAGAAAAAATAGCAGGACCAATTTCCAAAAATAAACCATTGGGTAATAAAGTCAAAGAACAAGCTTATAGAGCAGAACAATAATAACCAACTCCCCCAAGGACAAACCGAGAAACCAAAAAAATGGCCACCAAGGACCAAGATGAAACAAAACAGAAAAACATGAAAGCAAAATAAACCAAAATACTATACACTGTACAATGGTTTATACCTTGATTCTGAGAAATCAATCAAGGAAATGTTTCAAATGCCTGCCATTAATAGGTAACTCAAGAAATTCCCCATCTAAGTCTTTTACTTTTTAAGAAGAAGTTATGTTCACCAATTCGAATGTCAATTGAATAAGGGCCCATCCACAATGCATCAAACTTTCCATGTTTTCCCTTATCCTCGTGCCTGCTATCCCACAATAGCACAAGATCTCCCACACTAAAAGCTCTTGGAGTCACTTTCTTATAAAACTTCTTCAATTTCTCTCTGAATTTTACATGCCTCTGATGGGATGCCCTTCTTTCTTCATCTAACTCAACAATCTGATTGATGTGAGCATCATAGGGACTAACCTCTTGATCTTCCAATTGTTGAAGAAATTGAAAAGAAGACAATTGCATATGCAGGGGAAGTAGGGCTTGAGTTCCATACACCAACTCAAATGGGATCCTTTTTCCAGTAGATCGTTTAAAAGTGATTTGATCAGCCCAAACAACAAACTTCAACTACTCACCCCACTTCCTTTTGTTCAACTCCAAAGTTCTTCTAATTATCTTCAACAATTTTTATTGTTGGACTCTACTTGTCCATTTCCTTGGGGATTATAATTAGAAGCATATGTCAAAGTTGATCCCATATTCATGGCACATGGCCACCAAAGGTTTAGCTCTAAAATCTCATGGCATTATCAACAACTATTTTGGTAGGTATCCCAAATCTGCAAATGATATAATTCAGGACAAAATCCATGACAATTTGGTGAGTTGCCTTCTTGGTGGGGATTGCCTCCACCCACTTGGTGAAGTAATGGATGTGGCCACTAGTATCCACTTATGGCCTACACTTGAACGATCAAAGAAATTTCCCCAATGAAATCCATTCCCCATTGCCTAAATGGGGCTTTAACTTGATACAAGCTGCAAAGGAAGGGATCCTGAAGCTTTTAGTCTTCTAGAAAAGCATTGACAACTTTCACATCTTCTTACCAATAGAGTTGTATCTTTGAAGTTTCTAGTTGGCCACCAATAACCAGCCCTTAAGATCTTATGACTTGTGACTCTTCCAAAAAAATGTCCCCCACAAACTCCTCCATGGAGATCAACAATTATTTTAAGGGCTTCATCTTCAATAATGCATCTTAAGAGAACTCCCGCAGGGTTCTTCCAAGCTAACCCAAAATCAGTAATGACATATTTTCAGGGAAGCTAACTTAAGTGCTCTTTTCTGATTCTTGCTCAAATGTTCAGGGCACTGTAGATGTTTGAGATAAAAAATGATGTCCTTGTACCATTCAGAATTTATCAATTTTTCAAGGACATTCATCCTTTCTTCTTCAACTTCATTTACCTCAATTGTCTGCAGATTTCTCTCTGCCATAAGTTTTTCAGGCTCAAACCTCTGACCAATTTTTTTGTTTGGATATCCATATAATACTCTTGCAATTTTTTTACCCATTAGCATCTCTTGCTTGAAACCTCCATTTCTGATAGGATATCTTTCACCATGGTGTGGGGAACATAAGCAATGATTTTGGAACTCATGAATATATGGCCTGAAGACCTTTGTTTCTTTTACCAAAGAAAATGTCTTGCTTCTCCATGATAGTATACTTTAGCTCAGCTCCTTGTAATGCCTGCAACTGAAAAAGGAAATTGGTCTTTCAGCTCCCTCATCATCCTTCTACAAAATACAGATGCAATAGTACTTTCTAAAGCAAAAGAAAACATTTGGAAAGCCTTCTTATAATCTGGAGCTGGCTAAAACAGGGGCATTCTTTAATGCTTCTTTGATCCCAGCAAAATCTTGGAGTTCCATTCTTCCCATTTGATACTTTGGCCTTTCTTCAGCATGCTAGTGATTGGGATAGTTAGTTCAGCAAAGTTGGAGATAAAAGCCTCCTAATAAAATTAATCTTCCCAAAACTTTGGATTGAATTCCCTTCTTGGTTCTTGGAAGCAAGGGAACTTTCTCTGAATGGTTTCTACCGTTTCAGGATCAATCATGACCCCTTCCTTTTGACAGTAATGTGTCCAAGAAACTTCAAGTAAGTCTTTCTAAACTCCAAAATCACTTCTTTGATTTAGTGAAATAAGATACTCCCTGCATCTTAACAGGCATTTTTTCTAAGTGTTGAAAAGGTGGTCACTTTTTTCTCTTGAGCCACGAAAGCAGTCACATCATCTTGATATATAGCAATGAAATCATTAAAATAGCTAAGAAAGCTACATCATGTCCATTTCCTTTGGAAAGTGGCTCATAACAGTTCAATGCGGGACCAAATTGAATTCTGACATATACATATGTTCCCCAAGGAGTGGTAAAGGAAGTCTTGATTCAGATCTGATTCCTTCAAAACTGACCTGGTTAATCATGAAAAAACCATCCAAGGTGGATAAAAACTTTTTTCTGGGGAAAACCAGTAAAAATTGTAACATATTGTCCATATTTGGCAGAGGGTAGTTATCCTTCAACATAGATGCTCTATCCAAGTTTCAAAAGTCCAGACCAGCGATATATCTTCATTGAGATCTTTCTGACAGGTATCCGCAAGTTTGCAACCCATGATGGAAAAGTCACCTGTCAACTGGGTAAAATGTATGAAAAACTCCACCATTTGTGCCTCAGATTGTTTGAAATTTTCCATCTTACAGGGAAAGGAGAAATTACAAATCAATACCAAGGACTTAATGTGATCCATGATCAATGGAAAGGATGTTTCATGGCATACCAAATGAAGGAAAATATTTCACGCATCCATTCAGGGAGATAGAAAATATGACAGATCCCGCAGATTGAAGAATTTTTAGAGCAAATGGGGCGAGATCCTTGTGAAATTGAGCACCAACATCGGCTCCAACTCTAGGGATGGGCACTCCCTGACGAGTGCCACAAGAACAAATAGCAGACCAAGTGCCAAAAATAAACCATTGGGAAATGGAGTCATCAGAACAAGACTGGGCAGAGTAGAAAAAAAATAACCCTCCCCAAGGACAAACTAAGAAACCAACAAAAACTGGCTCACCAAGGACCAGGGCAAACCAAAACTGACAAAATGCAAAACGGAACATAAAAACCAGAATACTATACACTATATAATGGTGCATACCTTGATTATGAGAAATCAATCAAGGAAATGTTTCAAATGCCTTTCATTAACAGACAATTCAAGAAATTCCCCATCTAGGTCTTTTAAGAAGAAGGTATGTTCACCAATTCGAATGTCAATTGAATAAGGGCCCATCCACAATGCATCAAACTTTCCATGTTTTCCCTTATCCTCATGCCTATTATCCCACAATAGCACAAGATCTCCCACACTGAAAGCTCTTGGAGTCACCTTCTTATCAAACAAATTCTTCAATTTCTCTTTGAATTTTACATGCCTCTGATGGGAAACTCTTCTTTCTTCATCTAACTCAACAATTTGATTGATGCGAGCATCATAGGGACTAACCTCTTGATCTTCCATTTGTTGAAGAAATTGAAATGAAGACAATTGCATATGCAGGGGCAACAGAGATTGAGTTCCATACACCAACTCAAATGGGATTTTTCCAGTAGCTCGTTTAACAGTGATTCGATCAACCCAAACAACAAACTTCAACTGCTCACCCCACTTCCTTTTGTTCAACTCCAAAGTTCTTCTAATTATCTTCAACAAATTTTTATTGCTGGACTCTACTTGTCCATTTCCTTGGGGATTATAATTGGAAGCATATGTCAAATTGATCCCATATTCATGGCACATAGCCACCAAAGGTTTAGCTCAAAATCTCATGGCATTATCAACAACTATTTTGGCAGGTACTCCAAATCTGCAAATGATATAATTCAGAATGAAATCCATGACAATTTGGTGGGTTGCTTTCTTGGTGGGAATTGCCTCCACCCACTTGGTGAAGTAATCAGTGGCTACTAAAATCCACTTATGGCCAGCACTTGAAGGATCTGAAATCTCACCAATGAATTCCATTCCCCATTGCTTAAATGGGGTTTCAATTGATATAGGATGCAAAGGAAGGGATCCTAAAGCTTTCAATCTTCCAGAAAATCATTCACAACTTTCACATTTCCTTACCAATAAAGTTGTATCTTTGAAAAGAGTTGGCTACCAATAACCAACCCTTAAGATCTTATGAGCTGTGACTCTTCCAGAAAAATTCCCCCAACAAACTCCTCCATGGAGATCAGCAATTATTTTAGGGGCTTCATCTTCAGTAATGCATCTTAAGAGAACTCCCTCAGGGTTCTTCCAAGCTAACCCAAAATCAGTAATGACATATTTTTGGGAAGCTAACTTAAGTGCTCTTTTCTGATTCTTGCTCAAATGTTCAAGGCACTGTAGATGTTTGAGATAAAAAATGATGTCCTTGTACCATTCAGAATTTATCAATTTTTCAAGGACATTCAACCTTTCTTCTTCAACTTCATTTACCTCAATTGTCTGTAGATTTCTCTCTGCCATAATTTTTTCCAGGCCCAAACCTCTAAGACCAATTTTTTTGTTTGGATGTCCATATCATACTCTTGCAATTTATTTACCCATCGACATCTCTTGCTTGAAACCTCCATTTCTGATAGGATATCTTTCACCATGGTGTGGGGAACATAAGAAATGATTTGGAACTCAAAATATATGGCCTGAAGATACTTTGTTGCTTTCACCAAAGAAAATGCCTGCTTCTCCATGATAGTATACTTTAGCTCAGCTCCTTGTAATGCCTTACTGAAAAAGGAAATTGGTCTTTCAGCTCCCTCATCATCCTTCTGCAACAACACAGATGCAATAGTACTTTCTGAAGCAAAAGAAAACATTTGGAAATCCTTCTTATAATCTGGAGCTGCTAAAACATGGGCATTCTTTAATGCTTCTTTGATCCCAGCAAAAATCTTGAATAGCTGCTTCTTCCCATTTGATACTTTGATCTTTCTTCAGCATGCTAGTGATTGGGATAGTTAGTTCAACAAAGTTGGAGATAAATCTCCTAATAAAATTAATCTTCCCAAAAAAGGATTGAATTCCCTTCTTGGTTCTTGGAATAGGGACTTTGCTAATGGCTTCTACCCTTTCAAGATCAATCATGACCCCTTCCTTTGACACAATGTGTCCAAGCAGCTTTTCTTTCTGAACTCCAAAATGGCACTTCTTGGGATTTAGTGAAATACCATACTCCCTGCATCTTAACAACATTTTTTCTAAGTGTTGCAGGTGGTCACTCCTTTTTCTAGAGAAAACAGTCACATCATCTTGATATACAACAATGAAATCATTAATATAGCCAGAGAAAGCTACATCCATTGCTCTTTGGAAAGTGGCTCATAGCATTCATTAGACCAAAAGGCATTCTGACATATACATATGTTCCCCAAGGAGTGGTAAAGGCAGTCTTGATTCACTCTGATTCCTTCACAACTACCTGGTTATATCCAGAAAAACCATCCAAGGTGGATAACAATTCTGAACTAGTAACCAATTGTAACATATTTTCCATATTTGGAAGAGGGTAGTTATCCTTCATTGATGCTCTATTCAAGTTTCTAAAGTCCACACACAGCCTTATATCTCCGTTCTTTTTTCTGACAGGTACCAAGTTTGCAACCCATGATGAGTACCTTGTGGGTTGTATGATTCCTCCATCCCTCAACTTTTTCAATTCTTCTTGCATCTTCAAGGGAAAGGAGTGGATTGATCGGCCTCTATTTTCTGCCTAAACAGCTTGGTATAAGTCTTCCAAGGGAATTTCATGCTGGAAAAGATCCTCTCTGTATGCTTTCAGTTCAGAATAAGACCATGCTAAGTAGTCCTTGTATTTCTTCAACAATTGGACATATGATTACTTTTCTTCCTTGCTCAGATTTCTACCTAGCCAGATCTTACATGGTTTATCCTTCATGCCAGGTCGTGCTTTTCAACATCCCTTGAGGCTAACATGTGTTTATTGATAATGCAATCAACATTATCAAAATTTGATTCAAGTGCTACTAAACCTCTGGGAATAGTACTTGTATTCAACTGAATGATGTCTTTACCAAATAAAGTCTCCTTTCCATCAGCCACACAAACCATTGGCTCTCAATCTATATGTTGATTGGCAAATTATCCTTGGTTCTGCAAAAACCTTTGCACCTAGGTGTCATCTTCGAACACTTGCCAGTTTTTAACATTTTCAGGAACATATGGCCTAGTCAATACCTCAATATTATACTCACAATAGGGGGATACAACACAATTTTCAAATCTAGACCCCAATACAGCCAATTTGTCTACTAGAGTATTGTACTTCCTATCGTGATGTATTATGTTGAAGGAGTCAAACACCTCAATGAAATCCCAGACTACATGCTTATATTGCTTCATTCTTTGATTTTTTATTGCACACATTTTTCTAACCTGTTTGACTATAGACACTAAAATTAGGCCATACTCCCCTTTGGTCCCTCAACAAATAAACATCTTCGTCACATTTACTTAACCATGGCCCCCTTCACCCCACTAATATTAATTTAATTAAAATAATTCATTATCCTCACCATATTTATTATTTAAATATCTTAATTTAAATAATGTCCCACACATACACCTCATCAAGCCACCTCACCCTAAGACCTATTCTTAGTAAGTTGTCATAACTAACTAAGTCTTACCCAAACCCTAAAAATCAATGCCTACATTCCCTCTAACCACATTCCCACATGCTTACAAGAAGCTTCCAGTCTAATCCATGGGTTAATGACACGAGATCCCAGAAAATCAAGGGGATCTCCCTAGTTTAGTAAACCTAGGAAATCCTGCCTTGACCGATGCCGGTTACCCTTAACCGTCGCTGGTTAATCAGGAACCACCGTCGGTCACCTTTTAACTCCCAAAACAACCTTATTTTTGAGGTTGGAAAACATTGGCACATTCCTGAGAGATATCACATCTTTTGAGAACGAATTTTAGTGAGAACACACATGCAAGGAAGGAGATCAAGCATTTTCTCTTACACAGACATCCAACATTCACCCAACAACCATCCAACACTCACCCCAACAAAGATTTGATCCAATCGGGAAAGAAGGAGAGCACATGCAGCACATGCAAGAGCTCCCCAATGTTTGGTGATCCTCTGCAGCCTTCAACCTCTTACCAACACCTTCATTCCTCACTCACAGATGTCCAGAACCAGATTCCAAGTAAGTAGAACATTGTACTCCTCTGGTTCATTCATTTCATCATTGTATTGTCATCCTTTGTTCTCCTAGCCACCCATTGATCTCCTTTAATACTCACCCCTCCATATACCCATTAAAACCTCACCAAATCCCATCCAAACAGCCTAATACCTCATTCTAACCAACCAAGTCCTTTGTGCAATCACAAGGGAGATCCAAAGCTCATTCTGTGGCATTCCCAATTTTCTACAGTAACCAGCACCAGTTCTCCCCAACCGGTGTCGGTCACCCTTAACCAGCATCAGTCTTTGTATTCACCAATACAACCCAAAACAGTGACTTACCCACCTATTCCCACATCACCCTTATTCACCTGTGACTTGCCTGAGACCTCTGTCAGACCTGCAGAGACCCAGAACTAGTTACTTGACCTTCGGATCTTATTTTAACCTAGCCTGTTAGATTAGATATTTCTTATTGTGTTTTAAATGAGATACCTAAATCATTTTAATTACAATAGGATTTACTTTATTACCCGCATTAAATTGTTTTAAATAGTGGATTAACAGCTGTCTAGGAAGTATCACACTTCCAGATCTAGCACACGCTAGGCAGTTCACTACACATATTGTTTAACTCTTTCTGGTGGTCTTGCTTTCCATTACAGGTAGTTCCTCCTAGCCAAAAGGAAGCTCTCATGATCATCTATGGATTCAAAAGTCACACGCGCGCAACAACCCATCAACCAACATTTCAACAGGTATTCCTCCTATGCCCGTTACCCTATCTATTTCGTCAATATTTCAAAGAAACGTCTAAGAATCAGGTGAAACATTTTGGCGCGCCTGGTGGGACCCATCCGGGGTTCCTTGCATTTTATTCATTCCTAGGAAAAATTGTGTGTTTGTTTCCCTTCTGAAAAGCATACACATTAATTTTCTTCCTTGGTAACCTACTTTTTCTTTCTATTTGCTCTAAAAGAAACCTTTCTTTTGGTGTACTTAAAAAGAACCATTTCTTCTTGTTTTTTGCATTTTAGTGAAAGAGCATCCCTCTTCCTCTTCATCTATTTGTGTCATCCAACTTCATATTTTGATTTGGGCTTAAAATAAGTGCATTCCATTCTAATTTATTACATTAGCTCACATTAATTGAGGGCAACCTATACGCTGGAAGTCATGCCCAGCTGATGGTTGACAAATGAATCGTAGAAAAGCACTTCTTTCCTTTTCTCTTTCTCTGAGTCTTACCAAACCTCACAAAAATTCAAAATACACACATTCTTAAACAACATCCTACCTGGAAGAAGCTGTAGGTGATCACATGATCACGGTATAGTGGGCACCCAGCTCGCTACTCTGTCAAGTCATACTTCAGAGCGAGGCCCGCCCCCACCATAACAAACCTGAAACCTCACCTTGTAGATCTCCTTTTTCATAAGGAAGCCATCCTCACCAAAAAACTCTATTTTACAGTTCATGTGTCAGTCCTTAAATAGCTTAAGCTAAACAAACATAATAGAAAAGGCACTCTTAGGGTCACATTTTTTAGTGTTTCTACTTGGCTTGCGTTTTGAGGTGAGAGGTCACGTTCTTCATTTATTTTTGTTTCTCCTTGCACATGCTCCTCATCATAGTTGGTGTATTCCACTTCTTCTGAGTGTGCCTGGACCATATTCTCATCATTCTCAGAATTCTGGGTTTGATTCCCCATCAGATTTTAATTCACAACCACTTTTCTTTCATCACTGTTTCAATTTCACAGTGACCAGTGTCGGTCCAACGACCATTGTTGGTTACCCCCTGACCATCATCGGTTATACCCAACCAGCGTCGGTTCAGGTCCTTTTTGTTAACCTACCCAAAAGGACATTTATTCACCTTCTTCAACTATTTAGAGTCCCTGTCACTACTATCATTCCCATTGACCTTGTAAATCTCATCAGTATTCGGCATACCTGTCAGATTTGACCTTATACCTTGTTTTTAACTCAATTGTCCACTTTCCACAGTGACCAGCCATGGTTACCTGTGACCGGCGTTGGTTTACCCTAACCAGCATCGGTTATCCTATGTCATTTTCCAGCTAACATTTGGTACCTAATCCACTTTTTACCGCTTGTTTCACCTGTTCCTGCTATTTTTGTGTCATTTACAGAGAAGTAGCCCAACCTGATCAGTACCTGTTCACATGGTGTTGACCTGAAGACAAGAAAGTGCACTCGTATTCCACACTAGTTGTCAACCACTCCCACCTAGTCCTTCACCACCTTCCATTTTATCACCAACCATGGATCCTATCCAACCTATCACTATCGCTACTGGAGATGAGGAGTTCGCATGACTCCTTGACCAAAACCCTTCCACCTTGCAGTTTTATCCTTTCCCACTCATCCACTCGAGATGCCTCTGGTCAGTTGATATACGGCATGCCCATATCTATCCCCCGACTCTCATTCCCACTCTTGCGTCAGCCCCATCTGGCTCCGTGTTTCCCACATCTACCTTAACCCTATTCGTTTCGCAGCTAGGTCCTATACCTACTATGACTACCGTGTTTGCTACATCCATGACACCTGCCACATCCACCATACCTTCGACAACCACCCAAAACATAACCTCATCCACCCCTAATGTCTCGCATATACCTGTAGCTACACTACCACCTCTGGTGTTAGTGACCCCTACCCCTTTTCAAAATGTGGTCCTTTCCATTCCAAAATCATTAGCCCCCATTACCACTAGGGTGACCATGAACCTTCCACCTCCATTTATGTACTATCAGCAACCTCCTGTTTCATCTATTATTCACTCTGGGTACATACCCCCTATTTCACTACCTTCTTCTCAATCAACCTACGTGATAACGCCATATACTCGAATGCCACCCCCATTATATGCCCAAAACCAACCCTCTCATGCTACAGGAGGCACCTAACCATCACATCCTACCAACGACCTAATCAAATTGATGATGGAAAAGATGCAGACATTGGAGGCATCAATTTTAGGCTCCCGAAATACTCTCACCTACGACAAAATTTGAAATGAGCCCATCCACCCATCCATTCCTATTCGTCCATACCCCGTACATTGAGAGATGCCTAAATTCAATTGTTTCAATATCAAAGAGGACTTGCAATAGCATTTACAGTCATTCAAACATGGGTGCTACCTAATCACTCACGATGATGCTTTTCTCTTAAGGACATTTCCCATGTCTCTGACTGGACTTGCATTAGATTGGTATAGTGGGTTACCTACGCACTCTATATTTTCATTTAATCAGGTAGCCCAAGCCTTCTTGGATCACTTCTCCATCAATATCGTCAAGAAGGTTACCATGACTGACCTATACTCCATGCATCAGTATGAGGACGAATCTATCACAGATTTTGTCACTTGCTGGCGTAGCCTGATCAATCAACTCACCTTCCAACTTCCTTAAATAGAACTCATTGAGCTCTTCACACAGGCTTATGCTAGACATATCTGACTGACCATGTAGGTTCAAACCTTCTGAACATTCGATGAAGCATTCACCATGGCACGAAAGTTGGAGATTCGGGCCATCGAAGAGAAGAAAATCCAATTACGCAATAACAATTCAGCATTCAAGTCAAATGATACCTCTTCTTCTTCCAAACCACAGAGAAATTATTCAAAATCTAAGGGCACCACTAACGCAGTGGTACTCAAAGCCAGTCTAGCTCATCTGTCAAATTAGGCTACCCCCTCATCTAATATCTCATTCATCCAGAATTTTCAATTCAGACGAGAACAACATAAATACACCCCAATTAGGGAGCCTTACTCTTCTATCTTAGAAAAGATTATCAAAGCTAGGGCCATCACCCTTCTACCTATAAAACCACACACTGGTTTTGACCCTGTTCACCCCATCCCGCATGGTATAAAGAACACGATTTCTATAACTATCATCACGTAAAGGGTCATAGTGATGACAATTGCATCACTTTCAAAAACATTGTCCAAGAAATGCTCAAGAAAGGCAAGTTAACCATGGATAATCCTAATGCACCTGCCAATCAAAATTTACACATCTTCAAGAAACCCTTTCCCAATCATGCCCCTTCGTCTGATAAAATCGGTGAGACCTCAACTCATGATACCCATACCCACGAGGTCCACACTTTTTTCAGCAACACACCCATTACTTCCTAATTACCTCATATTCCTTCCATAGAAGAAATTCTAGCTCAAAGTCCACCTTCTACATCAAAACCAACCTCCCCTGTTCCTTCACCCATAGAGGAACACCTTTCACCTCCTTCCTCACCTATGGAGGATCCTTCCACTAACATCAAGACCATTTCACCTTTGGCTTCTCCACCTAGAACCGACACCTACAGTACTTCTTCACTCCATGGAGGATACTTGTTTATACAAAGGAGCACCCATCATTTACCTCCTCCACCCATAAGAGGAGCACCCATCATCTCCTCCACCTATCACAGACCTAGTTGAGATACCTTTTACTCTTGGTGAGCATTCTCCATCATCTACCCAAGATCCTATAGATCTACTTTTGGCTCTCTTACCCACGGAATCTGAAGCTAGACAAATTCCCCATCTCTAAGATGCATTTTACAGGAATAGCCATTATGTCCTCATCAATGCCACCTACAGACGTGTCATTCTCACGCTTGGCTGATCACTTAGATTATGTGGATAGGGCCTTACTTTGGGGGTGCCTTTTGCTTCTTGTCTCAATGCAAGATGTAGATGTCACTTGTTGATACTTCCACTATCTACCCAAAAATATTTTGACCAATCAAACCGAGCACAACCACCTCTATCACAACTTCTTCCACGACACCCATCATAGCTCAACACACACCCTTACCCATAACCCAACATACATCTAAATCCAAACCCACACATATAGTATCTTCCTTGATTTAACCTATTACTACCTTAGGGGTCACCCCAACCACCAGCCTTACCCATCCACCTATCAAACTGGATTTAGCTACATCCTCCAAAGTCAACACCACACCTACTCTGGTACCCAAACAGAAGAACAAACCCATAGAACTCATACCCCGGCTGCGCCAATCACACCTGCACCTGTCCCGTCTATCTTAGGACCTCAGCTTCTCAGCATGGTTAAGAAACCTCCACCCATCAATAAATCAAAAACACAATAGCCCTTTCCTTCCTCACAAACCTCCAACATACCCAAGCACCCGACATGACTTACACCCGCACCTGCAGCATCTTTACCACACATACCTCCAATACCCTTCATTCTTCACTACCCACTACACTTCAGTCTTTGTCCCTCACACCCCCTGACCCACATCTTCTACCTTCACAACACCTTTGTTACCCCCTGGGTAACTCGACCCTCTTCCCCCATGTCCACTTTTCCTTCTAGCTCCTATGTACCCATATCACCTTTACCCAAGAAGGTGCAACCCAAAGACAAAAATCTGCTACCCTTCAATAAGGTAGTCAAAACAAGTACACACCCTCCTGCCCATTCATCTACCATACCCCTACCTAGAAAAACATGACCGACACCCAAGACCACGCCAACACCCAAAACCATAGCTCGACCTACTCCCCCTCCTGCAAGGAACGTTCCTCAACAATTAGTTACACCTACACCCAAACCCACTTTCACTTCTCATTGTGACCCACTAGCAGGGTCCTATGCCAAAATCTTAACCAACCTCCTTGAGACTTCTGTTATCACATTACCACCACTCATACCTTATGACCCCCTTAAACTCGAGCCAAAAGGTGTTGATAACACTAAAATTTTCACTTATCATTGTGTGCCAGGGCACGATGTGGAAATATGTAAGGCCTTGAAAACTATCCTTATCTAGTTATGTCCTCCGAAATCCAACTTTGACGATGAAAACCTTCTCGATGAGGACCCTATTCCACTGACACCCATTCTCACACTACCCACTCAACAACCACAACCTCCACCCCACAGCTCTTAGAGCCACCTCCAAGATTTGAAATTAACATAGTTCACATAAGAGAACTTGCCACGCCATCACCTAAATATTGTTGCACTTAGCTCACCTCACAAGGCTTTTCTCCTCTAGTAGGTTTTTTCTCATCATGTCATTATACCACTCATCCTACACCTTCTCCATTTAACAAATCCCCTCAAATCAACATGATACACATCACTACATGTGCTCAGAAGGATAAAGGTAAAGAAAAGGCAACTGACTCGCTAACCAATCCTATACCCCACATACCATCTGCACCCATACCTAAAATCACTATCTGTGGCCCCGCATACCCTATTTCTAATGGAGTCACACATCGCACCATGCTCAAACAATTACACCAATCTCCCCTCAAAATGTCCTTATATGACCTCATACAGACCTCGGAATCCCATCGTTAAGCTCTCATGGAGGTCCTGTAATCTATTGAGGTTTTACCCAATGACGCTACACCCGTAGCCTCCATTATCACACCCCATCATATAGCCTCTCTCACCAAATTACCACCTTCATCTTCACCCCATCCTACTCACCAAGTAGCCTCCCTTAGCTTCTCAAAGGAAGAGTTCTCACCGCACCAAACTGATGACCCAAACCCATCCCTCTTCATCTCTGTCCACATCGATGACATACGGGTATGACGTGTGATGATTGATGGGGGGCACTAGCATTAACATCATTTCATCCCATGCATTCGTTCAAATGTGCATACCTGACAATTGCATGCATAAACATCCTGTCATGTTGCATTCATTCAATGACGTTATCACCTCTACACTAGGCACCATCATCCTCCATGTTTGCATGGCCCCCCCACACTATTCCAGAATTATTTTACATTTTGGAGGGGGAATTTCAATATAACTTGTTGCTTGGCAAACCCTGGATTCGTGTCATGGGTTGTGTTCCTTCCACTTTGCATCATTGTGTAAAGTTTGAGCATGAAGGACATACCTACACTATCCCAATTGATCCATCACCTTTTAAAACATGTAACATGCTTTACTAACCCAATGATGTGCTCATACCCATTAAGGCATCTACCTCCATAACCACTACCGCTTCACCTATGCCTCCGCTTACCAGTATAGTTGCCACCTCCACCACACATGCCTCTTCCACTCCTACCTCCGCCACAACCTCCACGATCAACCCATCAGCCTCCCAATCCATTAATTCCACCTCCGCATTGACCTCTAACACATCATCCATTCCAGCTACCCACATACCAACCACCGATCCCTTGGAAGGTATTTTTCAATGCCTCACGTCTGGGGGAATACCGCCTATATAGTGTCAACACATTCCTTACTCCACAAGAGTATGGAAGTCTTCACCAACACCCTCGCTATGATCATTACATAGGAGAGTGCCTCCTTTATGGTCCTCCTCATCTTCGTACTAGTCTTCACCTATGGGGGACTTGATACTACCACTTACACACCCAAACCACCATCACAAACCTACCCATTTTCCGCTGACTTCCAGTCTCTCACCAATCGCCATTTCACCCACACCTTCCTGCACCGATGTGCATGGAAGGGATTTGGTTTTGGATTTTATGAGAAAGTCCGCCATACTGTTATTCCATGTACCACCCGCAAACATAATGACCGTAGTGGTATCGGCTTTCCTGAACCACCTACCAAAAAGCCCACATTGAACTCATCAAGGACATCAACCCTTCTCCACCTTCTTCACCTGCTCCACCTTCATCACAACCTTCACTGACAGAGTTGATGGATCCATAATCTATTCCTCCTAACTTTTTTTTCATAAACACCATTTCCTTGGGGCCTTTAACTTATCAATGTGAGGGTGAGGCTCCTTCCTCTCTTCCCTTCCTGTATCCTGAAATGATCGACGACGATACACCTTCAATTAACGTCATTCAATGTCAGGATGATGAATCTATACTCACCTACCTTAGTGCCAGAAGACTCATATATTCATCAGTTCTTACCCTCTGAGACGCAAACCATGTTGAATGAATCGACTATCGAGATCAACATTCATACTCAGGATGACCCGCACATCCTAAAGATCGGTCAATCTTTAGATGCTACTGAACAGGAAGCCATCACTTCTTTTCTCAAAGATCATAACCACGCTTTCACTTGGTCTTATGTAGACATGCCTGGTATTGACCCCACCATAGTGGTCCACAATATCATAACCATTCCCGATGCCAAACCCATCAAACAAAAGCTGAGGAAAATGCACCCTCAGCATTACCCTTCTCATCAAAGAAGAACTTCAGTGCCTTCTTTCGGTTTCCTTCATATTACCCATTGATTATCCTTGTTGGATTTATAACATTGTCCCTATCACTAAGGCAACAGGGGGACTCCGCATTTGCATGAACTTCCGTGACCTCAACCTAGCCTGCCCAAAAGATGACTTCCCCTTACCTGATATTGATCAATTGGTTGACCTTACCACTGGTCACGAGATACTATCACTCATGGATGGCTTCTCGGGTTATAACCAAATCTTGCTTGCCCCAGAAGATCAACACAAGACCTCGTTCATCACCCCTTGGGGGACCTTCTGCTACCGAGTCATGCCTTTTGGCCTTAAAAACGCTGGTGCCACATATCAACAGGCTATGACTTACATCTTCCATGACATCATGCATTGTATATTGGAAGATTACGTGGATGATCTCTTGGCCAAATCTAAATGCCACTCTGAGCACCTTGCCGTCCTCAAAACCATTTTTGACCATCTCATTAAATATTGTGTTCACCTTCAACCTAAGAAGTGTGTCTTCGTGGTCCTCTCAGGAAAACTCCTGGGCTTTATCATTTCCCTACATGGTATAGAAGTCGACCCTGCTAAAGTCAAGGCCATTCTCGAAATGCCTCTGCCCACTAACCTTAGACAACTTCGTAGCTTGCAAGGTAAGTTGCAGTCTATTCGCCATTTCATTTCACAATTATCTGATCTGTGCCAACCATTTCATCATCTTCTCAAGAAGGATGTCTCCTTTAAATGGGATGATGACTGCCACAAATCTTTTGAGGCCTTAAAACAATACCTTCTCCAACCACCCGTACTCA
Source organism: Taxus chinensis (assembly GCA_019776745.2). Taxonomy (NCBI): domain Eukaryota; kingdom Viridiplantae; phylum Streptophyta; class Pinopsida; order Cupressales; family Taxaceae; genus Taxus; species Taxus chinensis. Next base: position 666,470,391 of record CM034150.1, read on the forward strand.
TTCCACCTAAAGACGATCAACCTTTTTACCTATACATCTCAGCTACCGATCACTCCTTGGGAGCCATGCTCGCTCATCGCGATGAACAACATAGGGAGCAGGTGGTTTATTACATAATCCGTACTCTTTTGGACTATGAAACCCGATACACCCATCCTGAAAAACTTTTCTTAGCCTTAGTTTTCATTGCCACCAAACTCCGCCATTACCTACTCAACCACAAAACCTATGTTGTGACCAACACCAACCCCTTACACTTCATGTATGTCAAACCTTATCAAAATCACATGTTGCACGTTGGCTTATGCTTTTAGCTGACCTCGACCTCCAATTCATTCATCAAAATTCCATCAAGGGCCAGGCTATCACTGACCAATTGGCTGATGCACCTATTTCTAGGGATCAACCCTCTAATTTTGACTTTCCAGATGAGTCAATTACTACCCTTTCCTTGGACGAACCCGATTATCAAATGACACTCTTCTTCGATTGTTCCAAGTGTCAGTGTGGGGGTGGGGCTGGTATTATCCTCATTCTTCTTGATGGTGAGCCCATGCCTTTGTCTTTCAAACTGAATTTTGAATGCACAAACAATATCTCCAAATACGAAGCACTCGTATTAGGTCTCCAAGCCACCTATGCCCTAGATGTCAAATCAATCAACATCTTTGGTGACTCTCAATTGGTTATAAACCAAGTCAATGGTATATACCAATGTAATGAGATACTTCAAAAGTATAAACATCATGTAGACATACTTTTGACCACCTTTGACTATTACGCCCTTCAAACCGTCCCACATTCAACCAACAAATTTGCAGATACCATGGCCTGCTTGGCTTCTCAAATACCCGCTTCGCCCACCGATTCTAAAATATTTATCACTGTACAATGACTCCAATCACCCTCTTACTTACCTCATGACATTTACTCCATTAGAACCGCTACCCCTAACCCGAGTGACTTTGGTATAAACAATACTCCAACTATCTTTCTCTCTCCATCTTACCTCCTGATCTCACCCATAATGGACAATGTGCCTTCCTTAAAAAGGTCTCTCATTACGTCATCATAGGGGGCCTCCTCTATAAGCGTGGCTTTGATGGTATTCTCTTACAATGCCTCACAAGTTCTGAAATTCCTTATACCATTAAGGAAGGTTCATGATGGCATATGTGGAGGTCACTTCAGTGGCCTTACTGTTGCTAAGCGTATTCTTTACCTAGGCTATTCCTGGCTGACCCTTAACCATGATTGTTGTGACTACGTCAAACGTTGTGTAAAATGCCAACAACACACCAACCTTCATCATACACCCAGTCATGCCTTACAGGTCACCCATGATCTTTGGCCCTTCTCTCAATGGGGTTTGGATCTTGTCTGCGAGATCAACCCCCATTCTTCCCAACGACATCAATGGATCATCACTGCTACCAAATACTACACAAAATGGGTGGAAGCCATACCACTCATCTCCATGAAAGCTGAGAAAATATGTGAGTTCATCAATCATCACATCATTTGTCACTTTGGTGTTCCTCATCACCTCATCACTGAAAATGGAAAACAATTCAAAAACAAAACATTGCAAAAAATTTATGATGCCTTCAGCATTCAGCTCAGTTTCTCATCACCTTATTACCCACAAACCAGCGGCCAAGCCGAATCCACTAACAAAACCTTAAACAAAAATCTCATGAAAGTGGTTAACGATACTGGGAAGGACTAGCATACATACATTCCTTTTTCCCTATGGGCATACCGCACTAGTATTTGCACTTCCACTGCCGCCACACCATTTTCTCTAGTCTATGGTACAGAGGCTGTTCTACCTCTCGAAGTATGGATTCCCTCACTCCGCATTTCTCTCCATGACATGCTCGATGATGATGACTTTCATCAAGACCATTTAGCACAGCTTGAGTTATTAGACGAATGTCATCTTAATGCTCTTGATCACCTTCAAGTTTACCAAAAATGTATCAAACATGCCTACGAACAAACATGTCCATGAACGAACCTTCCAAGTCAGTGACCTTGTCCTAAAAGAAAATCAACATGTAACCAAAGCAGAAAAAAGTAAACGAGGAAAAATTGCTCCTAATTGGCTTGGACCATACATCGTGACTCATACTTATGGATCAGGTGCCTATCATTTATCTTCACTCGATGGTAAACCCGAACCTGATGCCCCTTAACACCTTGCATATTCGACCATTCTATTGTTGACTTTTAGTCCTACCTCACCTTTTGTCTCTTTCCATGCTTGTCCCTTGAGCACTATCCACTTCATACACCTCACCAATGATTAAACAAGAATCATGTGAGTACCCGTCACTTGTTATCTTCTCTTGAATATGTGTACCACGGCGCTACACATAGCATGATTCTCATGGATACTTTTTTTCTACCTTTAGATGAGATCCCATGGTCATTTCACCCTACTTTTTGAACAAGAGTCCTATTCTTCACCTTGGTCTTTTCCATGACTTCAAAGCCCTCACATGGGACCCAACTCCTTGAGTCAAACTTCTAATAAAAAGATGACTCCCTCAAAAGGACATCTTCCTCTCAGCAATCGCTCTGTAAATAGACTGCTCCCTCGAAGGAAAGCTATGTAAAGCTAAAAAAAAAAGAAGAGAAAAGTGGAAGCTTCCCGCATCGATCAGCTTCACGAATACCTCAAGGAGTTAAATTCCTCATCCCATATAGACTTCCCGCATTGATCAGTCTATCTCAAATACAAGTCAAAACAAAAAAAAAATTTAGTCATGGACTTGCCCATTGTGACCTCGGATCTCTTGCCCGAAGAGCATGCTACCTCATACCATATAAAAAATTAACCACCTTTCAACTTTTCACCATGCCCACTCCCATTTCCTACCACCTCAAGGGACCTCTTGGAAACTAATACATTTGGTGATCATGTGACTACTTTTCACCTTAGAACAATCAATCATGCAATGTCTTTAGGGTCTTACGTTCATCACCTCCTCTAAGGTATGATCTATTATGTCTAATCCTAACCAATCAGGTGGCTTTATTTCCCCCTCTTATCTTTTGACTGTCTTTATTTACGTTTTGATTACCTTATACATGACTTGGGTCCTTGACGCTTACCTTTGGGGTAATCTTCTTCTTTTGCCACAATCAACATCACCTATATCACTTTACCTATAACCCACCCACACCTAACAGACCTAAACCCACAATCATGCCTAAAACCTACCAACTCATTTTTCCTACCTCCTCATATTCTTCCCTAGCTTATGGGAGAACTACATTGGCCTGAGGTCCCTTTTCACTTCGGGACTATGTAGGCAACACTCTGAGGGCATGGAGCCCTTGGAGGTTAGCTCGGCCAATCTCTACCCTAAACAATTCATCTTTCATCTTCCTAACATTACATCATACCCCACTTAGTTTCCCTTTTATATCTGAAATTGGAAATTAAACCACATACAAAACAAGTTGCTTCACATTTTAATCCTCATCACAACATATATTTATTATGACTACCATTTCTCTACCATCATCATGCATATATTATAACACATTTCACACATGACCCATATTATCATTCATTGCACAAAATAATGAATCACAACTTCACCTTCTTTAAACACAACCATGTCTAAACTAACCTGACTCAACCATGCCTAAACAAACCTAACTCGATCCATACCTAAACCAACCTAACTCCACCATGCCTAAATAAACCTAACTCAATCATGCCTAACCAAACCTTGACACCAACCATGCCTAAACAAACCTGACTCGATCCATACCTAAACAAACCTAAGCCTAACTCAATCCATGCCTAACCAAACCTGACTCGATCCATGCCTATGACTTGACCCAATTCATCGAGCCTGCCTAACCAAACCTGACTCCATTCATATCACCTAGTTTTCATCCATATCACAACAACAAAAATTAATATTCTCATCAAACACCAACAAATCAAGAATCTCATCCATCTCATCATATAAATAACTATGTGTATCTCCAACAATATACATGGATATCCCATCATTTCTATCTCAAAACAAATCATTGGCACACAAGCCGATACTACTAAAAAATGTCACAAGGTCGGTCTCATATACAATAAAATATTAAACCAATACAAAATCTCTTTGGTGCATAGGCCAGTATATGCTCAAACATATATAAAAACTCTCGTACATCCTCACTATCTTCGGCATGTAGGCCAGTATATATCAAAAAATGACTACAATACATCAAAATCAGGAGCCATATATCAGGCATCTCAGTGGATATCCTCCATATCTGTATTGCTTGTACCCTTTGCCTCCTCAGCCCTTGTTTGATGACCTGCTAACATCTCCCCACCCGTCATAGGTGGTGGTTGGGTCCCTATGCTGGCACCTCACCTAGAGTTGGTCTCTGTGAGCTAGTGGCCTCTCCATGATCTGGCCTCGGAGCTCAATGATCCCCCTTGTGCTCTCTACACTATGAGTGTGGGATCTAGTTCTCTAACTCGAAGCCTACTTGTACCCGATACTATCCATAGGATAAAAAGTCTATCCCGGCCACCATCAACTGATCCTGGTAGTATCTGGCCTCACTTAGGGCATCTCATAACCTAGATATAGGCAAGGTCTATTGTGGTCCCCATAGGCCTCAACCCCTGTACCTATCCTGCGTGACCCTGTCCCACCCCTTCCTGTGAGTTGGGACCCAGTCCCGGTGCCTGTGGTGGTGCCCTCTTCCCATTGTGCCTGTATCTAGGCCTGTAAGGCCCCAATCTGTGCCTGAGATGTGCCCAACTGAGCCCTGTAACCCTGTCACCTATGTACCTGTAAGGCTGTCACTCGACCATCATCATCATCTCCATCTCCATCCCCACCCCCAGCCATCCGGGTCTGTATACTGGCCACCTATACATGTAGCTTCACTACCTCCACCTCTGAGCTTACCAACTATGTCTGCACCATACCCAACTGGGTAATCAAAGTAGTCACCTACCCCTGTAGGGAATCTCTCTTCACTGTGATGGTGGACTAGATCCAGCTGCCCTAGTCTGGGTGGTATGGCTCGTAAATGAGTTTCCCACCACTGTCTATACCTGTCTGTGATGCTGGCATCATCAATCTGCCAGTCCATTGCCTGCTCCTCCTACCCTGTGGGCACTGTCGGCTGTGGTAGAGGTAAGGGCCTCTCCACATCATCTCTCTTATACTACGGGAAGGGTGGAGGTATGTCCTATAGTAGCCCTAAACTTCCGCCTAACTTTTTCAGCTGGGATCATCTTGTTCTCTGTGGCATGGTAACCCTGTATCCATCTCAATAGCTGGAGCTCAGCTAGCTAATCATGCATATGCCTATATGATGGGAATCCCACATACAGTCTCCATATTATGTCCACTCCAGACAACCCCTCCAATAAACATCAGAAATAGGCCACATCATGTGTGGGCCTGTCTGATATCCACTCTCCAATAGTAGGCACCCACCGCCTATACCCCACCCACACTAATCTCAATGAAAATGCATCTGCTTGAGGGCCTCCCTGCTGGCCGCACACAAACTATGTGCTCATAAGCCCAGTAATGAAGTAAAAAGGTACAACACAAGTTGAACCTGCACAGCCACCCATATGCCCATAACTCCCTATATAGCTGCACCAGGAATGATAGCACCTAGGAAAAGGGAGTCTGCTCTATCATCATGTCATGGAGTACCCCCATCAATGATCAGGGAAAACCATGCCCTCCCTCTGCATCTAACAGTGTAAAGCAGCACAATGCCTCCATCAATAGAACTACTAGCCTCATCTCCTCCAGATGGGATAGGTACATCTCTCCATAGTGAATGCTAGCACTATGGAATGTCATCTTGGCCATCCCCTCTCCAAACACCATCATCATCAGCTCCTTTGAGGCCTCGGAGGAGATATAGTAGACCTATGTACCCAATATGGGTAGCCGCAAAATCCTAAACACATCCTCCAAGGTGATAGTGATCTCACCCGTCGATAGGTGGAACATGTTGGTCACGGAATTCCATCTATCAATGAGCACGACCATTAGACTAGGCTTGTCAGACCACATGCCGATAGTGTCAGACCCCACTCAGGCCCACCCGCTTCCACATGCTACAGCTCCTCAAGGGTCGCTACATGCCAAAAACTGTCATGAGCAGGGGTGGAACCCTGTCCCACATGTGTAACTGATCTCTCCCCTACATCTAATATAAACAACACCTTAATCTACATTTATCACACCCATACTTGACCCACTATCATTTTCCAACACCCTATTTTACCCCTACCCATCTCAATCACCCAACCTACATGGCACTTTTGACCCCTTGCTCTCCCAAACCTAACCAGTGTCGGTTCTCTCTAACCGACCCCAGTCACCCCTAAACCGACATCGGTCACCTATTTTGTGACCAATACTGGTTTCACCCCTACTGACACCAACTCACCCCAACCAACACCCGAGTCACTTTCACGGTGAAAACCCACAACCCCCAAACCCCCATTTCTCAAAAACTTCCCACCCTAACCCTTTTAACCCATCGAAAATCACCTACACCTCCCCCTTACACCTCATCCCCTTCTCCCACTTATCTCTCTCCCCCACTCCTATTCGACTCAAATTACCCCCATTCCCATTTTTTATTTTCCCCCACCCACTATAAAAAAAAACCCAAAAACCCAATTTATAAATCACATAATCTGTCTAACAAAATACAACGACACTTACCTCATCGTGTAGCCATCGTCATGGTGGCACCACTACACTGATGGCCCACCCGATCCCTCCCTGGCCTCTGCCATCACCGAATCTCTACCTATGTCTCCAACTGATCAAATCACACACATCGATCCTATGGACCCATGCCTCTCACCAACCAATCATCCATCATTCTGACTACCAACTCAACATTCTATTCCATCCAGACACGTTTCCCTCTTTTCTCTCTCTTTTTTTGTTTTCTCAATTCACTATATGACAAATGAATAACATAAAACACGGATTTTTTTGTTTTTATAACAAACCCGACCTAACCAACACCGGTTTAACCTTCACTAGCATCATTCGCATGCCCTACCTTACCGTGGTTGGTTGCACTATACCGGCCTCGGTTACCCTTGAGCGGCATCGTTCACCCTCTCTTGTACAAAACCCAACATTTTACCCTAACACCCCCACCTATCCCTCCTTTTTTTTCCACACCTAACCCTTTACCCTAACCATTTACCTCACCCAACCTTTACCCTGACTATTTACCTCACCCTCCTAACCTCATCATTTACTACCTACATTTTTCCTCCTTTAGGGACTCATTATTTTACCCATACCTCGGCCTTACCCATGCACCGTGACCTAGATATTTGGACCTAGACCATCGCCAGTGACCTTTGACCTCATGTGTTCATTATACCTTGTGGCACTGTTACATGTGTTGTTGACCTACTGACCTTACCTAGCCTATTGTTGTGACCGTTTATCTTGACCCTACCTTGGGTGTATCGGAACATACCTAAACGTTCCTGCACCTAACCTACATTGTGCTTCCTGACCATATCTTATACCTTGGATACCAGAATCACTTTGACCTTATTTGGATAAACCTATTGACCTTAGATAATGTAGTGTTTTGTCTACTCTTCAACCCAGTAACGTGTTGTGCTACAGTTTATACATGTGCATATGCGTTTGACTGTTACTACCTTTGACCCTAGACCCATTACCTAGAATACTCTGAGTATACCTTGTTCCTTTTTCCCCTATTACCCACCTTCCTTTCATCACATTTACCTTTTATCAAAACACTCACTGATTCTGCCTTCTTACCTCATCAGTTCCTGGTTTGAGGGGGATCACCTTCACCCACACATGGGGTAACCACATCTTATTTTTGTTAGCGTCGCTTACTAATACAAGCTACGCAAAAAAAGGGGAAAATGTAGACATTAAAATTAGGTCACACTCCCCTTTGGTCCCTCAAAAAATAAATACCTTCATCACATTCACCTAGCCATGGCCCCTTTCACCCCACTAATATTAATTGAATTAATTTAATTTAATTAATTCATTATCCTCACCATATTTATTATTTAGATAATGCCCACACTTAGATAACCTCACCTAGACACCCCATCAAGCCAACTCACCGTAAGACCTATTCTTAGTAAGTTGTCATAACTAACTAAGACTTACCCAAACCCTAAAAATCAATGCCTACATTTCCTCTAACCACATTCCTGCATGCTTACAAGAAGCTTCCATCCTAATCCTGTAGATCCTAACATGAGATCCTAGAAAATCAAGGGGATTTGCCTAGTTTAGTAAACCTAGGAAATCTCACCTTGACCGACGCTGGTTACCCCTAATCGTCACCAGTTAAGCCAGAACTCGCCATTGAGTCACCTTTTAATCCCCAAAACAAACTTATTTTCAAGGTTGGAAAACATGTTGGCACATTCCTAAGAGATATCACATCTTTTGAGAACAATTTTCAACAAGAACACGCATGCAAAGAAGGAGATCAAGCCTTTTCTCTTCCACAGGCATCCAGCATTCACTCGACAACCATCCAGTGACTCACCCATCATAGATTTGATCCAACCAAGCAAAAAGGAATGCACATGCAGCCCATGCAAGAGATTTCCAATGTTTGGTGAGCCTCAACAGCATTCAACCTCTTACCAGCACCTTCATTCATCACTCACAGGCACCCATAACCAGATTTCAAGTAAGTGGAACAGTTTACTCCTCTGGTTCATTCATTTAATCATTGTATCTTCATCCTATGCTCTCCTAGCCACCCATTGACCTCCTTTAATACTCATCCCTCCACATACCCATTAAAACCTCACCAAATCCCATCCAAATAGCCTAATACCTTGTTTCAGCTAACCAAGTCATTTATGCAATCATAAGGGAGATCTAGAGCTCATTCTGTAGTATTCCCAGTATTCCACAATGACCGGCACCGGTTCTCTCCAACCGGCGTTGGTCACCCTTAACCAGTGTCAGTCACCCTTAACTGGTGTCGGTCACCCTTAACTGGCATCATTACTCTGTATTTATCAATACATCCCAGAACAATGACTTACCCACCTATTCCCACATCACCCTTATTCACCTGTGACCTGCCTAAGACCTCTGTCAAACCTGCAGAGACCTAGAACCAGTTACTTGACCTTCGGATCTTATCTTAACCTAACCTGTTAGATTAGATATTTCTTATTGTGTTTTAAATGAGATACCTAAATCATTTTAATTACAATAGGATTTACTTTGTTACCCACATTAAATTGTTTTAAATAGTGGATTGACAGTCGTCTAGGAAGTATCACACTTCCAGATCTAACACACGCTAGGTAGTCCACTGCATATATTGTTTAACTCTTTCTGGTGGTCTTGCTTTCCATTACAAGTAGTTTCCTCTGAGCCAAAAAGAAGCTCTCACAATCAGCTATGGATTCAAGAAGTCATACATGTGCGTAACAACCTAACAACCAGCATTTCAATAGGTATTCCTCCTACACCCATTACCCTATCTGTTTTGTCACATTCAAAGAAACCTCTAAGAATCAGGTGAAACATTGACAATTAGCTATGAATCTCCTTTAACAATGATGTCTCTAAAATCATATTTCCGTGCAATCCTTAGACCCAAGAGCAGTGCTTCATACTCAACAATATTGTTAGTGCACTCAGAGTTGAGTTTAAAAGAGAAAACGAACTCTTCCTAGCCTAGAGATATCAAAACAATACCATCACCATTTCCAAATTTAGAGCAAGCCCCATCAAACAACAAATTCCAAGGATAACCTACTTGATTAAGAGACTTGCATTGATCAATTTTTTTCTCTTTACCATCAGCAATTCCAACAAAGTTATCTGCATCAGTGTTAGTGTATAACACTTCATAGGAAGCATTATTGGGATCCTCAATGAGATGTAGCATCTTTTTTTCACCATAAAACTTTACCAGGATTCCTTCAATAGGTATAGTGGAAAAATACATATCCATCTACACACTACCACCCACACTAGCAACCCATTTTCTTGATAACAACATTCCCCATTTGGCAGGGCAATCAACAATAACAACATCTAGTTCTAAGTTATTTCCTAGGTAAGCTGCAAGTTGCACTATCAGACCCTTGACACATCCAACCACTGGCACCTCTCTGGAATCCATGGTAGTGCATTTCCCATAATATGTTGTCACTTTGATATCTAATTCATTCATGACCTCAAGAGGCATAAGATTGCATGATGCTCTAGAATCAAACATACAGTTGTGTAACAACCTGTCCTTAATAATCAAAGTAGTGAAAAATGGATCTACATCTAGTTGCGACTCAACCAAGGATGTTCCCAAATATACTTCAAGTGGCTCACCTAGTTCTTCCAGCACTTGGGGTTTTTATAACTCTACAATGGTAGGAGGAGTCTCAACATTGTTTACATTTCTGTCTTTGGTAATATTTTCTTCTTTCAATCCCAAATACTCAAATGACCTTTTCTTGTGCTCAGGAATACTAAGCATCTCAACAATTAGAAAAGAAATATTGATCTAACTCAATACTTTGGCAATGCCATAAGGAACGTATTTGGATAAGGGAAATTTTGGAGGAAGACTGAGAAACTCATCAGATGACAAAGGATTTTTCATGGCCTGAGCATGAGCAGGGATACCATTTCTTCTTGGGGACACAAGGATTTTGCCAAATGTATATTTCTTAGGAGTTTCTTTTAAGATATTGGTGAGAAATGGAGTTTTTGGTTTGTCCTGAGGCCCTATCCCTTTGACAACTTTACTCCTAGTATTATATTCCTTTTCATGGCCAACTACAACATTCATTAACAAGTGCCTATCCTCCTCATAAGGGATTCCTCCATCATACGTTTTGATCATTAATGCCCTTAAGTATTCACAATCTTTACTAAGCATTTTGAAATATTGTACCATATCTATTTCAAAAGTATGAGAGGGAGGAAGGGGTAATACCCAATGTATGCAATCTTAGAAATCTACAACAGTTATGACACTGATTAATTCTGTCAAAGTTACTCCTTGTTGTGATCTTGTAGAGCACCCCACCATGCACAAATCATCATCAGTGTCATCATCAGCTTCCTTAACTTCTTTTTCTTCATCACATGGGGCATGTGGCAAGAAACATCTATGATACCACTCAATTTCATTGGCTTCTTTCATAACAAGAACTCTGGCAGTCAAAGGATCAAACACAATTCTATTCTCACGGGCTTGTGGCTATCTATTTCCTGATCCCATGAGTCCTTTTCCTCTGTCATCATATCTCTGATCACCCCTAGGATGATTTGTAAATATTTCTTGACCTTGTGCTTTATTATGACCTTGGGAACTTTTTCCAATCCCCTTCTCTGCTCTAGCCATTTTATAGGATATTTCCTTAACATCTCTATCCAAAGTTTTCAAAACCTCTTCTAGATCCACAGAATTACTTTACTGAGGCTTCTCTAGATTTATCAGCTTGATACCTTCCCTCTTAGGATGCTTACCAATTTCTTTGATATTATTCTCAATCTACAAAACCAAGGTGAAGGTCTACCATAATGTTGATGGGTTCTTATCCCTCAAATAATAGCCACCCTTCTTATCGAAAGCATCAAAGTATTTTATCAAACAAGAAACATCACTTGGCCTTAGGATCACAAGCAACCTATTTAGGGTCTTATTGAAACTTGTATTGAAGTCATGAATAGACTCATTAGGATTCTTTTTTATATTTTCAAATTCTAATAAAAGAAACCTAGGGTCTATTTTATCTCCATACTGCAATCTAAAAGCATTCTTCATTTCTATCCATGAATCAATGGAGTTGTCTGGAAAATATTTATACCAATCCCGTGCATCTTCTTCTAGAGTATGAATAAACAATTTTATGTACACATCCCCAAATTTGATCTCAAATTCTTCCATCATATTGACAAAAATATTTGAAGTGTTGATCACCAATAATAGCATTATTTCCTTGAAATTTAGACAATCTATTTCTAACATCTTGGGGCACAACATTTGGATATCCAACCATACCTCTGAAATCTAGAGGACCAAAGTGTTCACAACAAATGGAGGTCTGGGTGGGGTCTAGGCCATATTGTTTTGGGGAGGTGATCTTACAGGAGAAACAGAATAATGAGGAGTGAGGGGTCTATGAGGCATAGGAATGTAATTTTCAGAATGAATGTTCTCTAAAAACTATGTTTCTTGGAAGATCCTATCAACTTTGGAGAACACATGGATAGAATGAGATGCAAATTTTTCAAATACAAAAGAAGACCCCTCTCTAGATGGAGAATTCATATTTACAAAAAGGCTACCTGATTCAGAAGCACTTGAGGAAGTATGATAATCTTTAATGAGGCGTTGATCAGTTTCCACAATTGATAACTCTTTTCTTGATTCATGATCTCCAATGACTTTCCAAATTCTTCTTCCTTCATAATTTGTCTCTCCTAGCTCTGGAAGCAACCTTCTAGCAAGGTCTTTAACAAAGAAATATCTTTCTTTGTAGAGATTAGTGATAAATTTTGATTAACAGAGGTTAAGAAACTAGCATTTATCAAAAGTTAATTCAAAATGGATTTGCCACTAAGGATTTTCACCTTAGTTGTGCAAATGCACTAAAATTGGTCTATCAAATTTCTTTCAACACTGAATTCATGCAAAGCTTCATAGATCTTACCCTCCTTTACCCATATTTAACCTTTATGATGTAAACTTAGTGCAAAAAGCTGAAAATATTACACGCAGAACTTGTAACTTTTCTCAATTCTTACAAATTGGGACACATGATGACATTTCAACAATGTATTTGCACTTTAAAATTTGTAAGAATCATCTCCCAAAGTCTATATGTTTTTTGGATGGTGTTCAAACTTTGTACACACCTTCATCTCCCCGGCAACATTGCCATTTTGGTGTTTGTATCCAAATTGATTCTCCCTTGGAAACTGAGTAGCATAAAAGATTTAGCAAGACACTGAGACATAGACAAATCATATTATGAGTTTTGTAACTGGGGAGGGGATTTTTTTTACTCTTTTTCACTCGGGCATTAGAGAAATGGATAGCACCTTCATTAAGGCTTTGATCTATCCTCACTGCTTTAGCCCATGCCTTTCGACCAGGTGAGAGGACCCGTTTTGTAACCTCTTTCAGTGAAGACGAATGAAGATATCCTTCTTTGCATAATTTTGAAAGGGGACCCTGAGAAAATATGATCAATGCATCACAATTTAACTCTCACAAGTTGTCACTTCTAAATAATGGTGATATTTTCTAAACAAGGTTAAAGGTTACTAAAGACATTATAGGGTCCTGATTACTTCTTCATATTTTGGTAGTAGAATTTATACATTTGTGAACATACAGGGAAAATAGGGGTAGTTCAGGTAGGATTCATTGTTTTGAATAATTTTGGTGGGAGATTAAGTAGGATAAAATTGATTAGGCCAAATATTTGAGAACCTTCACAACATTTGGAAACCTAAATGAAAAAATGCTTCAGAATAGCTAAAATATTCCTTCAACCAGAAGGTGTGCATCAATGGAGGCCAATATTTGCACATTTTCACACAATATCCAAGAATTTAACACAAAATCTCGAGCCTTCTTAGAAAGTTTTTCAGAAAATCCAATACCATTACAGTCTTTATGATTACAAGTGGTGCAAGGAATGAAATTATGGCGTCCTTGTTCATAGAAATCAAATCCAAATCCCTTCCAAGCACAACGATGAAGGAAGGTGTGAGTGAAGTGGCGGTTGGTGAGAGATTGAAGATCAGAGGAAAATGGTCAAGTTTGGGAAGGTGGCTTGGGTGAGTAGGTATAAGAATCAAGTACTCCATACATTAAGTTGGTGCGAAGGTGGGGATGACCGTAGGGGAAACCCTTGCCTTTGCGGTGATCATAGCATGGTTGATGGTGAAGGTTACCATACTCTTGAGGAGTAAGGAATGTGTCAATGTTATAAAGGCAGTACTCCCCTAGAGTGAGGCATTGAAAAACACCTTCTAAGACATAGAATAATTCAGGAATGGTATGGGGGCCTACACGAATGTGGAGAATGGTGGTGCCGAGGGTAGGAGTCATGGCATCGTTAAATGAATGTAGCATAATTGGGTCATTATGCATGCAATTAGTAGGGATTTGTATTTGGTTATATGCATGGGAGGAAATAATGTTAATACTAGCACCTCCATCGATCATATTGCGTCAAACATATATATTATCAATGTAGATGATAATAAATAGGGTGGGGTTAGGATCATCTAATTAGAGAGGTACAATATTTTCATCAGAGAAATTGAGAATGGTTATTTGATGAGTGGTAGCGGGAGCAAAGGAAGGTGATAAAGTGGTGAGAGAGGCCACATGGTGAGGATTGATAATGGATGCAACAGGCATAGGTTCATTCGGTAGAACCTCAATAGATTGCATGACCTCAATGAGGGCCTAACGATAAAACTCAGAGCTTTGGAAAATTTCATATAAAGACATTTTGAGATGAGATTGGTGTAATTTTTTAAGCATTGTATAATGGAAAATACTATCATAAATAGGGTATGTGAGTCCCCGGATGAAAATAGGGTATCAGCCATATTAACGTGGATCAATGATGAAAATACTTGAGCAGCCTATTGTTTTCTTCAGACAGAGCTTACATGATTACAAAACAAGGTACACATTCCTCAAAAATCAAAGTACTTTCAGTAGTCAGAGACTAAAGAATTTCAAGTATATTCTTTCGAACAATAAAATCCATGTTCTTGTTTCTCATCTAAGTTGAAAGCATTCTTAATAATTAAGGAGTTGAATGAGAAAAGAGAAAACTGGATAATGAAGGTCATGGAGTATAATGTTGATATTCAGGTCACTAAGACAGTTCGAGGGAAAGGTTTATGCAAACATCTAATTGCTGATATGGAAAAACAGCAAGTTACAGAACCAGATGATCCAAAACAACATGCTGAAATTACGTATCAGCAATTAGAAATTATCCTTCAACCAGGAAATCAATAGCCTGAGCTCACTCATGAGATTCAGGAATCAAGATGGATTACTGATTTGGTTAACTATCTACAGCATGAGACCTATCCAGAAGGTATGGACAAGAATAAATGAAGGTATTTCAGATTACAAGTTGTACATTATATCTTCATTGATAATGTGTTGTTCAAAAGAGGTATAAATGGAATATTGTTGCAGTGTGTTGACTATGATAAAATTTAGAAAATATTATCAAAATTCAACGAAGGACCTGCAGGAGGTCACTTCTCATCTTGTACCACAACCTTAAAAAATATGAAAGCTAGTTACTATTGGCCTAACATATTCAAGGACTGTTTTGAATGGATAAGAAAATGTAGAAAATTTGCTTTCTTATGTTAGAAAATAACATTTAGCTTCACTACCTCTACAGCCTATTTCAGTTGATCAACCTTTTATGCAGTGGGGTCTTGACTTTATTGGCATGATAAATCTACCTTTTTCACAAGGGCATAAGTGAATCTTAACTACTACTGATTATTTTACACGATGGACTGAAGCAATATCCTTGAAGGATGCTAATGAAGCTTTGATACTATCCTTTTATGAAGGAATAGTCTACAAATTTGGTGTTCCAGCAACTATCATATCAGATAATGCTCTAGCATTTCTTGGTACAAAGATAATAGATTAGGTTGTCAACCATGGAATATATATAAGTTCTTCATCTAATTATTACCCACCAGGGTAATGGCTTAGCTAAGAGTACTAACAAGAATCTACTTAAGGATCATTTGAAGAACACTCAAAGATAATCAAAGATCTTGGCATCTGATGTTGAATTCAGCACTTTGGGCTAACAAAGTGACCCCTAAAAATATTAGTTGGAAATTCACCATACAAAATTGTGTACGGAAAAGAATCAAGAATGTCTATTTTAGTTGAGTTACCTACATTGGATTTTTTGCATCAAATGGAGCTACTTGAGAATGAACCATTATAGGTTCGTTATGCAAAGTTAATGGAATTACAAGAGCTAAGAGATCAATCTCATTTGAATATGGAAAAGAATTAGAAACAAATAAAGAAGACTTTTGACAAGAAATCCAAATTTAGAGTCTTCAATGAAGGAGATATTGTGTTTAAGTGGGATGTTGATCGTGCAAAGCTAGGAAGACACTCAAAGTTTGATACACTCTGGAGTGGTCCTTACATGATTTCAGCTAGCAAAGGAACCCAATGCTTTTCAGCTTTCAAAGTTGAATGGAGAGGAACTTCACATTCATGTGAATGAAAAATGGGCAACTCGAAACTTCTTCATTATGATGAAAGTCATGGGTGAAGTATACCTAAACTAAGGGAGTTGGATATTATTAGTTACTTCTGAATTAGTTATAAGATTAAATGAAATCTGTAGTTATGTGTGCTGTCACTAAACATAACATATCACATAGTCTATAATTTCATGCCATCTTCAGCAAAAGAACACAAAGCCCCGAAGGACAACTGTGTTGTCTTGATGAAGATGACAAATTACAGAGTAGGTGAAGTGCTGAGTTTTGAAGCAGTAAACAGAAATACAGATATTAGAAAATCAGGGTTCATTACTGAATGTTACAAGTTCTCATCAATGTTCTTTCCTTCATGATTAAGACATTCAATTATGTTACTGAGTTGTTTAGTTCATTATACAATCCATACAGAGAAGCTAGAATGCAGAAGGGAATACACAACTCAATTTCAGAATTCAATGTTTTATTCACAAGGAAGGTCAAATGTTTCCCACACAAGCTGTGGGATGTAACTAAAAAGTAAAGTACAACTACTAAAATAAAAGGTACACATGCATGAAAGAGAAAGCAAAGGAGTATGAGTGAACCCATCATTTCCTTGGGGTTTCTTTCTTTGATTGAAAACATCTCCATTTCCAGCTTCTTCTTCATCTCCATTGTAGAAGCCACTGTACCTGAAAAGAAGAAAAGGATAACTATCAGTTAAGAGCTCAGGGATCAATTCATATTCCTACACTTGTCCTAATTCGTGCATATGAATCTCTAATAACAGGAGATGTAATTTACTTGAAGATCAAACTGCATACATGCTTTATTCACTCAGATAGAATGAAGAAAGAGAAAAGAAAAGAAGAAACATGGACATAAGAGAGGCCAAAAAGCCTAAGTATTTTCTAACTATTTTCCTAAGTGTGCAGGTACAGGTTGCAGCCAATGAAAAATAAACAAGTCATAAGTGCATGCATAAAAAG
Organism: Taxus chinensis; assembly: GCA_019776745.2. NCBI lineage: Eukaryota > Viridiplantae > Streptophyta > Pinopsida > Cupressales > Taxaceae > Taxus > Taxus chinensis. The sequence goes on from CM034150.1 coordinate 666,487,687, forward strand.
GAAGAATGTAACTCAAGGTTTCAGTAACCATTCTGAAGTGGAAGAAGTTACAGTACAGAAGAGAGACTGGGAGATAGAAATACATGTTTTAGTTTGCTACAGAAGGAAGAAGTAGAATTTGAAAGTTGATGTTTGGCTAAAAAGAGAAGGTTACAGTTGAAAAGGAATGAAGACAAGATTCTGGGAAAATTTTGATAGGGCTTCGCCATGTAAAATGGACATTTACAACTTTCCATCATGCTGCTTTTAACTACTACATGCTTAAAGGAATTATTTAAAAAGTAAGTGATACATGAAAGAAGTAAAGCATGCCATGATCAAGATAAACAGCTATGATGTCTCATTTTTATCTAGCTTCAAACATGAAGTGTTATGTTCTATATTCTAAATCAAAAAATACAACTACTATAGCTGGAAATGGATGGAAGAGAGAATTCTGGAAAAAATTTGCCTAGGCTTTGCCATGAAAAATCAACATTTCAGATTTTCCAACATGCCAGAAATACTACTATCAAGGAAATAAAGTATCTAAGTAAAAGAAATAAGTTATTGTATTTCAACAAAGCATCTGAATCAAGGCTTATGCCTGAAAATGGTGTTACAACAGATAAAGAATTGTTTACAATTTCTAGAAAAAGCCAAGCTTACAAGATACAAAACATCTTAAATTCCATTTTCAGTTACAGTTTTCATTTCTCAATAATCAAATGTTTCAAAGTTATTCACAACTGAAATAAGAATGATGTCAAGTACAGAGAAAATGCGAAAGGAGTTAGAATCTTCAAATTCAAAAATGGATTCATGGATCTAAATATGCACAGGATGAAGGAGATTAGATCTATTAATGATAAGAAAATAAATGACCACAGTTCAATAAAATGAAGGCCTGAACAAAGATATAGAATAAATCTCAATGAAAAAATCTTTATCAAAGAAAAAGATGGAATACCCAGAATGTAAACTATCTAGAAAAACCCTCACAACAGTATCAAAGAAAGCTAATAGTAATAACCAAGAAAGTTATGGTGACACAAGCTTATCAATATCAAGAAAAATAGAGTATTCATACTACTGAGCCATTCATAAAAGGGTGAATCAGAGTTACCAATGAACCGTGGTCGGAAGAAGTTCAAATGTAATCCCAACTGAAGCCATAAAGTAGCTTTCAAAAATGATCAAGAGCCAAAGCCATACAAGTTCACAAGTTACATGAGCTCCAACAGAATGACTATGGAGCCAATAGACCATAGAGATCCCGAAAATAGAGAAGAATGAGTTTCAGAACTCACCATGGAACCATTGCAAAGACCAAATGTAACCAGAGCCGAGTATTGAATAATCCTTTTAACACCCCATAAACGCTCAGAAGCTCTAAATAGATCAAACATATGAAAATACAATCAGAGAGTTCAAGAAACCATTTTACTAGAAGGAACCAAGCTCAAAAGCTCAAATAATGGCGTCAAAAAAATTTTGCCAGGGACTTCACCTGCATAAGGAGAAAACCAAATGAAATGTGCATAAGGGTCAAGCTATTCCTTATCATGCAAACTCAAGAGGTGAGTTTCAACATAACTCAACCATGGTCAAAATCAATGGCTCAAGATCAAAAGGACAGAGATCAAAGGTAAAGGATCGATCTCCAAAATCAATGCGAACCACTATGGGTACGATGACAGTGCCATATTTAATTTCCAGGTCAGAAACCCTAACCAAGGGTCAAAAATCAAATCCCATTCCAAATCAAAGTTAAAGATCCACGGTGGAGGAGAAACAAGTACACAGATCGACGCTCACAAATGGATCACCAAAATTATCAAAAGGAATGAAGGATTTGGAATAATGGTGATCGAACTTAATCCAATTTGCCAAATTTTCAAATTGTAAAATTTCCTCCAGGCCAGAAAGATCCACAAAGAGTCAAATCAGCATAACAATGCAATGGCACAATGGAGAGTGGGATTCCTTTTAGTTTGAAAACTTTAAAACTACAAAAGTTAAAAGTTCCAAAATTTCCCGCAAGCCCAAGCCTTCACAAGGAGAAAGTCAATATCCAAAAACTCAGAAATGGGTCAAAAATTGAGAGTATAGAACATTGGCAGAGTGGTGGGGTTTTAACAAAGTTTTGAGACTTTATCACAAATGTGGTTAAAATTTCAAGTTAAATCCACAGGTCCGCAAAGGCCAAAATGCCCAAAATTCCCCAGAAGGTAAGCCAAAGATCAATGGCAGTCAAGGAAAAAATGTTGCCAATCACCCAAAGACCAAACCCGAAGAGTTTAAAAAAGCAAGTATGTGGCGAGTAACAGGAAACCCAGTTTGGGAAAAAATGCCACACAAGAAAAGGGTTGACTCAGGTCAAAGTACAAAGCTAGACATTAAAAAAAATCATTGCAAAATTTCTAAAGTCCAAACTATAGTATATGCTCCAAAAAGAAAAAACTGACCCGAAATATTGGCATCAATGATCATCGAAAAGGTAAAATTTTAAACTATATTCTTTCAAATGCAAAGGCCGACACATATATACATGTATGTATTTATCAAAGGTGGCAAAGACTAAAGTATTATGGCATGTATATTTGCTAAGTCCAAAAGAGTCAAACTTAGTTGAAGATAATTTGTACATCAAGGTGGTCCCCACTGAGAGGTGAATAATTTTGCTAAAGTTGGAGATCAAGTGTTTATTTTCTTGCAAAATCATGTGATCAAGAAGATAGAACAAGTGTCCATCAGAGATAAAGGTGGTCCCCAATCAGGATAGATATTGGATGACAAATTTTGTAAAGTATTGTAATTAATGTAATTTATTTTTTCTCAAACACAGGATTATTTTTGCATGCCTTCACAACAGGACATAATAGAGAAGAAGACAGAGTTGCATGTTCATGGAGAGAGACTTGCCTAGCAAGCAATCTTATTTTTAGCAAATTATTCATCCTTCTCTTTCTTAAAAATAGATCAGTCAACTTCAGTTGACCAATTGTAATCAAGGCTATTAATGCCTATTTGTAATTACATGCTCTATTTTTATTCCTTATCTATTATTAAATAAAGGATAAAAATAGAATGCATGGGCGAGTACAAGCCTTAGGCTATTTTTAGGAAGAGGGTGAATTTTATTTTTGCTATATATTGTGTGCCTTTGCAAAGCACAAAGGGGAACTTCTGGAGGACTTTTTGGATATAGGAGTACTGAAGCAATTTTGCCAGTTTTGCCTTCTGAGTGTGAAGAATTTCTGCCTTACCAATTATTTGCAGTCTTGTGTATGTTTCTATTAGTCTTGTGAATGCAAATTCCCTGATTAATCATCTTACCCTGTTGCAAAATTTAGTAATTTTTGCATGATATTAATGTGCATGTTTAGCTTATCAGTATTGTTGTGATAATCTCCCTCAATACCTCCAAGTGTTTTGCCCTTAATATTCTACAGAAGAACTGTTGGTTCATGCACCCAAAATCCTTCACATATCAATTGTGCATATACTCAGTCAAAGCCCTCATACAAATTTGGTGTATCACCTTAGTTTTAATTATTTTACAGTCATCTTTTACCTTTTAAACCCCAGAATCAATTTAGGATACATCAACAAGGAACCGGCCTTGATACCAGAGACTCACCTCAAAATAGGTATACCCACAGACCTGAGGTGTTTCCATTGTATCTACGAAAGAGAGAGATCAAATTTTGCAAGCTTAGAAAACCTACAGCCATCTCTCTACAGGGTGCACTTTCGAGAGATAACAGTTTTTGGCATGCCCGGTGGGACCACGAATCAGATCTGCATGCAAGTTACAAATTCTATAGTAGATCTACAGTAGATTTACAACAGTTACAAAGTCACTTTTGGGAGCAAGTTGCAGCAATTTATTTTAAAGATTTGAAGATCTTTTGGCGACTCTGTTAAGCTGATTTCAAACCAGTATTGTAACATGTTCCATGCCTAAAGTGACTACAAGATCATCGGTAAGAGGAATTCCTCCTGAGTTTGTTTCTTTACCCTTGAATTCTACTAGAAGGAGAAGAGTTGGTAATACTTTACCTTATAATAGACCTGGTTTTGATAACCCTCCTCCTAATATTCCTTCACCATGTATCAATTTCTCTATTAACATCCCAGTTTTTCAAATGGCTATTCAACCACCAAGGAATTTTGTGACCTTTACTAATGGCAGTCCATTAGTAATCCCAGTTTACCATGACATTCCTAATGCTACCATGAAAAGTTTACCATCATTCACAGGTGAAAATCAGGTTACACCTGCTGAACATATCAAAGATGTTGCAGCCCTATGTGTAGTCCATAATATCACTCATGAAGACGTAGCTTTAAGACTTTTAGTTGCATCTTTTAAAGGGTAGGCCTTGCAATGGTATAGAAACCTAGAAATTGTAAGCATAAGAACTTGGGATAACTTAGGTGAAAAATTGCTGAAACAGTTCCAGGATAATTCAGATCATTTGTCTCTCATTGAACAGTTGTCTACTATTAAAAGAGCTCCCAATGAGTTTATGTCCAGTTTCAATATCATTTTTCCAGAACTTGGGAAAGAATTCCAGCAAGTGTCAAGCCTCAAGCTGATCATGCTTTCCTTTATTATCTTAGGGCATTAAATAGTGATATCTCAACTATGATTCAATCAATGGGGGGAGAGACACTCCCAGCAGCCTACGATATCACTATCTGAGCTGAAAATAGTCTTATTCAAGCTGGAAAATTGGCACCAAGGCCTTCAATGCCCTTTTCAATAGATTTAGCACCTATTCCTCAGCCTATTACAATCATAGAACCTACTGTTGTAGCTCCATCAGATGATGTATTTAAAGCTTTGCAAACTATGGGAAATAAATTGACTTCGATTGATAACAGAATTGCATTATCTAGCAGACCCTATCAGGCTCCTTATCAGCAAAATCAACAGAATCAACAAAACAGGCAGCCCTATCAACAGAATCAAAATTATAGGCAACCTTACCAACAAAGGCAGTTTGACCCAAAGGCTCCTAGTTCATCTAACGCTTTAGTCCCAGTTAATATGGCTACAAAAGAGTGGTGTCAACCTTGCAATCAACCTCATGCAGCTGCAAGTTGCCCAAATGCTTTTCTGAATCTGAATCTTGTTGCACAACCTCAATCTGAAACATTGTTCATGCCTCAAATGGAGGGTGGGCAGCAAGAAACTCATGTTCAGAAAGCACCTGAATAGAATTTAGTCAGTTTTAATGAGGAGGATTTCATTACAGTCACTACTAGGGCTCAAGGGAAAGTTGCTGAAAGTCAAAAACAACAAAATAGGCCTATCCTGCCTACTGTCACTGATAAGACAACATCTACAGTCCCAAAGTCAACCAACAATCCTGTTGTTCCTCAAAAAACAACAAGTGTTCCAGTTGATAAAGGCCATCAAAAATAGCTACACCTGATCCAAGAAGACTGTTTATACCTCAGATATCTAAGGCAGCTGAAGCAGAATCAGTTTTTGCTAAGGCCTACTCTAAGACAGTTGAATCCGTCTCTAAAATAGTTGCTTCTTTTAACATTGTTGATGTAATGAAAAATCATAATGTTAATATCTCAATGTGGGATGCTCTAAGTATTCCTAGACAACAAGATTTACTCTCTCATGAACTAGCTAAGCTGCAGATTTCTTCAAATACAGCAGAAAAGGAAGTTCAGAAGACAGACATGGTCCTTGGAATGTTTGAACAAGACTACATTAAAGAAGTTAAGTGGATGGTTCAGAAAGTTCTGAATGCTCATGACATCAAGAAACCACCACCATTTTATTTATCACTGATTATTGGAGAACATCTAGTTCATAATTGCATGGTGGAAAGTGGTGCAAGTAGCACAGTTATGCCAAAAGCAATTGCAGAAAAATTGGGTTTGCAGTATGAGCCTACAGAAAGGAGTGTCTTACAGCTTGATGGAACTGCAACTAATACAGTTGGTATAATAAAAAATTTAGAAGTGACGTTACATGCTTGCCCAAATGTTTCTATTCTGCAAGATGTTACTGTTGTGGATTTACCTCCATACTTTGCCTTATGCTTATCTAGAGACTTCACAACAAAAATAGGAGGTTATCTCTCTTCAGATTGGTCCTTATTTTTCACTACTCATTATGGTACCAAAGTTACTATCAATTCAGAGCCATTGGCCAGATTTCACATTGATCCTCACTCTTCAAATGCAGTGGCTAATTATTCAGCCCTAGATCAGTCTGATTTTGATGAGGTAGCTCATGTTTCAGCATTAGATGGTGTTTCTAACATGTTTATGGATGAAAAGATAGTGGAAGAACATGCTCATGATCCTTTTAAGGAAGTTGAAGAACACCTGTTTGGTGTGTATTGTATGCATGAAGAAAATACACCACTTCCCTTACTGTCCAAAACAGAAGATTCAGCAGAAGGGATTTGGAAGCTTCATTTTGATGGAGCTAAGAACAAGAAGGGACAGGGAGTAGGTTTAATGCTCACTTCCCCAACAAATGAAAGGTATTTCTCAGCTTTGAGTCTCCAATTTTCATGTACTTGTAATGTAGCTGAATATGAAGCATTAATTCATGGCTTACTTTGGGCCAGAAAGAGAGGTATCAACATGCTACAGATTTTTGGTGACTCTGAGTTGGTTATCAATCAAGTAAGAAATTTCAATGTTTGTAAGAATCCATTAATGAAGTCTTACAGACATAGAGTTTCAGACTTAATGGAAGATTTCAATGCTATTAACATTCAGTCTATTCCTAGAGCTGAAAACAAGCATGCAGACAGACTTGCAGTAGTTGGGGCTAGTTTTGAAGTGCTGGAAATAGATTGAAAATAGCAAAATCCAGCCTCATATAAAGTTAATTGTCAGGCCCTCAATACCTGATAATGATTCAAATTGGCAAGTTTTTGAAAGTGATGATCAAATCTGCAGGTTTTTGCAGCAAGAAGCTGAGTTTTCTACAGTTAATCAGGATAAATTACAACACTTATATGGTGACCAGATTGTTCAGTTGAAGACAAATAAACTACCTCGAGGTCTGGTCACATTGGAAGACATCTTCAGCACTAACGATCAGTTAAGAAAGGTCAAGACTAAAATGTCAACCCACGCTGATAATTATGAAGAGATCTCGGTTGATGAAGGGAAAAAGATATTTCTTGGAAAGGTATGTTCCTTAACTGAAAAGCAGTCATTTATTAATCTTTGCAAGGAGTTTAAAGATGTTTTTTCTTGGAAATACCAAGACCTGAAAGGATTTGATCCCAGTTTAGCACAACATATAATTGAGTTGCAACCAAATTCTAAACCTGTTAGACAGAAACAGAGGCCTGTAAATCCCAAAATAGAGCCTCTGATGAGGAAATAATTATCTAAGTTGATTGAATCAGGTATTATCTTTCCAGTTAAGCATTCAAGTTGGGTAGCCAATCTTGTTCCTGTTAGGAAGAAGAATGGTGAAATCAGACTATGTGTAGATTTCAGAGATCTTAATAAGGCTTCATTAAAAGATCATTACCCACTCCCAAATATGGATCAGATTTTGAGAACAGTCTCAGGTTCAGATAGACTATCTCTTCTAGATGGTTACAGTGGATATAATCAGATTTTAGTCTAGGAAGAAGATAGATATAAAACAACTTTTACCACTAAGTGGGGTACTTATGCTTACAAAAGAATGCCTTTTGGTCTTTCAAATGTTCGGTGCAACGTTTCAACATGCAATGGACATGGCTTTTCACAGCTTATTAAATAAATGCATCCTTGTTTATTTAGATGATGTTACTATATTTTCAAAAGATTCTGAAGAACATCTAATGCATTTAAGGTAGACTTTTCAGTTGTGCAGGCAATTTGGAATATCTTTGAATCCACTGAAGTCTATCTTTTCAGTACATCAAGGCAAGCTACTTGGCCATATTGTTTCTAAGCAAGGTTTAGCAATTGATCCTTTTAGGATCAAAGCCATATCACAACTATCATTTCCCCATCATAAGAAGGCATTACAGAGTTTTCTTGGAAAAATCAACTTTGTTAGAAGATTTGTTCCAGATTTTTCAGCATTGGTTAAACCACTCACATACTATGCTAAAGAAAGAGAAAAATTTCTCTTGGACCAGTGAAGGAAGAGAAGGATTTGAATCAATCAAAACAGCTATCTCTTTGGCTCATACTCTTGCAAATCCAAATTTTGATAAATATTTTACAATGTATGCACTTGCAGGAGCTGAAACAATCTCAGCCATATTAACTCAAGTCAATGATGAAAATATTGAGCAGCCTATTACTTTCTTTCAGACAGAGCTTGCATGATTACAAAACAAGGTACACATTCTTGAAAAATCAAGTACTTTCAGTAGTCAGAGGACTAAAGAATTTCAAGTATATGCTTTCGAACAATAAAATCCATGTTCTTGTTTCTCATCTAAGTGTGAAAGCATTCTTACTAAATAAGGAGTTGAATGAGAAAAGAGAAAACTAGATAACGAAGGTCATGGAGTATGATGTTGATATTCAGGTCACTAAGATGGTTCGAGGGAAAGGTTTATGTGAACATCTAATTGCTGATATGGAAAAACAACAAGTTACAGAACCAGATGATTCAAAACAACATGCTGAAATTACGTATCAGCAATTAGAAATTATGGTTCAACCAGAAAATCAATAGCCTGAGCTCATTCACGAGATTCAGGAATCAAGATGGATGACTGATTTGGTTAACTATCTACAGCATGGGACCTATCCAGAAGGTATGGACAAAAATAAATGAAGGTATTTCAGATTACAAGTTGTACATTATATCTTCATTGATAATGTGTTGTTCAAAAGAGATATAAATGGAATATTGTTGCAGTGTGTTGACTATGATAAAATTTAGAAAATATTGTCAGAATTCCATGAAGGACCTGCAGGAGGTCACTTCTCAGCTTGTACCACAACCTTAAAAATTATGAAAGCTAGTTACTATTGGCCTAGCATATTCAAGACTGTTTTGAATGGATAAGAAAGTGTAGAAAATGTGCTTTCTTTATTGGAAAAGACATTTAGCTTCGCTACCTTTACAACCTATTTCAGTTGATCAACCTTTTATGCAGTGGGGTCTTGACTTTATTGGCATGATAAACCCACCTTTTTCACAAGGGCACAAGTGGATCTTAACTGCTACAGATTACTTTACATGATGGACTGAAGCAATAGCCTTGAAGGATGCTAATGAAGCTTTGATACTATCCTTTTATGAAGGAATAGTCTACAGATTTGGTGTTCCAGCAACTATCATATCAGATAATGCTCTAGCATTTCTTGGTGCAAAGATAATAGATTGGGCTGTCAACCATGGAAATATATCTAAGTTCTTCATCTAATTATTACCCACAAGGTAATGGCTTAGCTGAGAGTACTAACAAGAATCTGTTAAGGATCATCAGAAGAACACTCAAAGATAATCAAAGAGCTTGGCATCTGATGTTGAATTCAGCACTTTGGGCTGACAAAGTGACTCCTAAAAGATCAGTTGGCAATTCACCATACAAACTTGTGTACGGAAAAGAAGCAAGAATGCCTATTTTAGTTGAGTTACCTACATTGGATTTGCTGCATCAAATGGAGCTACTTGAGAATGAACCATTATAGGTTCGTTATGCAGAGTTAATGGAATTACAAGAGCTAAGAGATCAATCTCATTTGAATATGGAAAAGAATTAGAAACAAATGAAGAAGACTTTTGACAAGAAATCCAAATTTAGAGTCTTCAATGAAGGAGATATTGTGTTAAAGTGGGATGTTGATCGTGCAAAGCTAGGAAGACACTCAAAGTTTGATACACTCTGGAGTGGTCCTTACATGATTTCAGCTAGCAAGGAACACAATGCTTTTCAGCTTTCGAAGTTGAATGGAGAGGAACTTCCCATTCATGTGAATGGTATGTTTCTCAAACACTATTATTGAATATCTTACAGTGATTGTTAGAGTAGGATTTCCCTTCAATAAGTGCAGTTCCTGCACATTGCATCATTTTTCAATTCAATAAGTGCATTCGTGCACGTGATCTGGTTTACTAGATCCTTTCCCAGTTTAGTTTCCATTTTGGAAGGGTTGGACCTTTCAGAAAAGGAAATTTTGGTTACATGCTTTGGACTCCATGCCCAATGGACAAGAGCAAGGCACTAGTCTTTAAGCTAGCAGGCAGCTTTCCCATAGGATCGCCAGAAATGTTGACAATTTTTGCACTTGTGCAAAAATGGGCAACTCGAAACTTCATCATTATGATGAAAGTCATGGGTGAATGTATACCTAAGCTAAGGAAGTTATGATGTTATTAGTTACTTCTGAATTAATTATAAGATTAAGTGAAATCTGTAGTTATGTGTGTTGTCACTAAACATAACAGATCACATAGTCTGTAATTTCATGCCATCTTCAGCAAAAGAACACAAAGCCCCAAAGGATAACTGTGTTGTCTTGATGAAGATGACAAATTACAGAGTAGGTGAAGTGCTGAGTTTTGAAGTAGAAACAGAAATAAGTGATATTCAGAAAATCAGGGTTCATTACTGAATGTTACAAGTTCTCATCAATGTTCTTTCCTTCATGATTAAGACATTCAATTATCTTACTGAGTTGTTTAGTTCATTCATACAATCCATACAGAGAAGCTAAATGCAGAAGGAAATACACAACTCAATTTCAGAATTCAATGTTTTATTCACAAGGAAGGTCAAATGTTTCCCACACAAGCCGTGGGATGTAACTGAAAAGTAAAGTACAACTACTAAGATAAGAGGTACACATGCATGAAAGAGAAAGCAAAGGAGTATGAGTGAACCCATCATTGCCTTGGTGTTTCTTTCTTTGATTGAAAACATCTCCATTTCCAGCTTCTTCTTCATCTCCATTGTAGAAGCCAATGTACCTGAAAAGAAGAAAATAATATCTATCAGTTAAGAGCTCAGGGATTAATTCATATTCCTACACTGTCCTAATTCATGCATATGAATCTCTAAGCTAACAGGAGATGTATTTACTTGAAGATCAAACTGCATGCATGTTTTATTCACTCAGAAAGAAGAAAGAGAAAAGAAAAATAAGAAAACATGGACATAAGAGAGGCCAAAAATCCTAAGTATTTTCTAACTATTTTCCTAAGTGTGCAGGTACAGGTTACAGCCAAGGAAAAATAAACAATGTCATAAGTGCATTCATAAAAGGAAGAGAATGTAACTCAAGGTTTCAGTAACTTTTCTAAAGTGGAAGAAGGAGATTACAGTACAGAAGAGAGACTGGGAGATAGAAATACAATAGTTTTGCAGAAGGAAGAAGTAGAATTTGAAAGCTAATGTTTCTAAAAAAGAAGGTTACAGTTGAAAAGGAATGAAGACAAGATTCTGGGAAAATTTTGACAAGGCTTCGCCATGTAAAATGGACATTTACAACTTTCCATGATGCTACTTTTAACTACTACATGCTTAAAGGAATTATTTTAATCAAGTAAGAAATTTTTTTAAAATGATACAGTTTAAAAGCAGTAAAACATGCCATGATCAAAATAAATAGCTATGATGTCTCATTTTTATCTAGCTTCAAACATGAAGTGTTATTTTCCATATTCTGAAAGAAAATACAAGTACTATAGTCTGACAAAGATAGAGGCCTCAGAGAATTTTGGAAAAAAAGTAAAATTACCAGGGCTTCGCCATGAAAAATCAATGTTTCATATTTTCCAACATGCCAGAAATACTACTATCAAGCAGATAAAGTATATAAGTAAAAGCTTCAAAAGTTATTGTATTTCAACAAAGCATCTGAATCAAGGCTTTGCCTAAAAATGGTGTTACAAGGAGATAAAGAATTGTTTACAATTTCCAAAAAGCCACTTACAAGATACAAAACATCTTAAATTTAGTTTTAAGTTATCAAGTTTTCATTTCTCACTTAATCAAATGTTTCAAAGTTATTCACAACTGAAATAAGGAATGATGTCAAAGTACAGAGATAATGCAGACCCAGAAGGTTTTTCATAGTTTTATGGAATCACGAGAACACTATGAGCAATAGAATTCAAGCTCGAATGATATCAGCAAAAAATGACCACATTCAAGTGCACAAAAATGCAAGCCAGCAAAGATATACAGATAAACTCTCAATGAAAAAATCTAGATCCAGGGATAACAAAGCAAAATATGGAATACCCAGAACGTAAACTATCTAGAAACCCTCCACAATCAGTTCGAAGAAAGCTAACAGTAATAACAAAGAAAGTTATGGTGACACAAGCTTATCAATATCAAGAAAAATAGAGTATTCATACTACTGAGCCATTCATAAAAGGGTGAATCCAGAGTTACCTCTAACTGTGGTCGGAAGAAGTTCAAACGGTAATGAATCCTTGAAATTAAAGGAGCCACGAATAACAAGCTTTAGTCAAGAACCAAATTCATACAAGTATGTTTTGCACAGAATCGAGCTCCAAGAGAATGACTATGGTGGCCAATAGACCATAGAGATCCTGAAAACAGAGAAGAATCAAGCTTCAGAACTCACCATGGAGGCCATTACAAAGACCAAATGTAATAGATTTGAGTATTGAATAATCAACAATAGCACCCCATAAATGCTCAGAAACTCTAAATAGATCAAACATATGAAAATATAGATCACGAGAGTTCAGGAAACCATTTTACAAAAGGAACCAAGCTCAAAATCTCATAATAATGGTGTTGAAGGAAAAAATTTCCAGGGATTCACCTGCATAATGAAAACCAAATGAAATGTGCATAAGAGTCGAGCTATTCCTTATCATGCAAACTAAAGAGGTGAGTTTCAACCTAACTCAACCATGGTCAGAAATCAATGGCTCTAGATCAAAAGGACAGAAATTAAAGGTGAAGGATCAATCTCCAAAATCAATGCAAACCACTATGGGTATGATGACAGTGCCACATTTAATTTCCAGGTCAGAAACCTTAACCAAGGGTCAAAAATCCAACCTCCATTCCAAATCAGAGTTAAGAGATCCATGTTGGAGGAGAAACAAGTACACAGATCGACGCTCACAAATGTATTACCAAAATAAAGGTAAAAGTCATCAGGTTGGAATGGTGGTCAAACATAGTCCAATTTGCCAAAATTTCCTCTGCAGGCCCGAAAGTCCAAAGTACACATGGCATAAGAATGCAATGGCGAAACAATGGAGGCAGGAGTCCTTTTAGTTTTAAAACTTTAAAATTTCAAAAGTTAAAAGTTCCAAAATTTCCCACAAGACCAAGCACACGAGGAGAAAGTCAAATCAGTCAAAAGGTAAAAAATCAATTCCATAGAAAATTGGTGGAGTGGCGGGGTTTTGTTAAAATTTGAGACTTATTCGTAAATGTGGTTAAAATTTCAAGTTACCCCGAAGGTCCGCAAGTCCGCAAAGGACTAAAAAGTCACAAAAGGCTTGAGATCTGCCAAAGGAGCCAAAGGTAAATGTTGCAGGTCCATTAAGGACAAATATCAACGAGTGTTGATAAAAGACCAAACCTGACCAGAGTTTTAAAAATGCATGTACGTGGCGAGTGGACAGGAAACCCTAGTTTGGGTTAAGTGAAAATGCCACCGACAAATAGCCAAGGGTTGACTCATCGTACAGAGGGACCAGCCCAAGTGTCAAAAATAATCATTACAATATTGATTTCCAAAGTCCAAACTATAGTATATGCTCCAAATAATGCAAAATGGGGACCCGACCAAATATTGTGCAATGATCACCAAAAAGGTAAAATTTTAAACTATATTCTTTCGAATACAAAGGCTGACACATATATACATGTATGTATTTATCAAAGGTGGCAGAGACTAAAGTAATGGCATGTATATTTTGCTAATTCCACAAGAGCGGCCAAACTCAGTTGAAGACAAGTGTACGAATCAGAGGTGGTCCCCAATGAGAGGTGAATAATTTTGCTAAATTATTGGAGATCAAAAGTGTTTATTTTCTTGCAGAGGAGTGTTTTGCATGTGATCACTAGAAGACAGAACAAGTGTTAACATCAAAGACAAAGGTGGTCCTAATCATGATAGATATTTGGATGAATTATTTTTTAAAGTATTGCAATAATGTAATTTATTTTTGCTCAGTACACAGGAGTATTTTTGCATGCCTTCACAATAGGACAGAATAGAGAAGAAGACAGAGTTACATGTTCATGGAGAGAGACTTGCCTAGCAAGCAATCTTATTTTTAGCAAATTATTCATCCTTCTCTTTCTTAAAAATAGAATAGTCAACTTCAGTTGACTGTATTGTAATCAAGGCTATTAATGCCTATTTGTAATTGCATGCTCTATTTTTATTCCTTTATCTATTATTAAATAAAGGATAAAAATAGAATGCATGGGTGAGTACAAGCCTTAGGATATTTTTAGGAAGAGGGTGAATTTTATTTTTGCTATATATTGTGTGCCTTTGCAAAGCACAAGGGAGAACTACTGGAGGAATTTTTGGATATAGGAGTACTGAAGCAATTTTTGCCAGTTTTTCCTTCTGAGTGTGAAGAATTTCTGCCTTACCAATTATTTTCAGTCTTGTGTATGTTTCTATTTGTCTTGTGAATGCAAATTCCCTGATTAATCATCTTACCCTGTTACAAAATTCAGTAATTTCTGCATGATATTAATGTGCATGTTTAGCTTAGCAGTATTGTTGTGATAATCTCCCTCAATACCTCAAAGTGTTTGCCCTTAATATTCTATAGAAGAACTGTTGGTTCATGCACCCAAAATCCTTCACATATCAATTGTGCATATACTCAGTCAAATCCCTCATACAAATTTTGTGTATCACCTTAGTTTTAATTATTTTACAGTCATCTTTTACCCTTAAACCCCATAATCAATTTAGGATACATCAACAAGGAACCGGCCTTGATACCAGAGACTCACCTCAAAATAGGTATACCCATAGACCTGAGGTGTTTCCATTGTATCTACAAAAGAGAGAGATAAAATTTTGCAAGCTTAGAAAACCTGCAGCCATCTCTCCTGGATGGAAGTTTGGGTGACTTTAGTGGGAGAGGCATCACTAGAGGTGGAATCATAGGTTGAGTAAGTTTGACCACTTATTTGGTAGATAATACGGTTTTAGGTTTGGATTGTACCTTCTTGGGTAAAGATGTAGTAGGTGAACTAGTTGTTGAAGGTGGTGTAGGTTTGATTACCTCTTTGGAAGGTAGTGGGTTCTTGGGCTTTAGTTGCACCTTCTTAGGTAAAGGTGAAGAATAAGTGTGTGATGTAGAAGGGAAGGTAGATGGTGAAATGGGAAGGGTTAGCCAAGGAAATAATGGAGGTGTGGTGAATTTTTTGATAAGAGGCAATGTGGAAGGTACTGGTTGAGGGGAAGGGAATAACATAGGTAATGATTAGGATATTGGAAGTGGTGTAGGTATAGGAGGTATAAATGATGTAGGTGATGGTGAAGGGATAAAATATGTAGGTAATTTGGGCTAAGAGAGGATCGTGATGAGGTGGGTTGGTGTATTTTTGTTTACTCTAGGTAGGAGGCTACTTGGCCAATGTTGATGGGTGGGGACCTAGGATAGATGGAAGTGGTGAAGGTGGCAGAGGGGTAGTGGGAAAATTCAATGTATGTGACCTAAGGGATTGGGTCTTCTTCTTAGGTTGGGGAATATTCTTTGTGATGGCTTTTGAGGACATGACTAAATCTAGTTTGACATGAGGATGGACTAGACTTGATGTCGACATGCCTCCTAAATTGGTAATGGGTCTGGACATGGAGGAAGATATAGGTGCAAGTAAGGTTTTAGGCATTGGAAAAATTTCATTTGTTACTAGAGTTTTAGGTGTGGCCGAGGGTAATGAAGAAGGGGTTTCTACAACTGACATGGGCATGGTGGGTTTGGTTATCTAAAACACCTTTGGATAGATCGTGGAAGCATCAGTAGACAACATCTGCATTTGAGTTGAGACAAGCAATCAAAGATGTCCCCAAAGCATGGAATTTTCAACATAATCCAAGTGGTCGACCAAATGTGAGAATGGAACTGATGAGAGCGGATCATCAGGATCCTTGAAAGTTAATGGAGAAATTTCACCAATATGAAGGGATGCTGCTAATAGATCCCCCATGGGTATGGGAGATGGAAATTTGGATGAGGTAATCTCATCTTTTGGCGAAGAAGAAGGTAAGCATGACTCTCCCATGGGTAGAAGAGTAAGTACTCCAAGTTGTTCATCAGGTTGAGAGGTGAGTGGGGAAACAACATCGGTAGATATGGTGGACTCCTTCGTAGGTGAAGGTGAAGGAGAAGATAAGGGAAACTCCTTTGTGGGTAAAGGAGCAAACATGTCCCTCTATAGATGAAGGAGCTCGTGCAAGAATCTCCTTGATAGATGGAGTAGGAGGAAATTGAGCATGGAGATCTGGTATGATGTCAAAAACAACATGAACCTCACGAATGCTATTGTCACTGGTCGAGGTTTTTCTAGTTTGGTTAGATGATAGGGTATGATTTGGGAATGACTTCTTGAAGATGTGAAGGTTCTGATTAGCCAATGTGTTAGGATTATCCAAGACAAGATATCCATTATCTACCATTTCTTGGACAATGTTTTTGAAAGTTATACAATTACCATCGTTATGACCTCTAATGTGATGATAGTTGTAGTAATCATTTTATTTGTACCACGCTGGCACCAGATAAGAGGGGTCAAAACTAGTATGTGGTTTGACAGGTGGAAGAGTGAGTGCTCTGGATTTTAGAAGTTTTTATAAAACTGAAGAGTAGGGTTCTCCTATGGGAGTTTATTTTTGTTGTTCCCACTTGAATTGAAAATCCTGAATAGGAGAAATATTGGAAGAAGGATTTGATTAGTTGGATGGATGAGATGGGTCAGCTTTCAAAACTACTACGTTGGCAGATCCTTTTACTTTACAACAATTATTTTGTGGTTTGGAAGAAGAAGAGGTATCATTTTATTTAAACACAATGTTCCTGCTACGTAATTGTATCTTCTTCTCTTCAATGGCACGAATTTAAATTTTTTAGGCCATTGTGAATGCCTCGTTAAACATGTAGAATATTCGAACTTGGAGAATTGGCAAGATATGTCTAACACAAGCTCTAGTGAAAAAATATATTAACTTGGTTTGAGGCATTTGGAATGTGAGTTGGTTAATCAAGCTCTGCCAACGAGTGACAAAATCTTTGATAGATTCTTCTTCATATCGGCATGTCGCATACAAGTCATTCATGGTGACCTTCTTCACAATTTTGATAGAAAAGTGGTCCACAAAATCTTGAGCTACCTGATTAAATAAAATTATGGAATTCCTAGGTAGAGCACTATACCAATCTAAATCAAGTCATGTCAAGGATGTTGGTGCTGAATTTAATCTCACCTTGTTTGTTCAAAATTTCTTAATCCGTATGGTTTGAAGTATTCACTATCTCCCTGTATGAATGCGTGAAAGATTTCTCCTTCATTTGGTTGCCATTATCAGTCCTTTCCTTGGGTTGTGGATCACATTGAGTCTTGGTTTTATTTACAGTATTCTCTGCGCAGGGAAAATCTTTTTTGTTGGGCATCTTCCACGACTGTGTCTCCTTTGTAAATCATGTCCCAAAATCCGTGGATATGTGGTCTTTTCTGATTAGACACGGTATGGCGGGTCTATTTGGTGAACTTTTCACTTTTGTTACATTTGTAAAAAATTCCAAATTGGTCCCGCGGCCCCGATATTTTCTAATTGACTATTCAATAATATGAATCGGCAAGGAAAATTTCTTACTTTAACCCTGAAGATGGACACGTGTTCGTTTGTCTAGTTAAAAGTGGGGAGGCGGTTCACCAAAGGACTTTGAAACTTTTAGCCTTGTTTTAAAAAAAAGGATTAAGGTATAGAAGTTAAGCGTGACACCGCAAGTTCCCAAATAAAGCCACGTGTTGATTCTACATCAAAAAAGGAAGGGCGGGTCACCAGAGGTATTTTAGAAAATTATTCTGAGTGGTATAAAATGCAAAAGCCCCCCACAGTCTTGCCTCAACTAAGATATTTTCCACGTGGAGGGCCTGCGCCTATTTGGGGACCTGCCCTGGAAAAGTAAATTCAGAAGGAAGACAAGCCTGGAAAGTTGTTATAAATCAAGAATCAAAAAATGAGATATTAGTTCTGAAAGGTGATCAATCAATGGTTGAAGATTACCATACGTATTCAAGTGATTTTGAACCTAGTAATTTTTATATAAATTTGAGTTCTCCAACTAGAGAGGGGCCATCATTTGTGTCTGAAAATCCTTCCTCTCAATTTTCCCCTTTTTCTTCCAAGGTTGATAGGGTTTTCCAAGAATCTGAGTGATTAGAGAATATCTATTTTGAAAGCTATACTCATGTGCTCCAAAGACCCCTCATTCCCTATCAATTTGTTTCTCCAGTAAATTCACTACCTCAATGCAATATGGCTTAACGTCCGCCTAGACCTCTTTTTGTTGTCAACATTTTTGGACCTATAGATTTCAGAGGTATGGATGGATATTCTAATATGGTGCCACAAGATGTCAAAAATAGGTTGCCAAAATTTAAAGGAAATAATGCCATCACTGGTGACCACCATTTAAAAATCTTTGTCAATATGATGGAATATTTTTAAATTGAGTTTGAAGACATGTATGTAAAGTTGTTTATTCATACTCTTAAGGAGGATGCATGTGATTTGTACAATTTTTTACCATATAATTCAATAGATTCATGGATTGAGATGAAAAATGCATTTAAATTGAAATACGGGGATATGACAAATCCCAGGTTCCTTTTATCTCAATTTGAAAATATAAAGAAAAATCCAAATGAATCTGTCCATGATTTCAATACTCGGTTCAATAAGACCTTGAATAGGCTACCTATAATCCAAAGGCCAAGTGATGTGTCCTATTTGATAAAATATTCTGACGCTTTTGATAAAAAGGTTGTTTATTACTTAAGAGATAAGAACCCAGGAACATTGAGGTAGGCTTTCACCATGGCCTTACAAATATAAAATAATATGAAGGCAGTTGGCAAGCCTCCTAAGAGGAAAGGTGTTAATTTGATCAATCCTAAAAAACCTTAGTCAAACAAGGTTGTGGATCTGGAAGAGGTTGTAAAAACTTTATCTGGATCAGTTAAAGAGATATCCTATAAACTAGCCAGAGCAGAAAAAGGGATAGGATAAAGTTCCCAGGGTCAGCACAAGCCACACTCCCCATGTGATGTAGATCAAGAAGTTGAGGAAGTAGA
Organism: Taxus chinensis; assembly: GCA_019776745.2. Taxonomy (NCBI): domain Eukaryota; kingdom Viridiplantae; phylum Streptophyta; class Pinopsida; order Cupressales; family Taxaceae; genus Taxus; species Taxus chinensis. The sequence continues at coordinate 666,506,949 of CM034150.1, forward strand.
TGATGATGAGACATATGATGATGTGTGCATGATGGAATACCCTGAAAACTCATGGCATGGGACAACCTAAACTGAATTGATAAGTGCCAGAACTACTGAAGATTTTTGGGATTGTGTTCACCAGGTATTACCTCTTCCTCCTATTAATACTTTTGAAATTAATATGGTGCAAGCATTTGATCTGTCTAATCATGATTTTGAATACTTAAGTTACTTGATGATTGAAATGTATGATGGAGGTATTGTTTCACTCGGAATGTTTCAGCTTCTGGGAATAGAGTTACTTCTATCCTTTCATTCCTTTTAGAAACAGATGAGGTTAGGGTTAGGAGGAATACCTGTTGAATGTCGAGATGGTGTGCGCGTACCGTAGAGAAAGATCAGGTTGACTGCGAAGAACTCCTTTTTGTCTTGGAAGGACTACCTGTAAATAAGAACACAAGACCACAAGATTTGATTAAACAATAAATGAGGAAACTACCTTGGGCCCAGGAAATATAAAACTTCCTTTCGAAGGTGGTCAGTTCCCCTGCTAATATGAATTAACACAAAAGACTGCAAAATATCAATTAGATTACTTGGTTGAAACTAGTAGGAGAAGGCTGGTTTCTGGTTATAGTCAGGGTAACCGATATCGGTTTCTGGTAACCGCCGTCGGTTGGGTCTAGGACCTGTAGGTTGAACTGGGTAGGGGAAAGGCTGGTTTTCTGGTTTTGATCAGAGGATCCGAGGGCGGTTACTGATAGCCGATGCCGGTTACTGATAACCGATACCGGTGGGTTCTAGGATCTTCTTAGTAGCTATGATATTTTGTAAGGCTGGTTTATGGATGATATTAGGAAACAGGATGATTAGAAGCAAAAGAATAACAGTTAGATGCAATGACACGTTGGGTAGTAGATTCAGAGACGGATTTAGGAGGACTGAAATTCACAGAGCATAAGAAATGTTATAACAAAGGACATGCAAGATGTGACTTACTGGTTTTGACAAAGATACAAGTTGATCTCCTTGGTTGTAAACACTTCTGGTATTTCCACTCGTCTCTGCTCTGTTAAGTGAAGATCTGGACTCTGTTCCTCGCTCGCAATGCTCTCTGTTGATCCAGAAATCCTTTGACTGATCTCTAAAAATGAAATTCCGATCCGTTGTTTTGGGTTTGGGGAACCCATTTACAGGGAACCGATGGCGGTTACGTAACCGACGTCGGTCGAGTAGGAACCGGCATCGGTAAGGAAAAAGTAGGCTATTTTTAGTAAAACAACCCACCTTCCCTACTTTTCTCCTAAGAGATCAGTTGCGGGCTTGGTCAAGTGGCTAGAAGGTCGGTTTTGGGTGCGAGTAAGGAGGCATTAGTTATGGATGTGAGTCTAGACCAAGTCATAGGTCTTAATTAGGTTAGTTTAGGGTTAGGGCTAGGTCATGATGAGGGTGGCAAAATGAGGTGGCAGGTAAGGTGATGTGGATTTATCAATTACAAGGTAATTAATAAATAATTGTGTAAGGTTTAGGTGATGAGGTTAAGTTGCGAGATGAGATGTGGGTCACAAGGGGTCGTAAGACACAAATTTGGTGTCTACATTAGCCCCTTATTGTCGTGTAGCTTGTGTTGTAAAGCTGCGCGGACAATAATATGAAGTGGTTTCTCCTGTTAAGGATATAGGTAATCCCCCTCAAATCTAGCACAGATTGAGCGAAGGGGAAATCAAGGATAGGGTTGATAAAGGGTAAATGGGGTAGAGGGGATGGTAAGATGGTGGGGTAGGTCCAAGGAAGTAGACGCATGGTAAAATGCAATAGTACGACTAGGGTATATGATTTGACGAGAAAACCAGCAGTGCATAGGCAAAGGTCGATAGTTTATCCAAACAAGGGTGATATAATCCTGGTATCCAAGGCATAAGAAGTAGCTCCAGGGTATATAATATGTAAGGTACAGGAACGTTTAGGCGTGTTCGGCAGTACCAAATGGTTGGTTTGGTTGAGATAAATGTCACGGTCTAGGTCTAGGCAAAGTTGGTCAACAGATCGAGTCAAGGACCCTAATCATGCTAAAACACGAACAGGTGAGCTCGATTGAACAAAAGGTACATGATGGATGGATAAAATAAAACGTTGATTGTGGGTATGGTATTGAAGTGATACGGCCATGGGTCGGGCCAAGTTGTTGGGTTACGGCCTTGGGTCGGGCCAGATGGTTAGGGTGAGGCCTTGGGTCGGGCCAAATGGGTAGGTTGAGGCCTTGGGTCGGGCCAAATGGGTAGGGTGAGGCCTTGGGTCGGGCCAAATGGGTAGGGTGAGGCCTTGGGTCAGGCCAAATAGGTAGGTTGAGGCCTTGGGTCGGGCCAAATAGGTAGGTTGAGGCCTTGGGTCGGGCCAAATAGGTAGGTGGAGGCCTTGGGTCGGGCCGAATAGGTAGGTTGAGGCCTTGGGTCGAGCCAAATAGGTAGGTTGAGGCCGTGGGTCGGGCCGAATAGGTAGGTTGAGGCCTTGGGTCAGGCCGAATAGGTAGGTTAAGGCCTTGGATCGGGCTGAATAGGTAGGTTGAGGCCGTGGGTCGGGGCCGAATAGGTACATTGAGGCCTTGGGTCGGGCCGAATAGGTAGGTTGAGGCCTTGGGTCGGGCCGAATAGGTAGGGCGAGGCCTTGGGTCAGGCCAAATAGGTAGGTTGAGGCCTTGGGTCAGGCCAAATGGGTAGGGCGAGGCCTTGTGTCGGGCCAAATGGGTAGGGTGAGGCCTTGGGTCGTGCCTAATGGGTAGGGTGAGGCCTTGGGTTGGGCCAAATGGGTAGGGCGATGGCCTGGGTCAGGCCAAATAGGTAGTTGAGGCCTTGGGTCGGGCCAATTGGTAGGGTTGAGGCCTTGGGTCCTTGGCCGAATAGTGGTTGGCCTTGGGGTCAGGCTTAAATCGGTATGTTGAGGCCTTGGGTCGGGCGAAGAACACAATGACCCTCACAAGATTTGATTAAACAATAAATGAGGAAACTACCTTGGGCCCAGGAAATATAAAACTTCCTTTCGAAGGTGGTCAGTTCCCCTGCTAATATGAATTAACACAAAAGACTGCAAAATATCAATTAGATTACTTGGTTGAAACTAGTAGGAGAAGGCTGGTTTCTGGTTATAGTCAGGGTAACCGATACCGGTTTCTGGTAACCGCCGTCGGTTGGGTCTAGGACCTGTAGGTTGAACTGGGTAGGGGAAAGGCTGGTTTTCTGGTTTTTGATCAGAGGATCCTAGGTGGGTTTCCTGATGCCCGATGCCGTTACTGATAACCGATACCGGGTGGGGTTCTAGGCTCTTCTTAGTAGCTATGGTATTTTTGTAAGGCTGGTTTATGGATTATATTAGGAAACTAGATGCCTTATAAAGCACAAAGAATAACAGTTAGATGCAATGACAATGTTGGGGAGTAGATCTTGCCAGAGACGGATTAGGAGGACTGAAAATTCACAGAGCATCAGAATGTTATAACAGGAGTACATGCCAGATTGACTTACTGGTTTTGACAAAGATACAATGATCTCCTTGGTTGCAAACACTTTCTGGTTTTCCACTCATCTCTACTCTGTCAGTGAAATCTGGACTCTTTTCCTCGCTCAGCTGCAATGCTCTCTGTTGATCCAGAATATCCTTGGAACTCGACTCTAAAAATGAATTCCGATCCGTTGTTTTGGTTTGGGGAGCCCCATTTCCATGGAACTCGATGCGGTTACGTACCGACGTCGGTCGAGAGGCACCCGGGCATCGGTAAGGAAAAAGTAGGCTATTTTTAGTAAATAGCCCACCTTCCCTTTTCCCTGCTTTTCTTTTTTCTCCCGAGATATTCAGTTGCGGCTTTTGGTGCAAGCGTGGCTCAGAAGGTCGGTTTTTGGGTGCCGAGTAAGGAGCATTAGTTATGATGTGAGCGAGACAAGTCATAGGTCCTTGCATTAGGTTTAGTTTAGGGTTATAGGGCTTAGGTGTCAGCATGAGTGGCAAAATGAGGTGGCAGGGTACGGTGATGTGATTTCATTCCAAGGTATTAATAATAATTGGGTAAGGTTTTAGTCTGAGAGGTCTAGTTGGCCGAGATGAGAATGTGTTCACAAGGGGTTCGTAAGACACAAATTTGGTGTCTACATTCGCCCCTATGCGTCGTGTAGCTTGTGGTTTTACAGCCTGCGCGGACATAATATGAATGGCGTTTTCTCCGGTTAAGGATATAGGTAATCCCCCTCCATCCTAGCACAGATTGAGCGATAGGGCAAATCAGGGATAGGGTTGATAAAGGTAAATGGGGAAGAGTGATGTAAGATGGTGGGGTAGGTCCATAGGAAGCAGACGCATGGTTAAATGCAATAATAAGACTAGGGTCATATGATTGCCTAACGACAAACTACAAGTGTCAGTAGAGGGGGAGGCAAAAGGTCGTAGTTTAATCCAAACAATGTGATACTAATCCGGTAATCCAAGGCAATAAGAAGTAGCTCCAGGGTATATAATAGTAAGGTACAGAAACGTTTAGGCAGTTTTGGCAGTACCAAATGGTTGGTTTTGTGTTAGATAACGTCACGGTCTAGGTCTAGGACAATTGCGGTCAACAGATCAAGTCAAGGACCCCTATCAGCTAAACACGAACAGGGGTGTGCGGTGCTCTATTGAACAAAAGGTCCCAGGGGATTGAATGGATAAATATAAACGTTTATTGTGGGGTATCGGTATTGAGTGATACCGGCATGGTCGGGCCAAGTTGGTTGGGTTTACGGCCTTGGTCGGGCCAGATTGGTTAGGGTGAGGCCTTGGGGTCACAGGGCCGATGGGTAGGTTGAGGCCTTGGGTCGGCGGCCAAAATTGGGTAGGGTGAGGTCCTTGGTCGGGCCCAATGGGTGGAGGGTGAGGCCTTGGTCGTGCCAAATGGGTTTAGGGTTGAGGCATTGGGTCAAGCCAAAAGGGTAGGTTTGATGCCTTGGGTCGGGGGCCAAATGGGTAGGTTGAGGCCTTGGGTTGCGGCCGATTAGTAGTGTTGAGGCCTTGGGTCCGGGCCGATATTAGTTGAGGCCTGGGTCGTGGCCGATAGGTATGGGTTGAGCCCTTTGGGTCTATCCAAATAGGTAAGTTGAGGCCGTGTTCGGGCCGACATAGGTAGGTTTTAGGCCTTGGGTTCGGGCCGAATAGGTAGGTTGGAGGCCTTGGTCGGGCCGAATAGAGTAGTTCTGAGGCCGTGGGTCGGCCGAATAGGTAGGTTTGTGAGCGCTTGGAGGTCGGGCCGAATAGGTAGGTCGAGGCCCTTGGGTCGGGCCGAATGAGGTTAAGGTTGAGGCCTTTGTGGTCGGGCCAAATGGGTAGGGCGAGGCCTTGGGTTCTGGCCAAATGGGGAGGTTGGGTAGGCGAGGCCTTGGGTCGTGCCTATATGGGTAAGGGTGAGCCTTGGGTCGGGCCAAATGGTAGGGCGAGTCCTTGGGGGGTCATGCCAAAATAGGTAGGTTGAAGCCTGGGTCGGGCCAAGAGGGGTATGTTTCAGGCCTTTGGGTCGGCCTGAATAGTCATGGTTGGAGGGCCATTGGGTCAGGTGCTAATCGTATGGTGTGTACGGCCTGGGGGTCGGGCCGAATAGGTAGTTAGGCCTTGGGGTCGGGCCGAATAGGTAGGGGTTGAGGCTGTGGGTCATGCCGAATAGGTAGGTTGATGCCCTTGGGTCGGCCGAATAGTTAGGTTGAGCTTGGGTCGGGCCGAATAGGTAGGGCAAAAGGCCTTGGGGTCGGGCCAAATAAGGTAGGTTGAGGATAGGCCTGTCGTCGGCCAAATGGGTAGAGCTATAGGCCTTGGTCGGGCCAAATATGTAGGTTGAGGCTTGGTCGGGTCAAATGGGTAGGGCGAGGCGTTGGGTCGGCCAACTAGGTAGGTTGAGGCCGTGGGGGTTCGGGCCAAATGGGTAGGTTGAGGCCTGGGGTCGGCCTGAGTAGTTGTATGAGGCCTTGGGTCGGAGCCGATAGGTAGGTTGAGGCTCTTGGGTCAGGCCGAATAGTTGGTTTGAGCGAGCCTTGTGTCTGACCAATGGTAAGGTGATGCCCTTTGGTCAGGCCAGATTGTTAGGGTGGCTGCCCTTGTGGTGTTCCGGTGCCAAATAGGTTGGTTTGTGGCCGGTGGGTCGGGGCCAAATAAGGTTTTGGGTTGGCGTCCGTTGGGTTGTGCCGAATTAAGTTTGGTTCCGTTCCTTAGGGCCGGGCCGAAGAGGTTTGGTTGTGGCCATGGGTCGGGCCGAATAGGTTGGTGGTTTTGAGTGATGATAATAATAAGAATGGTTGTGTGTTGAATGTTTTTTTTTTGTTTGTTTTGAAAAAGGATAAAGATGAATGTGATGAAATAGAAATACACAAAAAATGTTTATATTTACTACACATGATAGGTTATGGTAGGGGATGGTCGAGCTAACCTTGGGAGACTCCATGTCTCCGAAGTGCTGCCTACATAGCCCATTGCACAAAGCAAGGAGGGGCCTCAGACCGATGTAGTTCTCCCTTAGGATCAGGGAGAGGCGAATTCAGGCAATTTGGTACGGTTTAGGCAATTGGTTGGTTGGTAAAAATATTAAGATTGGTAAAGGTAAGGTTGATGGTGTTGGTAATGAATTGGTGATGTTGTAAAAGGTATAAGGGAAGCGAAAGTTAGCCTGCCCAAAGTAGAAGGGAACCATGTCCTGATTAAGGTCAACACACAATCCTAGATGCGAGGCAAAGCAGAAAGAGTGCTCCGTAGGTGAAAAGAGCTAAACAAACCACACAACGTGGAATGAGCTTGGAGCCCTAGGTACCGTGCATAGACGAGAAGTCAATAGGTGAAAAGAGTTGTGTGATCACAATATATCGAGCGTATATTACGTCCCTTGAGTTGAAACAAATGGTGAGGTGAGGTGGATGGTATAGCTGAGGTGCAGAGAACTTATTACAAAGTGAGTGTTCTGATGAAAGAGAACCTACCCTAAATAGACAAGTCCATGACTCAAAAGTTCTTTTGAATGAGGCTTTTATTTTATTGAATGTAGACTGATCGATACGGGAAGTCTACAAGGGATATTGATTGTTTTATTCTTGAGGTCTTCACGAAGCTGATCGATGCAAGAAGCTTCTGATAAAGGCTGACTGTGTATAGCTGTCCTTCGAGGGAGCAGTCTATTTATAGTAGTAGATATGATTTAAATGCATAGTTTTCCTTCGAGGGAGCAGTCTATATATATAATAGCATCAATAGTTTTTGGCATATAGCTGTCCTTCGAGGGAGCAGTCTATAGATAACTAGATGTCCTTGTGACATGAAACATCTAGGTTTGTAGGAAGTTTGACTCAAGAAAATCCCATAAGAATACGGCTTATTTTAATACGTTGAAGTCATGGACTAGACTAAAAAGGGGAAGGCATCGTTAAGGGGAGGTGAGAGGTGAGCTTGATTTTATTTCGAGATGTAGGAAACAAGCGCATGTGGTGGTATGGGAGCTCAAGGGTACGAGCAGTAGGCGGATAAGAAGTGATATAACACTAATTTCAACAATAAAATGGTCGAAGATGCAAGGCATTAAGGGGCTCAGGCTCAGGTTTACCATTAAGCGAAGCTAAACGATAAGTACCAGATCTATAGGTGTGAGTGATTATATAAGGCCCAATCCAATTGGGGAGCAAATTTTCCACGTTTTCTCTTTTCTAGTTTGGTTACGTGTTGATTCTCTTTGAGGACAAGATCACCAACCTTAAAGGTACGCTCATGAAGTCGCTTATCATAAGCACGTTTAATGCGTTTTTGATAGATTTGAAGGTGATCAAGAGCTGTAAGACGGCGTTCGTCAAGAAGCTCCAATTAGGCTAACCGCTCTTGGTGGAAATCATCATTGGTGAGAATATCCTGAAGAGATATTCTAAGGGAGGATATTTGTATTTCGAGAGGAAAAACAGCCTCGGTACCGTATACCAAAGTAAAAGGTGTGGCATTAGTAGAGGTGCGAATGCTAGTACGATAAGCCCAAAGGGCAAAGGGAATGTGATCGTGCCAATTTTTTGCCGGATTTATTGACAACTTTCATGAGGATTTTGGTTAGTGTTTTATTAGAGGACTCGACTTGCCCATTAGCTTGTGGATAGTACGGTGATGAGAAGCTAAGTTTGATACCAAAGTTGTCGCAAAGGTCTTGCAACAACTTGTTTTTAAAAGATTTTCCATTATCTGTTATTAGGCGATGAGGAATACCAAAACGACAGATAATGTGATGGTTAATGAATTCGACAATTTTTTCTTTTTTGATTAAAATGAGTGGAATATCTTCCACCCATTTTGTGTAATATTCGGTTGCTGTGATTATCCAACGGTGACGTTGTGAAGAGGTCGGGTGAATCTCACCAATAAGGTCTAAACCCCATTGTGAGAAGGGCCAAAGATCTCGAGCGACCCTAGAGCGGGGTGGCTAGGAGTATGTTGAAGGTTGGCATGTTGCTGACACATAACACAACGCTTAACATATTCGTAGCAGTCGTTATTGAGAGTAGGCCAATAATAACCAAGGTGAAGGATTCGTTTGGCCACGGCAAGGCCGCTAAAATGTCCACCACAAATACCGTCATGGACCTGTTGGATGGTATGAGTGGCCTCCGCGCCATTTAGACAGCGAAGGAGGATACCATCAAAGCCACGTTTATAAAGGAGTCCTCCCATAACAACATAACGAGAAACGTGTTTAAGAAACGTGCGTTTTCCAGTATTAGTAAGGTCAGGTGGGAGAATAGAAGTTGTAAGATAATCGTGAAATTGGTGGTACCAGGTATCCTGCGAACTAGTAGACACAGTATTTATCATATAAACTACCGGGGTTGAATAGGATGGGACAAAAATTTGTTGGACCACGACGAATAATTCAGAGTCAGTTGGTGCGGCGGGAATTTGCGAGGCTAAGCAAGCCATAGTGTCCACAAATTTGTTAGTGGAGCATGGAATGGTTTGTATAGAATAGTGAGTAAATAAGGCTAGAAGTGAATCCACGTAGTGTTTGTATTTTTGAAGTTCCTCATTTTTGCATTGGTAGACGCCCATAACTTGATTGACTACCAATTGAGAGTCGCCAAAAATGTTGATAGATTTGATGCCTAAGTGTAACACAACTTGGAGACCCAGAACAAGGGCCTCGTATTCTGCTGTATTATTAGTGCAAGGGAAATCGAGTCGGAATGAAAGAGGCATAGGTTCAGTGTCGAGAGGAATGAGAACAACGCCGGCTCCTCCACCGCGTTGGCATTTAGATCCATCGAAGAAGATGGTCATTTGATACAACTCTTCTCAGAGTGAAAGAGTGGCGATGAGTTCGTCGGGGAAGGTAAAATTGGTAAATTGTTCCCCAGGTAAAGGGGCCTCCACAAGTTGGTCTGCAAGAGTTTGTCCTTTGATTGACTTCTGTTGTACGAATTCAAGGTCAAGGTCAGCGAGGAGCATAAGCCATCGAGCGATACGTTGGTTTAGATGCGGTTTGGCGTATATATAATGAATGGGGTCCGTGTTGGTGATGACGAAAGTCTTGTGATTTAGAAGGTAGTGTCGGAGTTTGGTGGCCACGAATGATAGGGCTAGGCACAATTTTTCTACATGTGTATACCTAGTCTCATAATCCACGAGGGTATGACTTATATAATAAACGGCCTGTTCTCGTTGTGCCGAATCCCGATGTGCGAGCATAACACCTATAGCATGGTCAGTGGCGGAAAGATAAAGGTAGAAAGGGCGGTCATCCTGGGGTGGGATAAGCACGGGTGGCTGCAAGAGATAGGATTTGAGAGTTTCGAAGGCTTGGTGACACTCCTCACTCCATTGAAAGGCAATGTCCTTTTTAAGAAGGTGATGAAAAGGTTGACACCGATCCGAGAGTTGGGAGATGAAACATCGGATAGATTGGAGCTTACCTTGTAAACTATGCAATTGTTTGAGATTTTTGGGTGGGGGCATTTCTAGGATAGCTTTGACTTTAGATGGATCGACCTCAATGCCACGCAAAGAGACGATAAAGCCAAGAAGTTTTCCCGAAAGAACACCAAAGACACATTTCTTTGGTTGAAGGCGGACAGAATATTGTAACAGGCGATCAAAAATAATGGTTAAAACATCGAGATGTTCACTACGATGTTTAGACTTGCCGAGAAGATCGTCGACATAATCTTCAAGGATAGTGTGCATAATGTCATGAAAAATGTAGGTCATAGCCCACTGATAGGTAGCACCAGCATTCTTAAGGCCAAATGGCATGACACGATAACAGAAGGTTCCCCAAGGAGTTATGAAGGCAGTTTTGTGTTGATCGGCAGGGGCAACCAAAATTTGGTTGTATCCTGAAAAGCCATCCATGAGAGAGAGCATCTCATGACCTGCAGTTAGATCAACAAGTTGGTCAATGCTAGGTAAGGGGAAGTCATCCTTAGGGCAAGTGAGGTTAAGATCCCAGAAATCTGTGCATATCCGAAGTCCCCCTGTCGCTTTAGTGACAGGTACGATGTTAGAAATCTATTGAGGATAGTCAATAGGCAAGATGAAGGAAATAGAAAGGAGTCGTTGGAGCTCCTCTTTGACCAAGAGAGCAATGCGTGGATGCATTTTTCTCAATTTCTGTTTGACTGGTTTAAAATCGGGGTTTAGGGTGATGTTATGGACGGCAATGGTAGGATCAATTCCTGGCATGTCAGCGTAAGACCATGCGAAAGCTTGGTTGCGAGCACGGAGAAAGGTAGTAAAGGCGGCTTGTTCTAATGTGTTAAGGGATTGTCCAATCTTCACAATGTGAGGATCCTCCTCCGTGTGGATGTTGATTTCTATGGTAGATTCGTTCAGCATGGTTTGGGTTTCAGATGGTAAGGCTCGTTGAATATAAGAATCATCCGTGCCAAGGTAAGTGAGGATGGAGTCATCATCCTGGCATTCAACAACATTAATCAAAGGTGAATCCTCTTCGATCATGTCTAGATACAGAAGGGGAAGAGAAGATGGGTCCTCATTATCGTGTTGATAAGTGAGAGGACCTATGAAGATAGCATTTATGAAAAAAAAAAAGTTAGGAGGGATGGATTCAGGGTCTATAGATTCTGTGGATGATGAAGGCAAAGTGGGTAGGGGCGACATTGGTTTGGTAGGGGCGACGTCTTCTTCTTCCAGGATACAGCTGACAGGAGGTGTCTCCTGTGTAGGTGTTTCAGGAAAACCAAGACCACTGCGATCATTATGTTTACGGGTAGTCACGGGAATGAGTGTATGTCGGCCTTGTTTGTAAAGGCCAAAACCAAAGCCTTTCCACGCACAGCGAGTCAAGAAGGTGAGGTCAAAACGACGATTTGTCAAGTATTGAAAATCAGATTGGAAAGGAACCACACCAAGAGGGGGCTCAGGGGAAACGGAAGATGCGTCGACACCCCCATATGTTAGGTTAGTGCGGCGAGTGAGGTGGTCCGTAGGGGATTACTTCCCCTACACGACGGTCATAGGTAGGATGTGCATGTACCTGTCCGTACTCCTGTGGGGTAGGGAAAGAACTAACGTTATATAGGCGGTAACTCCCCCCAGCGTAAGGCGCTGAAAAACATCTACTAAGGGGTCGGAGGTTGGAATGTTAGCTGCGGGAAGGGAAGTGGTTTTTGCGATGGTGGTTTCATCAGTTGAAGGCGTAGGCGCGGTTGAGGTGGATGGTTGAGGTACATTTGAAGAGGATGGTTGGGTTGAATGTATGGGTGTCTTGATTGGTATAAGCACATCGTTAGGGCGGTATAACATATTGCAGGTTTTAAAGGGGGGAGGGTCAGCTTTTACGGTTGTAGGACTTCCCCTCGTACTCAAATTTTATGCATCTATGTAATGTTGAGGGAACGCATCCCATGGCTCGGATCCAAGGACGACCCCAGCAATATATTATATTAGAACTCTCCCTCCAAGACATAGAAGAGTTCGGGGTAAAGTACGTGGTCCTACCCGAATGTTGAGGATCACGGTGCCTAAGGTAGAAGTAATAGCGTCATTAAATGACCGCAACATGATGGGGTTGGCACACATGCAACTAGAAGGGATATTCATTTGTTGGAAGGCTTTTGAAGAGATGATGTTTAGGCTAGCACCCCCCGTCAATCATAACACGCCATACCCCGAATGTCCCGGATGTAAGCTGAGATGAAAAGAGCAGGGTCAGGGTCTTCTGTACCAAAGTCAACAATTTCGTCTTCGGAGAAACTGACTGCAGCAGCTTGTTGTACAGAGACAGAAGTGGTTGGGGCAGTGGGTTGTTTGGTGAGAGAAGCAACATGATTGGGTGTTAGAATGGAGGCGACAGGAAGGGTTTTCATTAGGTAAAACCTCTATCCCTTGAAGGATCTCAACGAGAGCTTGTCGATGAGATTCAGAAGTCTGAATGAGATCATACAGTGTCATTTTTACGGGCGATTGGTGAAGCTGTTTAATCATATTTTAGTGGGCAATGCCATTAGAGATGGGATAGGTGGGTCCGCGAATGACCACTTTAGGTGGTGGTGCAATCGGGATGTTTGACGGAGAAAGAGATGCCGCAGGTGTGTTTTCTTTTGCTTTCCCATTGTTCTTCTGACCTTGAGTAGCGACACTAATCATATTAATCTCGTAGACCTGAGATGAGGAAGATGGTTGGGATAACTCATGGTCTTCAAGAGGTGGGGTTGTAATAATGATAGATTTTGGTTGAGGCTGGGGGACATATGGTATAGGAGAGGGAATGGAAACTAAAGGTCTCTCCCTTCGTAAGTTATCTTTCTTAATCTTTCTATCCGGGAGAGGTGACTGACGAAGGATAGTTTTTAGAGCTTTGCATCCCTCCACATCATGTCCTGGTGTGTGGTGATAAGCGCAGATTTTAGACTCATCGTAACCCATAGGTCGGGGTTTAGACGGGTCATAAGGTCTAAGTGGAGGTAGGGAAATGGTCGCATTCTCCACCAACATAGCAAGGATTTTGGCATAAGACCCTTTGAGTGGGTCAAAATCGGAAGAGGATGAGGGTATTGGTTGTGCGGGTTTTGGTAATGTTTGGGTGTGGTTGGTTCGCACGGGTGGTGGTTTAGCCGAGGGGTTTTGATACGTGGTTTTCACTAAACGTGATTTCTTTGGCGCACAAGCTATGTTGGATGATTAGGCCGCAGATGATGTGGTATCAGAAAACAACCATGGGGAAATAGGAGTGACCGAAAACAAATCTTTTGATGATGGAATTTGTTTAGGGTTGATAGGTAGACAGGATACGCGGAGTGACGATGTTGCTATACCCTGGAATTTCTGTATGGGTGCGGAAGGCGTAGGTTGTTTTGATTGATTGTGATAGGGGCACAGATTGAGTTTGTCTCCTAAGTGGCGGGACGGATTTATTTTTGGATAGATCGAGTCGCTTAGGTGGGTGCGTTAGACTGGGCATTGGTGAGGTCCCAAGCGTAGGGGAAGATCTGGTTAAGTTGATAGAAGTGGACGGGTCATTTGGTAGAGGTGAAGGGGGTGAAGGTGAGAACAGGGGCATTTTAAGCTTCTGTAAACACTTCAGGTATATGGTGGAGACATCAGGATCAGTCATTTGCATTTGAGTAGAAAAAGGGGTACTCAAACGTTCCCATAGGGCATGTCTATCTTCTGTGGAATGACAGTCCTCACGTGTGAATATGAACTTTTGTACGGAAGAACGACGGGTTGTGATTCCAGTCCACTGTGGGTGCGACATAGGAGGTAGATGAGGCACTGTATCAATAGATGTTAAGAGGTCAACCGGTCGTTGAAAATATTTAGGCGATGAGGGACTAATAGGTAGGAGGGCGTGTTTGAGGGGATCTGTCATGTTTAAAGAATGTGGTGATGTCAGTGTAAGAGATTTCTCGTCTAAGGATGTCAAAAGGAGTGGCGAGCCTTCCTCTTGTGTAGCAAGAGCGGTAGAAGGGGACGTTTGGGAAATAGATAAATTAGATAACATCTGCTCACAGTCTTGTAGGGATGTGGTGTAAGAAGACTCATCGATGAGAAGAGAAGTCCGGGCAGTTAACTCTTTTATGGGTAAAGGAATGATTTCACTTTGGCTTGATGGTGGTGAAGGAGGTTCAGACTCCTGTGTTGGTGGAGAGGCTTGATTCAAAAAAATTTCAATAGAGGCTTTTGGCTGAGAATCGAAGATGGCATGGATCTCATGAACACTCTCCTCGGCTAAGATATCTTGGTTTACGTTACTGTTGGACGAGTGATTCGGGAATGGCTTGTTGAAAATTTTCAGATTTCGGTTAGCAGGGGCGTTAGGATTATCGAGGGCTATATCCCCCGCATCAACCATTTCCTGCACTATGTTTTTCAACATCTTGCAGTTCTCATGACTATGTCCTTTTACGCGGTGAAAGTTACAAAAGTCATTTTCTTTGTACCAGGAAGGTATTGCGCGAGTGGAATCAAACCCGGAATGAGGTTTAACAGGAGGTAAGGTAATGGCTCCTGCTTTGAGCAATTTCTCCAGGATGACGCCATAAGTTTCTCCCAAGGGAGTGTAATTGGTGGGCTCAGCTTTGTACTTATAAGTGGTTTTCGAAGGAGTATTGGACGGTGTTTGAGATTTGACCATTACCGCATGGACAACTCCTTTTGATTTAGAAGAAGTGGACGCGTGAGGAGTGGTGGTGTTTGGCTTGTTGGTAGAATCTGGAGTTCGGAAATTGGGGGTTTTTGTTACGTAACTGCAATTTCTCTTCTTCTAAGGCTCGAATTTCTAATTTTCGGGGCCATAGTAAAGGCCTCGTCGAATGTACGGAAAGTTTGAATTTGGAGGGTGGGGGAGATGTGCTTAGCGCAGGCCCGCGTAAACAGTTCGATAACTTCAGTTTGAGGTAAGGCATACGTAAGTTGGTTGATAAGGCCCCGCCATCGTCCAACGAAATCTGTGATAGATTCGTCCTCAAATTGTCGGATGGCATAGAGGTCGGTGATAGATACTTTCTTGGCAATGTTAATGGAGAAATGATCCAAGAAAGATTGGGCTAGTTGGTTAAAAGAGAAGATCGAGTGCTGGGTTAAAGCACTATACCACTCCAAGGCGGGTCCTGATAAGGACATGGGGAAGGTGCGGAGTAACAAGGCGTCATCATGGGCAATCAAATAACAAGCATGTCTAAATGATCGCAAGTGTTGTTGAGGATCCTCTTTACTATTAAAACGAGTAAATTTTGGCAACTCCCATTGAGGAGGATATGAATGAAGGGGGATAGAAGGGTGAATGGGCTCCCGACAAACTTGCTCGTATGTCAAGGCGCTACGACTTCCCGAAAAAGAAGCCTCCAGGTTTTACATTTTGTCCATCATTTGTTTAATGAAATCTGTGGTTGGATGAGATGATGGTGCGGTTGTGGTAAACGGAGGAAAGTTGGACCAAGGGCTTCCGTTGGACAATGGTGGGGCTAAGTGTTGATAAGGTATGGAGGATGAGTATGTTGGAGCAACAGAATAGGGATGTCCCATATAAGGTGTTGAGGTTACTGGATACGTGTATGGGAATGAAAAGGTAGGCGGAGCTTGAGAAGGAAAGCTCGTGTGAATAGGTGGCAGAGAGTAAGTCATGAATGGAGTGGTCTGAAAGAGAGATGAGGTAGGGGCAGTTGGTGGTAACGATACGTGGGATCCAAGATTAACCAAAGGAAAGCTAATCAGGGTCGTATGAACCTCTGAAGCCGTCGGATTAGGAGACGGGGCTAGAGATGCAGGAAGTAAGGCAGTGTTATCAGGAGGAGTGGGAGCTAAATGAGCAGCTATACTAATAGGTATGCCAACAAGGAGCTGACCATCAGGCGTACGGTCAGGGGCATGAGACAAATAGTATTGTACAGCGCTGGGATTAGCATCCAAAAATTTGGCAAAGTCCTTGTCTCCTACAGGAATTTGGGAGATCTCACTGGTGTCCGTAGGGTTCCCTATAGAATGTGAAGGGGGTGATTCAGGCAAAGACACAGAGCAGGCATGTGAAACCATGGTGGCGGCTTGCTTCCGAGTGATGACAACCATGGACAAGAACACACAGGAAAGTTTCAATCTATCAAGAACAAAAACAACCTCAGAATGATGAATTTGGCAGGTTGCTGGTTTGTCAGGGGCTGATGAAGACAGTAACCGATATCGGTTTAATAACCGGTGTCGGTCAGAGAGCAGACAACATCGGTCCCTTAACCGATGCCGGTGTCAAAAGTCTAGGATAAGAAGATATAAAAGGCTGCTAATTTGAATTTTAGCAACGTTGAGTATATTTGTCAACTTATTTATCACAGAAGACAAAGTATGATAGAGAAAACAGAATTTGAAAACAAGCAAGATCCACACGCAAATCCAGAGACTAATCCTAGGGTTAATTTTAGTTATCGTGGGCTTATGCCTTTAGACGTAAGATGATGTCAGAATCCTAAACAACAAGACCTAGGGGAAATATCAAGTTTGTTTTGGCTTATAAGGTTACCTCAATCGGGCGGAGGAATACCGCGGAAAAGGGGGGATGTTTGACCTGTTGTGTTAATTGTGAAGTGATTCGGTATGTGTTGTGTAGTGAAACTAGGGTTAATTTCCTGTCAATACCGTGGATATCACCCCCACGTGTACGACCTGTTACTTAATCTATGTTCACTAGAATTGAAGAACAACAAGCAGGAATACAATGCATGTGTTTTAAACCCAAATCAAAAATTATGTTCGATGAAGCAAGAGAGATGACTTTCACTAATGCGAAACTAGGAAAGCAAGACAAATTCTTTATGAAATATATAACAAAAGCAGCAACAGCAAGTATGCTTCCTAAAATGAAAATAAGCAAGAGAAAGAAACCCAAAATGGGTCCCACCGGGCGTGCCAAAATGTTTCACTCGGAATGTTTCGGCTTCTGGGAATAGAGTTACTTCTATCCTTTCATTCCTTTTAGAAACAGATGAGGTTAGGGTTAGGAGGAATACCTGTTGAATGTCGAGATGGTGTGCGCGTACCGTAGAGAAAGATCAGGTTGACTGCGAAGAACTCCTTTTTGTCTTGGAAGGACTACCTGCAAATAAGAACACAAGACCACAAGATTTGATTAAACAATAAATGAGGAAACTACCTTGGGCCCAGGAAATATAAAACTTCCTTTCGAAGGTGGTCAGTTCCCCTGCTAATATGAATTAACACAAAAGACTGCAAAATATCAATTAGATTACTTGGTTGAAACTAGTAGGAGAAGGCTGGTTTCTGGTTATAGTCAGGGTAACCGATACCGGTTTCTGGTAACCCGCCGTCGGTTGGGTCTAGGACCTGTAGGTTGAACTGGGTAGGGGAAAGGCTGGTTTTCTGGTTTTGATCAGAGGATCCGAGGGTGGTTACTGATAGCTGATGTCGGTTACTGATAACCGATACCGATGGGTTCTAGGATCTTCTTAGTAGCTATGGTATTTTGTAAGGCTGGTTTATGGATGATATTAGGAAACGGGATGATTAGAAGCAAAAGAATAACAGTTAGATGCAATGACACGTTGGGTAGTAGATTTAGAGATGGATTTAGGAGGACTGAAATTCACAGAGCATAAGAAATGTTATAACAGAGGACATGCAAGATGTGACTTACTGGTTTTGACAAAGATGCAAGTTGATCTCCTTGGTTGTAAACACTTCTGGTATTTCCACTCGTCTCTGCTCTATCAAGTGAAGATCTGGACTCTGTTCCTCACTCGCAATGCTCTCTGTTGATCCAGAAATCCTTTGACTGATCTCTAAAAATGAAATTCCGATCCGTTGTTTTGGTTTGGGGAGCCTATTTACAGGGAACCGATGGCGGTTACGTAACCGACGTCGGTCGAGTAGGAACCGGCATCGGTAAGGAAAAAGTAGGCTATTTTTAGTAAAACAGCGCACCTTCCCTGCTTTTCTCCCGAGAGATCAGTTGCGGGCTTGGTCAAGTGGCTAGAAGGTCGGTTTTGGGTGCGAGTAAGGAGGCATTAGTTATGGATGTGAGTCTAGACCAAGTCATAGGTCTTAATTAGGTTAGTTTAGGGTTAGGGATAGGTCATGATGAGGTGGCAAAATGAGGTGGCAGGTAAGGTGATGTGGATTTATCAATTACAAGGTAATTAATAAATAATTGTGTAAGGTTTAGGTGATGAGGTTAAGTTGCGAGATGAGATGTGGGTCACAAGGGGTCGTAAGACACAAATTTGGTGTCTACAGGTATCCCTTCTTAAGAGGATAGGCAAATGTTGATGAATGCAGTAGTTTCTCAGGAGAAATAATATAAGACCAAAAGTAAAGTTGTCAAAGGGTGAGGGCCATAAACCAAGCCAAAAGTTCCAATTCTTACCAATATCCCAAAGGAGCTTCTTAGAAAAGATACATCTGGCAAAGGCTTAGTTTCCCCAAATAGAACAGGTGCTCCTTCCCATGCCCAGACTGTGAAAACTCCCATACTATCAGAAGAAGTTGTCAATATCTCTCATAATACTGCCTTACCCAAATATATTCCTTGTGACATAGCCCAAATCTTAAGCCAGATCAAAATCATTGTTCCCATTGTTGAATTACTCATAATTCTTGAGCATAGGAAAAGGGCATTTGAATATTTGGGATGTAAGGAAGAAAATATTACTTTGGGAAAAAGTGTTAACAATATAGAGGTTCCTCATATTATTGCATAATCATAAATACCACAAGCATTGGAGGAACTGGGTGAATCATCTGAGGTGTATTTGGGAACTTCTCTGGTTGAGTCTCAGTTGGATGTCGATCCATTTTGTACCACTTTAATTATTAAAGATATTTCGGTACATAACTGCATGTTTGATTCAGGAGCCTCATGTAATGTAATGCCTCTTGAGGTAATGAATGAGTTAAATATCAAGGTAATAGCAGCTTTTGGGAAATGTACTACTATGGATTCAAGAGAAGTGCCAGTAATTAGATATGTCAAGGTATTAGTAGTGCAACTAGCAGCTTATCCAGGAAAATGCTTAACCATGAATGTGGTTATTGTGGACTATCCTGCCAAATGGGGGATGTTATTATCTATAAAATGGGTAGCTAGTGTGGGTGGAAGCATACAAATGGATATTTCATATGCAACCATACCAATTGAGGGAAACCTTGTGAAGTTGTATGGTGAGAAGATAATGTTTCATATCATTGAGGACCCTAACAATGCTTCTGATGAAGTATTGTAAACAGATGTCGATGTCAGTAATTTTGTGGGCTATGTTGATTGTAAGGAGCATAAAATTGATGACTGCAAGTATCCTGAGTAGAATGGTTCTCCTTGTACCTTGATGTTTTATAGGGCTTGTTCTAGATCTGGTAATGGTGCTAGTGTTGTCTTTATATCTCCAAGCCAAGAGGAGTTTAACTTTTCTTTTAAACTCAATTTTGAGTGCACAAACAATATTGTTGAGTATGAAGCACTATTCTTGGGTCTAAGGATTGCATGGAAATATGGTGTTAAGGATATTATTGTTAAAGGGGATTCAGAGTTGATAGTCAACCAAGTTAGAAAGTTGTATGCTACAAAGAATCAAAAAATGAAACAATATAAGCATGCAATTTGGGACTTCATTGAAATGTTTGATTCTTTTAATATAATACATCATGATAGGAGCTATAATACTGTAGCAGAGAAATTGGTAGTATTATGATCTGTTGGTATCCAAATTGATTCTCCCTTAGAAATTGAGCAGCATCAAATATTTAGCAGGACACTGAGAGACAGATAGATCATATTATGAGTCGTTTTGTAGCCTAGGGAGGGGATTTTTCTGACTCTTTGTCACTTAGGCATCGGAGAAATGGATAACACCTTCATTAAGGATTTGATCTATCCTCACTGCTTTAGGTCGTGCCTTTCGACCAGGTGAGAGGACCCATTTTGTAACCTCTTTCGGTGAAGGTGAATGAAGATATCCTTCTTTGCATAAATTTGAAAGGGGAACCTGAGAAAATATGATCAATGCACCACAATTTAACTCTCATGAGTTGTCACTTCTAAATAATGGTGATATTTTCTAAACAAGGCTAAAGGTTACTAAAGACATTATGGGATCCTGAATGCTTCTGCATATTTTGGCAATAGAATTTATACATTTGTGGACATATAAGGAAAACAGGGGTAGTTCAGGTAGGATTCATTGTTTTGAATAATTTTGGTGGGAGATTAAGCAGGATATAAATTGATTATGCCATATCTTTGAGAACCTTCACAACATTTGGAAAACTAAATGACATAATGCTTCATAATAGCTAAAATATTCCTTCAACCAGAAGGTGTGCATCAATGGAGGCCCAAATTTGCATGTTTTCACACAATATCTAAGAATTTAACATGAAGGCTCGAGCCAAAGACTCAATTAAGAATCAAAGACCCCTGTTCCTCACACCTAAGATACACTCAAAGGCTTACAGACAATCTTTATCAACAAATGACAGTAAAATGATTTTAAATTGTTTATCTCATTACAGGATGAAGGCTCTTCTTGAAATGAAATTGCAAATGCCACTAAACTGTCACAGGGATGAGATCCTGTGTGATTCAGAGGACTTTAACACAAGATTGCAATAGGAATAAGAAAAACTACTTGCAGACATTCTGAAATAAATTAGACACAAATTGGTCCAAGATTGACATAGATTAATTTGAAATTGATTAGATTCATCAGCAGGGGAAAGTTTCTTTGAACAATCTCAGAGCTTTTCAATGGTTGTACACTCACAACCAACTTGACGTGATTGAAATATTAAACACAAGGAAATTAACAGGTTTCTCAGATGGTCTCTCAGGAAGATGGGCTCTCTCAAATTTTCTCTTAAGAATTCAACCCCCGACCATTTGCAAGAGTATTCTCATTGCATTTATACATTTCACTCGCTCACTCATCCCAAAATTTCCCCCCAAAAAGAAGAATATTCAAGGAACCTTTACTTGTTACCAATTTTCCTTAGAAAGTGACATTTAACAAATTCATACCTGAAAGCTTTAGGTGGACAAATTATGAACTGATCATGTTTCTCAAACCCTCGACTAATGACTAGGATGTCATGCCACAAATTTTTGACATAGTCCTTTTAATCATTCTTATTTTGTCATGTGAGAAATCCCCATTTTAATCATTTTCTAGTGGCCCTGTATAGCTGGATCTGACAGGTAATCCTTTTTACCCTTGAGGCAACACCTTTTTCATCCTTTGCACCTACAACCTTCATCATTTCATCCTTTTCCCATTCTTTCCTCTGTAACTCTACCCTGCATCTAGCTTCCCTGGTAATTCACATTTTTGCAAGTGCCTGAGAAATTCCAACTTCAAAATATCACCCTTTACAATCCTTGGACTCACAAATTAAGTTCTAAATCCATTCAATGGCACTTTGTAGACAAAAATGACAAGGAATTTCATCAAAAATGATGAAAAATAATGCGTATTCGCATCTCAAGGAGTCTTAGGAGCAAAAATGGTGGAAAAACAAATGCAATGCACAACAACCATTGATTCTTCCTCTTCTCAACTTTAGATTAGAGTCGTCCACGTGTTTCCTTGGCACAACTACAAAGGTGAGGTACATAGGCAAGTTTCCAAACAAGCGCGGGCCTTCCACGTGCCTTGGGCCCAAGAAAAATGCCTTTTGGCCTTTGAAAAGTCTCTTATAAAAGGAGCCAGCGGAAGCCTCCACGTGTCTCCTTGGGCACCTTTGGTATGGTCCCAAAAAGAGACCCCAAACAAGTGCAGGCTCACCACGTGTCTCAGTCTGGCAGAGTTGTTGAAAAATGTTTAAGGACCAGTGGAAGGTGCCATGTGTCTAGGGTCTGAGATAGTTTTCCTTGGCCGTTGAAAATTCCAAGCAAGGGCAGAGTGAGCAGAAACTTCCAAGTGTCCCTTCGGCACTTCTTCTACAATAAAGTATAGGGGTAGGTCCCCAAACAGGCATGGGCCCTCCACATGTCCCAGGCCTTAGAAAGTTTCTTGAAAAGTTTAAGTATAGAAAGGAGCCAAGAAGCCTCCACGTGTATCCCTAGCGTAACTTTGAGATGGTCCCCAAAAGTAGAGACCCCAAACAAGCGCGGGCTCACCACGTGTCTCCTTGGCACAACTGCTAAGGTAGGACCCAGAGGTAGATCCTCAAATGAGTGTCGGCCCTCCATGTGTCCATGGTCAAACAAAGCTACACTGGCTGCATGAAAAAAATGTCTAAGTCTTGGCAAGGAAGAAGAAACCTCCACGTGTCTCCCTGGCGCAACTCCAAAGGTCAAACCAAGAGGTGAATTTTTAGATGAGCACAGGCCCTCCACGTGGAAAAAAATTGAGTTGAATTGGGACTTTAGAGTTTCAAAGTTCCCCACTGAGCCATGTCCAATCAGAAAGGGCCATGTTTCCACAGATGCTGAGATATAAATTTGACGGGGAAAACACACCCGTCAAACCATAAAATGTAGGGAAATCACCATTTGCACTTGGAAATGAATCTTTCTTTAAGGACAGAGAATTTGGAAATGATATAAGGCCCAAATGTGATCCACCGAGCCACATCAAATCAGAAAGGACCACTTTTCACATAGATATTGGGACAAAATTTGATAGGGAAAACAAAACGTGACTGTGGAAAAATGGAAGGAAGGGAAAAAACCTGAGTTTTATGCCCAAGTTACAAATTCTTTCACATGGACAGAGGAATGGAAAACAAATTCTGGATTTAAAATGATCCTCAACCAAAGGAAGGGACTGATCATGGCAACCAAATGAAGGACAGAGATTTCACACATCAACACGGGGAGATAGAAAATATGACAGAGCCCACAAACTAAAGAATTTCAAGGAAAAATAGGGCAAGATCAAATTGAGCACCAACATCGGCTCTGACTCAGGGATGGGCACTCCCTGTGAGTGCCACAAGAACAAATAGTAGGTCAAGTGCCAAAAGTAAACCATTGGGCAATAGAGTCAAAGAACAAGCTTGCATAGTAGAAAACAATAATAACCAACTCCCCCAAGGACGAACCAAGAAACCAACAAAATGGCCACCAAGGACCAGGACAAAACAAAATAGAAAAACATGAAAGTAGAAAGAAACCAAAAGACTATACACTGTACAATGGTGTATACCTTGATTCTGAGAAATCAATCAAGGAAATGTTTCAAATGCCTGCCATTAATAGGCAACTCAAGACAATTCCCCATCTAAGTCTTTTAAGAAGAAGGTATGTTCACCAATTCAAATGTCAATTGAATAAGGGCCCATCCAAAATGCATCAAAATTTCCATGTTTTCCCTTATCCTTGTGCCTGCTATCCCACAATAGCACAATATCTCCCACACTGAAAGCTCTTGGAGTCACCTTCTTATCAAACAACTTCTTCAATTTCTCTCTAAATTTTACATGCCTCTGATGGGATGCCCTTCTTTCTTCATCTAACTCAACAATATGATTTATGCGAGCATCATAGGGACTAACCTCTTGATCTTCCAGTTGTTGAAGAAATTGAAAAGAAGACAATTGCATATGTAGGGGCAGCAGAGCTTGAGTTCCATACACCAACTCAAATGGGATTTTTCCAGTAGCTCATTTAACAGTGATTCGATCAGCCCAAACAACAAACTTCAACTGCTCACCCCACTTCCTTTTGTTCAACTCCAAAGTTCTTCTAATTATCTTCAACAATTTTTATTGCTGGACTCTACTTGTCCATTTCCTTGGGGATTATAATTAGAAGCATATGTCAAATTGATCCCATATTCATGGCACATGGCCACTTAAAGGTTTAGCTCAAAAGCTCATGGCATTATCAGCAACTATTTTGGTAGGTACCCCAAATCTGCAAATGATATAATTCAGGATAAAATCCATGACAATTTGGTGAGTTTCCTTCTTGGTGGGGATTGCCTCCACCCACTTGGTGAAGTAATATGTGGCCACTAGTATCCACTTATGCCTGCACTTGAAGGATCAGAAATTTCCCCAATGAAATCCATTCCCCATTGCCTAAATGGGGCTTCAACTGATACAGGCTGCAAAGGAAGGAGCCTAAAGCTTTCAGTCTTCCAGAAAAGCATTGGCAACTTTCACATCTTCTTACCAATAGAGTTGTATCCTTGAAAAGAGTTGGCCACCAATAACCAACCCTTAAGATCTTATGAGTTGTGACTCTTCCAGAAAAATGCACCCCCACAAACTCCTCCATGGAGATCAACAATTATTTTAGGGGCTTCATCTTTAGTAATGCATCTTAAGAGAACTCCCTCAGGGTTCTTCCAAGCTAACCCAAAATCAGTAATGACATATTTTTGGGAAGCTAACTTAAGTGTTCTTTTCTGATTCTTTCTCAAATGTTCAGGGCACTGTAGATGTTTGAGATAAAAAATTATGTCCTTGTACCATTCAGAATTTATCAATTTTTCAAGGACATTCAGCCTTTCTTCTTCAACTTCATTTACCTCAATTATCTGCAGATTGCTCTCTGCCATAAGTTTTTCCAGGCCCAAACCTCTGACCAATTTTTTTTTTAGATATCCATATCATACTCTTGCAATTTTTTTACCCATTAGCATCTCTTGCTTGAAACCTCCATTTCTGATAGGATATCTTTCACCATGGTGTGGGGAACATAAGCAATGATTTTGGAACTCAGAATATATGGCCTGAAGACCTTTGTTTCTTTTACCAAAGAAAATGTATGCTTCTCTATGATAGTATATTTTAGCTCAGCTCCTTGTAATGCCTTACTGAAAAAGGCAATTGGTCTTTCAGCTCCCTCATCATCCTTCTACAACAATATAGATGCAATAATACTTTTCTGAAGCAAAAGAAAACATTTGGAAATCCTTCTTATAATCTAGAGCTGCTAAAATAGGGGCATTCTTTAATGCTTCTTTGATCCCAAAAAACACTTGAATAGATTTCTTCTTCCCATTTGATACTTTTATCTTTCTTCAACATGTTAGTGATTGGGATAGTTAGTTCAAAAAAGTTGGAGACAAATCTCCTAATAAAATTAATCTTCCTAAAAAAGGATTGAATTCCCTTCTTGGTTCTTAGAATAGGGACTTTTGGATGGCTTCTACCCTCTAAAGATCAATCATGACCCCTTCCTTTGACATAATGTGTCCAAGCAACTTTGCTTTCTCAACTCCAAAGTGGCACTTCTTGGGATTTAGTGAAATACCATACTCCCTACATCTTAACAAAATTTTTTCTAAGTGTTGCAGGTGGTCACTCCTTTTTCTAGAGAAAACAGTCACATCATCTTGATATACAACAATGAAATCATTAATATAGCCAGAGAAAGCTACATCCATTGCTCTTTGGAAAGTGGCTCCAACATTCATTAGACCAAAAGAGCATTCTGAACATATACATCTGTTCCCCAAGGAGTGGTAAAGGTAGTCTTGATTCACTTTGATTCCTTCACAACTACCTGGTTATATCTAAAAAAAACCATCCAAGGTGGATAACAATTCCGAACTAGTAACCAATTGTAACATATTACACCCATATTTGGTAGAGGGTAGTTATCCTTCATTGATGCTCTATTCAGGTTTCTAAAGTCCACACACAACATTATATCTCTGGACTTCTTTCTGACTAGGTACAAAGTTTGTAACCCATGATGAGTACCATGGGGTATGATTCCTCCATCCCTCAACTTTTTCAATTCTTCTTGCATCTTCAAGGAAAGGAATGGATTCATTGGCATCTGTTACAGTGATCCTCGATCAAAGGAAAGGACTGGTCAAACCAAATGAAGGACTATAACATTTCACGCATCAATACGGGGAGATAGAAAATATGCAGAAAAACCAGGAAAATTAAATTGAGCATCAACATCAGCTCCGACTCGGGGATGGGAACTCCTAGTGAGTGCCACAAGAAAAAATAGCAGACCAAGTGCCAAAAATAAACCATTGAAATGGAAATGGATCTTCAGAGAGCTAACCCTCCAAGGAAAAAATTGAGAAACCAACAAAAATTGGTCATCAAGGACCATGGAAAACCAAATAGGGAAAACATGAAAAACAGAGAAAAAACAAAAGACTATACACTATACAATGGTGCATGTCTTGATTATGAGAAATCAATCAAGGAAATGTTTCAAATGCCTAAAATTAACAGGAAATTCAAGCAATTCCCCATCTAGTTCTTTTAAGAAGAAGGTATGTTCACCAATTCAAATTTCGATTGAATAAGGGCCCATCCACAATGCATCAAAATTTCCATGTTTTCCCTTATCCTCATGTCTGCTATCCCACAATAGCACAAGATCTCCCACACTGAAAGACTCTTGGAGTCACCTTCTTATCAAACAAATTCTTCAATTTCTCTTTGAATTTTACATGCCTCTGATGGGATGCTCTTCTTTCTTCATCTAACTCAAAAATCTAATTGATGCAAGCATCATAGGGACTAACCTCTTGATCTTCCATTTTTTGAAGAAATTTAAATGAAGACAATTGCATATGTAGGGGAAGCAAAGCTTGAGTTCCATACACCAACTCAAATGGGATTTTTCCAGCAGCTTCATTTAACAGTGATTCGATCAGCCCAAACAGTAAACTTCAACTGCTCACCCCACTTCCTTTTGTTCAACTCTAAAGTTCTTCTAATTATTTTCAACAGATTTTTATTGTTGGACTCTTCTTGTCCATTTCCTTGGGGATTATAACTATGGAAGCATATGTCAAATTGATCCCATATTCGTGGCACATGGCCACCAAAGGTTTAGCCTCGGAAGCTCATGGAATTATCAACAACTATCTTAGTAGGCACTCCAAATATGCAAATGATATGATTCAAAATGAAATCCATGACAATTTGGTGGGTTGCTTTCTTGGTGGGGATTTCCTCCACCCACTTGGTGAAGTAATCAGTGGCTACTAAAATCCATGTATGGCTAGCACTTGAAGGATCTGAAATCTCACCAATGAAGTCCATTCCCCATTTCCTAAATGGGGCTTCAATTAATACAGGTTACAAAGGAAGGGAGCCTGAAGTTTTCAGTCTTGCAGAAAAAGCATTAGCAACGTTCAAATTTTCTTACCAATAGAGTTGTATCTTTGAAAAGAGTTGGCCACCAATAACTAGCCCTTAAGATCTTAAGAGTTGTGACTCTTCCAACAAAATGCCCCCCAAAAAACTCCTCCATGGAGATCAACAATTATTTTAGGGGCTTCATCTTCAGTAATGCATCTTAAGATAACTCCCTTAAGGTTATTCCAAGCTAACCCAAAATCAGTAATGACATGTTTTTGGGAAGCTAACTTAAGTGATCTTTTTTTATTCTTGCTCAAATGTTTAGGGCACTGTAGATGTTTGAGATTAAAAAATTGATGTCCTTGTACCATTCAGAATTTATCAGTTTTTCAAGGACATTCAACCTTTCTTCTTCAACTTCATTTACCTCAATTGTTTGCAAATTTCTCTCTGCCATAAGTTTTTCCAGGCCCAAACCTCTGACCAATTTTGTTTTTTGGATTTCCATATCATACTCTTGCAATTTGTTTACCCATCATCATCTTTTTCTTGAAACCTCCATTTCTGATAGGATATCTTTCACCATGGTGTGGGGAACATAAGCAATGACTTTGACACTCATAATATACGGCATGAAGACCTTTGTTTCTTTTACCAAAGTAAATTCCTACTTCTCCATGATAGTATACTTTAGTTCAGCTCCTTGTAATGCCTTACTGAAAAATGCAATTGGTCTTTCAGCTCCCTCATCATCCTTCTACAACAACACATAGATGCAATAGTACTTTCTGAAGCAAAAGAAAAAAATTGGAAAGCCTTCTTATAATCTGGAGATACTAAATTAGGGGCATTATTTAATGCTTCTTTGATCCCAGCAAAATCTTTAATAACTGTTTCTTCCCATTTGATACTTTTATCTTTCTTCAGCATGTTAGTGATTGGGATAGTTAGTTCAGCAAAGTTGGAGATAAATCTCCTAATAAAATTAATCTGCCCAAAAAAGGATTGAATTCCCTTCTTGGTTCTTGGAATAGGGACTTTGCTAATGGCTTCTACCCTTTCAGGATCAATCATGACCCCTTTCTTTGACACAATGTGTCCAAGTAGCTTTGCTTTTTGAAACTCCAAAATGGAACTTCTTGGGATTTAGTGAAATACCGTACTCCCTACATCTTAACAGCATTTTTTTATAAGGTGTTGCATGTGGTCACTCATTTTTATGGAGAAAAGAGTCACATCGTCATGATATACAACAAATGAAATCATTAATATAGCCAAAGAAAGCTACATCCATTGCTCTTTGAAAAGTGGCTCCAGCATTAATTAGACCAAAAGGCATTCTGACATATACATATGTTCCCCAAGGAGTGGTAAAGGTAATCTTGATTCAACTTTGATTCCTTCACAGCTACCTGGTTATATCCAAAAAAACCATCTAAGGTGGATAACAATTCTGATACAGTAATCAATTGTAACATATTTTCCATATTTGGTAGAGGGTAGTTATCTTTCATTGATGCTCTATTCAAGTTTCTAAAGTCCACACACATCCTTATATCTTCGTTCTTCTTTCTGAAAAGTACCAACTTTGCAACCCATGATGAGTACCTTGTGGGATGTATGATTCCTCCATCCCTCAACTTTTTGAATTCTTCTTGCATCTTCAAGGAAAGGAGTGGATTCTAAATTGGAAGTTTCCAAGCACGAAAACTATACCCCTATGCCAAAATTTTCATGTTTTATCATTCCTAGGCAACCCCGGCTCCATCCAGTCAGTCCAAATGACCTCCCAACCAAATTTATAACATCCCCCTAGGTGATTTAGGAAAATTCATTGAGAATGAAAATTTTGGGCAGTCACGGGAAGGGCTATCGCTAGCCTTCCCAGGACTGGATTCAACCCCCTGGAGTGGAATGGAAGGGAAAAATTCAACAAGGAGATGAAATGAAGACCCTAAAACATAATAGAAATTATTTTTGAAGGTTTGGGGAAGTTTTGCAAGACTTGGAGCAGTCTGAGTAAAAAACAGGGTTCACAAGCCTAGGCGGTACACATGCCTAAAACAACTGCTGGGCTTCAGAAGAAGATTCCGGGAGCTCCAGATGGAGTTAGGAGAAAAAAAAAATCTCCAGAAATAGGATTCCAAGGCCTACATTATGGTGAAATAATATTTTTCACAACACTTTGGCGCATTAGGTCT
Organism: Taxus chinensis; assembly: GCA_019776745.2. Classification (NCBI taxonomy): domain Eukaryota; kingdom Viridiplantae; phylum Streptophyta; class Pinopsida; order Cupressales; family Taxaceae; genus Taxus; species Taxus chinensis. The sequence continues at coordinate 666,536,120 of CM034150.1, forward strand.
GTAGGCAGTTTTTCTCAGGCACAGGTGGAGTACAAAATCAAAAATCTGATTTTTCAGGGATAAAATGGAATAATAAAGACATGATACCCCCACCATTGGATTCAGAAGGCCATTTCCAGTCAGGATCATATAAATTTTTCCAAAAAAAGTCCATCAGGAGCTCAAGTTATCACTGTTACAAGTTCAGGACTTAGCCAAATTTTTGGGAGGACACGTGTCAGCACCAGGAGCCTGGCAGGATTTTGTGTCCCTCACGTCCCCCAAGGTCAAGGGACATCAAGGTTGGAAAAGTGTTCCCAGCCCCCTTGAATCCCTCTCAGCCCTCATATGACCTCTTGGACCCTCATGTGACCTTCAGACTTGACAGTTCAGCCCCCAGGTGCATTTTTGGAGCATCCATTCCCTACTGTTGGATCGGGCCACGTGTCAGCTCCTTGACCACCGTGGAATTTGATGTCCCTTATGCACCTGAGGTGGGGGACATCAGACCTTGAAAAATGTGTCCCATCCCCCATAGGGAGTCATTTGGACACCCATGTGACCTCCTTTCAGCTCCCAGTGCTTCAAATCAGCTTTTTCCTCCTTCATTCCCTGTCGTTGGATCTAGTGCCACGTGTCGCCGTCTTTCTCATTGTGGAAATTTATGTCCCTCATGTCCCTGAGGTCAGGGACATCAAGCATTAAAAAATGCACCCAAACCCTAATTGTGCATATCTTTTTAAAAATTTCCAAGTGCCGCTTTTTTCCACTTCTAACTTCTAACAGTTATAGGTGCACTCCATTCCTCCATTCTTCCTCTGCAACATTCTACCATCACTCCACCATTGCAAATGCTCAGACCAGCTTGACCCAAACACTGAAACAAATTCCCCACAGTGACGTGTAGGTCTCAGAAGGATTTTTCATCAAAACAAGAAGGAGAAACGAAGAACAAGAGGAAGAAGACGGTGAAAATCTCCATAACCTAAAACGAAGATCTGAAGAAATATTGCAAGCCGGTGCATGAAACAATGAACCATTTGTTTCTTGTTCATTCCTCTATCCAAGGCCATAAAAAATACACCTTCAAACTCCCCCCTCATGCAACAGAGCATCCACACCAAAGAAATCTCGTTTCCGGCTCAACGAAGAAAGAAGTGGGATTTCCCGTCAAACCAGTTGCCGGATTGAAGTAAGATCACACGTGAAGCACCAGAAGAAAAAACCCACATCAAAAATATAATTTTATTCACAAATGGAGGATATTTATAGACCTGCAATTTCAAGGTCCATTAATGGCTGCCGTACCCAGAATCACTACCAGGTCTGAAAATTAAAACTTTAAAATCTCCTGGACTATTAAGCGGGTGGATCCAAAATTTCAGAGGGATGATATTGGGAAAAAACCCATATCAAAAAACTTTGTTCCACATCAATCTGACTCCCAGAGGCCAACTTTCTAAAAATAGCAGGTCTCCTACATAGGAACTGCTATTTTGGGAAAGTCAGCAACAGAAGAACCTGTGAAGGAGACAAAGACATTGGAGGTGCACTACTGCTGAGAATTCACCAGAACAGACATTTTTGGCACTTACTAAAAATAGTAAGTGGGCCCTCGAGCACCTGCTAAAAATAGAAAGTTGATCCAGAAGGAATGAAGAACTCAGGGAGAAAGAGGAAAACTAAACCACAACATCCAGTTGAAGATCGGGGACTTGCTTTTTCACACTTACTAAAAATAGTAAGTTTCTTTTTCGAAGGGAGATATGAAGACAAAATGGACGGGTCAGAAGCTGACACAACCCTTTTCCTGTGAGTATGATGTGGAAGATAGTGATGTCTTGTACATGGACCTTGAATGACCTTAAGACTCACATGGCCTCCAAGGATCGAAGGAGGATTGAAGACCAGATATTCACAAGTGGCTTGTTTACCACTGCAGGGCATCCAGTGTCTGTGCAAAGTCTTGAGCTAGTCCTAGCCTACTCTTTCCACTACGAGCCTGAGACACGAACCATCTGAGCTGACAATGGTGCAACGATGGTGGTCATCAGCCCTAGGACCATTTCAATCTCTCTGCAGATACCGATGTCCCCCAACATGGTTGTCATTTCCAAGGAAAGGGTTGTGCATGATTGGGAGACAATGGATTCATATGTCCAAGGAGTAGCGCTCGGCTCATGGTTGAAAATAGGAAGAAAGCCTTCCAGGATACCCAAGAATCTACCAAGGTGTGAATTCTGAGAAGGGTATTCTGATGTCATCACTCTCCTCAGTAGAGTAATGGGTGAAGCAAGCACGAGAGACTTCCAGGACTGGATGGGTCTTTTCATCCTGACATTGACAGAAGGAAAGTAGAGAATTGACTGGGGGTAGATCATCAGTGACAATCTCCATCTGCAACTACTCCAAGTATCCACAACAAAGAAGTTCCACATGACTTCTTATCTGGTTTATCTCCTCGCAAGCTCGCGATCATTCAAGGGATTGGCTCTCACACAGAACATTGCTTCCAAGGTACCTGCATTCGAGAAACTTCCGCAATTGATATTGGAGGAGAGCAATAGGCATTTCACCCATGTGAATGATGTGTTCACCATGTATGTGGTCCAAAGCTTGGAAGGGGACCTCGAAGCTAGGATGTCACCAAAAGTGGCATCCCTGATTAAGGAATATGGCTCGTACTTCATACAATTCTCAACATTCTCCTACATACGAGTCACTGGCTTTGACCAAGCTCCATTGAAACTACCTAAGTACCTCAGTGACCAGATTGTATTGTTTGAACTCTGCAGGTAGATCACCCAAGTAAATAACAAGCTCAGAAGTAGGAGAAAGAAATTGATTTCATTCCCTATATCTCTAGGGGAGTTCACATGCAAAATCTCAAATGACGCATCTCACCTGGAGGCCACTTTCACACACTTGAATTTGCATTCCTACATCGTCAGGCCCAACTTTGACATCTGAGAGGATCCTGACTCGTTCTATGTCCCAGAATTGCAACATGAGCCACAAATCAAGGACTACTGGGCCAACTGTATTGATGAGTTCGAAGTACGTAAAAAAGATCACATGAGGATGACAATCAGTGAGATGAAGAAATTCAAGTTCTCTTGGTATGAAGACATCTTACATGATGATGGGACAGAGATGCTCGATCCTGAGTACACAGCAGTCAAGATGTCCCCAATGCCCCAAATCAACTGGCATGTTCGTGAATCAGGAGATATACTGGAGTGGACTGAAAAGGTGGTGAGGAGAATGAGGAACTGGTTTCAGAAGAAGAGGACTATGATCATTCGGTCATGAGGAATTTCTCCAAGCTAGAAGCAAGCTTCACATCATTTGTCTTCAAAAGTAGTAGAGGTAACTTCCAGCTCTAAACACTCTGGAGTGAGTTCAAAAAGGAAGGCCTCGGAATTGAAGACATCCAAAAGATTCAGGGGAGAAAAAGATTCGGTGGCATTGCCGCAAGAGGAAGACGTGATCCCAGTGATGCAGACAGAAAAATTCAACAACAGATGCACAAGTGAATGAGGAGCATATGACTCATGATCCAGTATTCGAGCCACTACAAGAGGTCTTGCATGTTGTTGATTCTGATGCTCCTCTCATTCAGGACTTGCCTCCTCCATCAGAACAAAGAATGGTTGATGCATCCATCATTGAGCCTGAATCTGGAGAGATGTTTCCATGGATGTGGGAAATGATCATCCTTGACACTCGTACTGTGCAACAAGTAGTAGCCCCTGATCTATCAGCAATTGTCTCGATGGCTAAAGAAAAAAGGTCAAGAAAGATTACGCAGACAACATCATGATTCTATAGTGGGGAGACAGGTAATCAGTACATTGAAGTAGCTCGGCCAAAAGTAATCAAGCCAGTGGATGAGATGACACCAGCCGACTATGAGATGAGCACGATCCAGTTGGGACCAGCTACTCATGAAGGTGATTTGCACATATACCAACAATCTTCTGCTCGCATGGTGGCAAGGAATAAAGAATATAAAGAGAAGATTGAGGTGCTAGAGGAACAAGTATGAACTCTTTCATCTTATGTACAACACCTAGTGGAACCAAGCACTATAACACTTCCTATTGAGAAAGTGGTACCCATCAGTAGCTTCGATCCAAGAATCTATCAGGAGAACGCATGAGCTCACGATGCAGGGGTGAGAAAATAATGAATGGATCGACTCAATCTCTGAAAAAGGGAAGTCAACACTTCAAGAGGTAGTCAAGCTCTTTGCATACATGTGTGCAACTGCCAACAGAACATGAGCACTCAAAAAGGATGTGGGGAAAGAAAGAGATTACTGGGAACCTCTGGGACCAGTAGTGAGTGAGATGAGCAACACCCATCATCAAGAATTGATCGATAAGAAGGTTTTTGAAACTCCTGCAGAAGACTTGACACGGGTATGGGCTAGGGCCCTGGCAATCAGATTTGAAGCAATCAATCGGGCCTTCACAGAGCTAGAGGAGAGAGAAGAACAAACATACAAGTTGCAGGACAACATAAATCAGAAAGTTCAAAAACTTGGAGTACCTGCAATGAGCGAACACTCAACTGTTGATGAGTTGATCGGCCCTTTCGAAGAATACATCAAGAAAGGGGTGGGCAACCCATTGTCCTTCACTAAGGATACTCTTGACTTCTTCTCAGAAATCCAAGCCTCCATTGCACTTATCACAGAGAAGCATTCATCATGGTTTGGGAAGTGCAAGGACATCAATAGTGTGACCGATGGATGGACTGAAACCTTGAGCTGCATTCGTATCCCTCATGCCGACAAAGTAGAACCAGTAGTGGCTCATTTCAACCAAGAGTTTGGAAAGACAGAAGCCTTCTCAAGATCACAAAGTGGAGAGTAGTCAGAGAATGGGGCTAAGTCCACCGCAACAACCCATCCTTCAGCATAATTCCTCTTCTTCTTCTTCTTCCTCTTCTTTCTCTCTTTTCCCTTCTCATATAACACTCTCTCTCCTCAATGTTATATTTTTGCGTTGAGAGTTGCACTTTTTGATATGACTTAAGTGACTTTAGAAATATAATGTAAATTTAAGTCACCTTGCTATTATAAAAGGGACTTAAATATTTAAAGTGGAATGTGAACAGTCTTAAGTCACATTAAGGTATTCGAAAAGTCACTAGGAAGATGAAAAGTTTCCTCCTCTTCTATAAATTGTAAGAAGCTCCTCATTTGAGGGTCTTCTAAAAAGTCTTCTGAATTTTGCTTCTTAGATGTTGGAGCTATTTTTTGTGAATTCATGAGAGAGTTATCCTTGTGAAGAGAGCAAGAGATAGCAAGTTTCTTCCATTTCTCCTATTAAAAAAAATGTCTTCTACTTCTCACACTATGTACAAATTCTTCTTGAGCTTCAATAAAGGAAGAAGGAATTTTAGCCTCTTTGATTGAGGAGTTTGTTGGTACTTTGTGCCCATTAAGCTTCATTTAGTCTTGTAGCTATTACGCAGATTTGTTTTCTTCTATATTCAAGTGCATGTAATGAAACTTCTGGCTGGTGTATGCAAGTCTCTGATTTTCTACTTGCAGCATTAGTTTTTCTCTTTTCTAATTTTCTCATTCCCTTTCCGCCTTCCTAGCAAAGTCATCTCTTGCAGGTATATGCAAGAATTTTCCTGCAGGGTCAGTGGAGTGCCCCTGTTGGATCCCCGGCCGAAAGGCCACCAGGATAAAACTCACATTTCACTCACGCATGCACATACGACAGCTGCACCGGTTAAGTAGAGGGACTTAGACTCCCAGAGCATTGGCAAGATAACCACCAATTTGTCCCCAAAAAATTTTCTGCCAACAGTTTTTGGTGCCCACCATGGGGCAGATTTAGCAGCATCTGCACCTGAATATGACCAGAAGGTCTGAAAAATACAAAAAAAAATCAGAAAATTCAAAATTCAAAAGAGAAAATTTCTGGAATTCGAATAGCTATATGAGCCACATGTCTACAAACCATGGCTATTCCAGGAAATACTCATGTTGAAAGACCCAAATTTCTCTTCCACATCCAAGAAGATATCGCTTCAGATTTGAGAGAAGCTATTTGGCATAACAAACAAAGTGTCAACCACTACTTCATTGCCACAAGAATCCTTGACCTTGAAGAAGAACGCGCTGCTGATTTGGAGAGGCAAAGACAAATCCCAGCACCACAAAGGCAAGCATAGATTTCCAAGCTGGCGGATAGAAGATACACCGACAACAGAGACAAGGAGGACAAACCAACCCCATTTTTGAAGAACTTCAAAGAAGACAAGAGCTGCTCAGAATTCAGAGGCCTCCCCTTCATCAAGCAACCAGTCATGTTGAGAACCTGAGTGTTGCTAATCCTTTGGATGGTGAATTTCCATACATCAACAAGAACCTTGAAGATTTCACTGACGTAGAAACTGAAGAAGAAGTTAGAGAAAGAGAAGCAAGAGTGGAAGAGGAAATAAGGGCTCAACTTGATGAAATCGAAAGACTTCAAGCTGAGGCAGACGAGAGAGCAGCAACAGAAGCCACAGCTTTAGCAAGGTGGGAAGCTAGAAATAGAAATAGAATGGGGGATCGTGAGTGTGATCATGATCGTGAGGCCCGTAGGCCTAATGTACCATGGGGAGGAAACATGGGTCCACTTGCTCTTGCTCAACCACTCCACGAG